>LR812530.1:8336800-8709300 GCA_903798195.1 Danio kyathit | reverse complement strand
AAATTGTACAAATGCGATCATACAAATTAGCCACTAAATCAAAAAGTTACGAATTGCCCTGAGATTGCTCTGGCCCTACTAATGAGCCAGTATTATTACGTTGTTTTGGGGGGTTTTTTGGCTTTGAAATAAACTATGGCCTAGTTCAGTGGTGATATCTCTTGGATTAATCAATTAGTTTTCAGGTTTAACAACAATTAATTAATTTATTGATTTATTCTTGAAAAAAAAAGCTTCTTTATAAGCTCTTTTTCATTTTCAAGCTCTTTAGAAACTGAATAACAATTCATTTTTGAGATATCTTCCGAAACTAGAGGAGATGTTCGATTACTGGAGTCTATTAAGAATAAAATCATGGAATGTTTACTAGTTGTAATTTGATCTAATTTTTTTACCGGCTGTTAATTTTTTTTTAATTACATTGCCATTTTCTAAAAGTCCAGACAGACGTTTCTTTCCTTATATTAAAATTGAAATTCTGATATTAAAAGCTACAGCTTTATCAGAAGTCTCCACTGAGATATTCGATCTCATTTGTTTTGTGTTTTCCTTTCCTCTGGGCAGTGCCAACATAAGGCTTATATTTTGTTGTAAAATGAGCTGCAGAATGTGCGTCTGTGCTGGTATTTCCATTGTGAGCCAGCAGAGCTATAAATAATGCAAGCTTGCACATACAGAGTATTTAGATGGCCTTCGAGGCAGTCAAACATTCACCGCATCCCTGGTGGTTATCAGGAAAAAAAAAGCCTTGCAGGCTTCAGAGATCTTGTCTAGTATGTTTAGTAAATAAAACAGACACTTCCTGAATTATTTCCCTTCCAACTTTCCCAGAGGATAATGTGAAAAAGTATTCCCTCATGATAATTTGTTCCCGAAGTTTGGACATAGTTCAAAGTCACTCTGCCTTGTTACACAATAATCATTACGAACATTTTGCGCATGTATTAATAAAATTTCCCTAGAGAAATTTGAGGGGTAATTAAGTAGACAGGTTTGATTCAGAGCCATTTCAACTCTCAGTGATTCAGAGGATACTTATTGTGTCGCTTTATTGTAGCAGAAACAATGGACTTGCCAAAAGTTAATGTCATCATGCGAACATCTTTTCATGTCAACCCACAAAACCTTAACTTTTTTTTAATTACCCAACTGTTGTTGTGGTTTTCTTTCATTGAGTGATGTGTCCATAGCAATTTTTTAAAAGATAAGTTTGAGTCAGAATACAGTTTGTATAACACACTTCAGTCAATTTTTTAGACATATCTGTGCGCTTGCTGATAATGACATTATGTGATCGTTTTTACTGTAATAATTGAAAGACGACAAATTAATTTGCTTAATGCAATGATGTTTTAATCAAACGCCTCCCAAATTGATTTAAATAATGCAATAAAGCACTCAAAGATGCTGTCTGCATCCTTGTAGTTTGGTATTAATTCCTTTCATCTTTATTTCTGTAGCGCTTTTACAAAGTAGATTGTGTCAAAGCAGCTTAACATAGAAGTTCAAGTAGATTGTAACTGTGTCAGTCCAGTTTTCAGAGTTGAACTTCAGTTCAGCGTGGTTTAATTTTCACTGCTAAAGGTCCGAACACTGAAGAGCAGCTCCACAAGTCCCAAATCAAGCAAGCCAGTGGCGGGAACAAACTTCACCAATTGACGAAAGTGAAGGAAAGAAGCCAGGCTCAGTTGGGAGCAACCGTATCTCCTCTGGCCAAACTTTTTGTGCAGAGCTGCAGTCTAGGTGCTGAAGAACGCTAGACGTCCATCACGGAGAAGCTGCTGGTGTGAGTAGGTCACCGGCGGGTGTTCAGGCTGCCCACGGAATCAATGCAGAGACTCGTCTCTCACTAGGGTCTTTCAGGAATCAGTCTCATTCTCTTCACTCCTCCATGACTGCCACAGAATCTGCTCAGGATATGGCCTGGTCCAGGATTGTTGATACTTCTAGAAGTCCTCTATGGTTTGCATCATCTCTTTGCATGTGTTGTCCTTGAGGTCCTCGATGGTTGGCATCATCTCTTTATAGGTCTTGGATCACATCAGCGATTGGTAAATGAAGAGTGGGGATGGTGGTGGTGGTGGTATGCAATCGATCAGGGGTGGGAGGTCGGGCCAGATTCACGGTGGCAGGCCAGATTCACCATCAGGCCAGTGGGAAATGTCCCGGTGCTCCCTATGACCAATCTCGCCCTGGGCGAGATTATGAAGTGTGCTTCCGTTGGACGCTACGCTATCCAAACGAGAGAATTTATCAATGGGAGTGAAGTGACGCAACTGACAGGTATGTCATGTGATAATGAGAAATGGTGGAGGTAGTACGTCCGAGTTCTATAATACTCGTATTCATGCTGTAAAGATCATACTTTTCTAATGGTCGTGTAGTAAATTCAAATGTAGTAGCTACTAAATAATAGGTGATTTTGAACGCAGCCTAAAGGGGGTTGCACACCGGATGTGCCGCGCCACACATCGC
This sequence comes from Danio kyathit, assembly GCA_903798195.1. Taxonomy (NCBI): domain Eukaryota; kingdom Metazoa; phylum Chordata; class Actinopteri; order Cypriniformes; family Danionidae; genus Danio; species Danio kyathit. The sequence goes on along the minus strand of LR812530.1, from coordinate 8,706,825 downwards.
CTTGCATTTTACAATTCTAAACATAAATTTCTATCAGGGTGCACACACCGGCGGCGCAAGTCGGCGGCTGTCCGCAGCACCCAGCTACGACTCAGGACACTGTATATATTTCTGCCGTGCCACAGAGCGCCGTCTGGATACTTTCATTTTAAATAACATGTGAATGTGCATGTCTGCTGAGCAATACTTCCAACTGTCATGTGCCTGCTGTTGTGGTGCTTTAGGGCCACCACACTGCCTTTTTTGTTGACAAGCAAAAAATAAGCGTTGTGCACCTTTTATGTTGCTAGGCAACGACTGAATCAGCTGAATTTTAATATTTAATAATATTGTGAAATTCAAGATTTGTCAGTCATACAGCTCCGGATAACTCAAAACAGCAACCACGTCTCCATAGTTGTCTTGAAAACACGAACAATGCAGTCACCTCAACGGAAATCCCGCCTCTGCTTTCATTTGATTGAAGAAAGAAAAGACGCAACTGACGTAACACACTTCTTTCAGAGTTGACTTTTTTCAACTGCGAGCGCACAGCGCGCAACAGCAAAAACGCAAGGCGCAGCGGGCGGTTAAAACATGAGGCGCGCAGGGTGCATAAGCAGTGTAACTTTCAAATGTTTTCTATTGGTATATACTTGAATATTGGTAACTTTGAAATACTCATTTCAACATACTACATAACATAATAATCCTATTTTCCGATGCTATTTAAGACAAATAATATGTGAATTGTATGTCCCAGTAACCAGCATTTGAAAAAAAATATATATATATATGAAGAGTTCAGATGCAAAACCAATCCATCTGACCTCTTTTCTTGTAAATAAGCATTTTCTATCAGGCTCCTCTGGTTAGGTTCAGAACTTTCATTTTATATGTAATGAAAAGGTTATTAGCTAGTAAATAAAATAACTTTTTTCAAAAATGTCACTTTAGACAATTCTTTGGTTTTTAAGTAAGTGGATTTTCTTTTGTGTCAAAACCAGCTAAATTCACTTGTGCTTTTTTGCAAAAACCTCTAAATCCACCTATTGGGACAAGACAGTGTAATTAGTTGAAAATCACTAAAGATGCAATTACAAAAAATATTTTACCAAACATAAAACACATTACACAATCCACCTGAAATTAAAAAATATATAAATCTGTCAAGTAAGTGGTTTGTTCCCCTGTGATAAACCAGGGAAAAAGCAAAAGGAAAATGAATGAATGAAATCCGTCAAGTAAGTGCCTTAATCAATAACATTAAAACTGACATTTATTAAATCCTAACAATCTGTTGTCATTTCTGATATTTGGGATTTAGATTTAATGTAAGTAGAACAAAGTAAACATTGCAAACATTGTAAGCTAAGCTCGGTAGATTCAAATAATGTAGTGTAAAACATTGTGAAACAGCAATATCTGTGCATTGTCCATTAATATGAAAAGCTTATCAGATGTATAGGTATTATGAAGTAATACAAGTATTGTATAGTTTTATACATTATATTTATCTTTTAAAAAATAGCTTAAATTAGCAAATAAAACACAAGGTAGGCTACTGGGCAAAAGGGGATGTCTCTCAGACAATTTTAGAAGCTGGCATTCATTTATTCTCACCATACTTAAGGTCTTAGTCTCTTGTTTATCCTCATAGCATCCACGTGGGATAAAAGAACAGCATCTTAACTCTGTCTTTCCTGAAACTGAGTTGCCGTTTAATGTATAGTAAATCGGACTCATTCAAAGTAGCGTCGCTGCGCAAAAGCCCGTTATAAATACATGTTGCACTTCCGACTGTACAGTGTGTTTTCTTTTTCTTATAATGCACAGAGTTTTGAGGTGAGGGATGTTTTCATTTGCCGTTCACTGACAGTCGGACCGGCTCATCCAATTCATCAAACTCCGTCTTTGTATCAGCGCACTGCTACATTGAAAACATGATTCGATTCACGCCTTCTGATTGGTTCTCGAGATATAGCAGCTTTTGCTGTCAAAGGCAAGTGGCGTTTAGCAGCTTTTGCCAACAAACTGTTATTTCTGAATGCGCTGACGCTGGCATTTAGATGATTTGAAGCAAAAATATTTGTTGAACATGTACTACGTGCCTAGAGCATTCACTCAACGTCGTTTTTGGTGGAAGTGGCGATAAGCGGCTTTTGCATCTGAACTCTTCATATATATATAAAATTAATATATATATATATATATATATATATATATATATATATATATATATATATATATATATTCATTAATTAACAGCTACTTCTTTACCGAAGCCTCTCCACTTAACGTTTGATTTTGTGTATCAGCCGTGTTTGTAGTTTGTTAGCAATTTTTACTCTTGTTTGTAGTTCTAATCAAATTTATGTTCAGCGTACAATGTATTTATGGTTAAAGTATGTAGAGATCTGCACTTTGAATTTTTACCAATAGTAGACCATCCTGTTAACTTTGGAATACTCATTTAAAAATACAATGATTTGGGACATACTAATCCAATTTTCAAATGCTATTTAGTATGAAAATTGTGCGAATTGGGACACAGAATGAGACCCAGCAACCATTATTTTTCAAAATGGCTTATTTTGTGTTTAACAGAAGAAAGAAACCCAAATAGGTTTTGATTGAGGAAATGATGAAAGAATTCATTTTTGTGTGAACTATCCCTTTAAACTGAGAAACACTCCCGAAACTGCAAACTTTTTTTGTTCAAATGTAGCACAGTAACCACTTATGAAACTGATTTTCCTCATTATTGAATCATATTTCTGTGGAGACCATCACAGCATTGGCTCTGACTCCATCTGCGCTCCCCGAGGCTTTTGCTCCATGACTCAACCCTTGCCACAATCACCTCCCTCATCAAATATAGATGAGGAAAACAAGCCAGTGGTAAGTCTGAAACTCACAATCCTTCTCACATGGCGAGTCTTCAAGGAGAAATGCTGCCGGTGAGACATTAGACAGCAACAAACGCACTGCCCAGATTGAAAGTCAGTGTTTGTTTGATGTATACATTATGTGAGTCTTACTTTTGGGATGTGTCTTTTAAAATGTACAAAGTGGGAGCAAAATATCAGATATCAGCCACAGAGAAATAAAAAGGAAGATCAAAACAGAGTGTTTACACCTTAGGTTTCATCTGGTCCATAAAAAAGTATATCAAGGCCAAAATAATTAGATAATATTCTCTTATAGAAAGTGAAATCCTGTCAAAATTCTTTCTCGAGATGTTCACGTTTGAGGTATGTATGAAGCTTGACCGGAGAGTATTGATCTTGAATTTCATATTGAACTTCCCTGTCAATGTCAGTTTTGAGCCGCTGACAGGAATTTCTAATAGAATTTTTAGAAGTGGAGCAGGTTACCTTGTCTATTTTATGATGACTTTCCTTAAAGGGGTCATGAAATGGAAAAATCTAAGTGCCCTAGAGGTTATTTTACAATAAATTTATACCGCACAGTTCGTAACTCAAAGCTATAATTTGTATTTGATTGGATTTTCAGGATTTAAAATCCCTATTCATGACAAAATGAAAATTTGCAGATAATTTACTTTCTGTCCTGGTGTTCTGTCAATTTTTCCTTCACTCTCAGAAATAAAGGTACGCGAGCTGTCACTGAGGTGGTACCTTTTTAAAAGGTACACATTTGTACGTGAAGGGTCCATATTGGTACCTTAAAAGTATATATAAAAATTTTAAGAGGAACACTTTTGTACTTTTTAGGTACTAATACAGTTGAAACCAGAAGTTTACATACACTCTAAAAAAAGGAACATAACCATTTAAAAAAAAAAAACGTCTGATAGTAAATCATACTAAACGTTTACTATTTTAGGTCCGTTAGGATTGCCTAAATCATTTACATTTGCTAAATGCCAGAATAATGAGAGTTTTTAATTTTTTTTATTAATTTCTAGACAGTTAAAAGTTTACACACATTTCCTTGGTCTTTTTTTAGCTTTGCTTTTAAACTGTATACAGTAACTTTGGTCAAATGTTTTGGGTATCCCTCCACAAGCTTCTCACAATAGTTTGAAGGAACTTTGGCCCATTCCTCTTGACAGAATTGGTGTAACTGAGTCAGATTTGTAGGCTGTCTTGCTGGCACAAGCCTTTTCAACTCTGCCCACAAATTTTCTATAGGATTGAGCTCAGGGCTTTGTGATGGCCACTCCAAAACATTCACTCTGTTGTCCTTAAAGCACATTTTAACTAATTTGGCAGTATGCTCAGGGTCATAGTGTGTTTGGAAGACCCATTTGTGGCCAAAGTTTTAATTTTTTGGCTGATGTCTTGAGATGTTGCTTCAGTATTTCTACATAATGTTCTTTCTTCATGATGCCATCTATGCTGTGAAGTGGACCAGTCCCTCCTGCAGCAAAACAGCCCCACAACATGATGCTGCCGCCCCCATACTTCACAGTTGGGATGGTGTTCCTAGGCTTGTAAGCTTTCCCCTTTGTCCTCCAAATGTAACACTGGTCATTATGGCCAAACAGTTCAATTTTAGTTCCATCAGACCACAGGACATGTCTCCAAATATTATTCTTTTTCCCAGTGCAATTCAGCAAATTGTAATCTGGCTTTTTTGTCGATTCTGGCTTGTTGATTTTCCCATGTTGTCACACAAGGAAGCAGTGTGTTTGAGGTTTTCCTTAAATACTATTCTACAGTTGTGCCTCCAATTAACTCAAATGTTGTCAATTAGCCAATCAGAAACTTGTAAACCTTGACACATAATAATCTTATTGTATGTATACTTTCAAGAAAAGTTATAACAATTTCTCAAAAAAAATCTCTCTCAGGCAACGCAGTGTACTAGTAGGCGGGGCTTTATTCACCATATTGACAGTTACACATTTCCCCATTCAAAAAGATACAAGTGACATGTCTGGTGTATTCTATAGCAAAAAGAGCTTAGAATGACCAAGAGGCGACACTCAATAGAATGTTCCATTGCAACAGCAACACCCAGCAACAGCCCCATGATTCCACCATTAAGCCGCAGTCACACTAGAGTTTGAGCTTGCGAAATTCTGTCAGACGGCGCTGCGAAAAGGGGCGGGATTAAACAAGATGATTAGACATTAAAAAAAGCGAGCGATTGCTCCATGTTTTAAATTTCTGTTCAGAGAGGTCATGTTTTGATCCTGGATTGGTCTCACGCAGTCAAGTGATGCGATTTCGCTGGTCAGAGTTCACCAAGTTTGAACTTTGCACCGCAGCAACCTCGAAATCTGACGCATGACCTTGCGTTTCCTGTCTGACACATTCGCGTGCGTATGAATGGAAGTCTATGGAGGGAAATGTCACGTGTGACCGCAGCTTTATGGAGTGAAGGCGATCGGCTGTCCATTGGATCTCATTGCTGTCACGATAGCAAGCAGCTATGTATATATACATATATATATATATATACATACAATTTGACTGTATTATTAGTGTTCTCTTCAGAAATTGCTCATGAGAAAACTGTACATTTATTCCCCCCCACCCCCCCTACTGTTAAATGAAATGTATGCCCATGTTTGTAACAGGCCGAAAACCATAAGATAATGCTTCCTAAGAAGTCCAATATTGTTATATTATTATTATAGTTACATGTGGTGGCTTTTTCCCACCAAAAAATTACCCATTGCTAAAATTCAGAATGAAAAATATGGAAATAACATTAGCATACATTTAATAAAGAGCTCAGAAATGCATGTAGGCTGAAATAGCTTTCATGTTAAAAAGGCAGAGCTCTATAAAATCACTGTATTGCTCACATGTCCTTGTCTGCCTCTGTCAGCGAGGTTGACAGATCAGTCGGTGACCAGATCTTTACTTCACTGTTACGGTGATTTTTCACCGGGAACGCTGCTAGAAATAAAGAGCTTGTAATTCAGTCTGGGATTTCATAGCAACTTCAAATGCATTGAGTCCTGTCAGAGTGGCGATCCTTTTGGGACGAACACAAGCGCTATACTGACACATAATACGGCAAAGTGCCGTGTACCGATTTCCCCACGGTCGCCAATGTCTGAAGCTTTCCTTTGAGAGATTTCTGTGTGCACATATCTGGAAAATGTGCTGCAATCTCTAGAAAGATTACAGAGGGCTTTAATTCAGGGATGCTCCACAAGGTCAGAGTTTGTGTGTCATAAAATTGATGTGGCCATAAATGCCGTAAACGCATTCATTGTGCGTAATTTTTTGGGCTCGTGAATTAAATATACCTTAAACAGCGTATGGAATAGTTCAGCAAAAATGAAAATCACCTCATAATTTACTCAGCCTTAAGCTATCCTATGTGTATATGACTTTTTTCTGTCAGACAAACACAGTCTGAGTAGTTTTACATTTTTTATCCTGGCTCTTCCATGCTGTAGAATGGTGTTGGGTAGTGACTTTTATTTTGAAGCTTCCAAAAGCGCAAACGTTTGTCACATAGAACGAATTTTTTCTCTCCAATGTGCTACTTTGCAATTGATGAACATTTGTTTTTTGAAGTGCCTCACGTTTTTTTTTATACGCCGTGTGAAGTTAAAAGATCTTCAACTTTCACACGCATTGCTGCTCATCACTGTCAATTCCACAGCAGTGAACCAATCAGAATAGCTCGGAGGTGAGGCAATCATTTTCTGTTTACAGTCACTGCCTTTTTTTTTGTTGCTTTTTCTTTTTGCACGCAAATGTGACAGGATACATGTTAATATACACTGCTGTATGGACATCTGTTATGTTAATGTACAAAAACTTTTATAATTGTACGAGGCTGTGGTGTAAAGATGGTAAAATCGCTGTAATTCATTACAAAATGCACTGTTTTAGAAACGTTTGAAACTTGTAAAACTCACTCTTGATCACATTTGATGATGACTGATGATCACAGAGAGCTAAACAGATCTTTTAATCCCAGTTGCTTTGTGCACGTCCTGTCTTGTTGATATGATTATATGGGTTACTACGGAGACATGTTAATACATGGCTGTCAATCAAATCAATGGGCGGGGAAACTGCACTTCTACGTCACATTGCGGTCGGCCTCAAAATGGGAGAGATTTGGATCCTATTTTAATGTCAGGAAAAATATATATATCACCCCAATATGACTGTGACCACTGTACACACCGTTCTGTCCAAACGGCTTACAAAAGATGATTTTCATCATAGGTGCCCTTAAAATGGTTTTAAATGACAATAATATGATTATCATATGTCGTATATGTCAGTTGAGTATAACCAACCTGACCTCATGAGGAAATGTAACTATTTTACGTTTTGTCAGTTTAGTGGCTAATTTGTACAAATTCAGTTGTATGAAAATGTAAAATTTATAAAAGGAGGTGTGGCAGCAAACCCTGCCCCTAAACCCAACCGTCATTGGGGGATAAGCAAATTGTACTAAACTGCACAAATGAGATTGTACAATTTCATACGAATTAGCCACTCAATCAAAAAGTTCCGAATTGCTGTGAGATTGCTTTGGTATAACCTATATTGGACCGCCGCCGGAACTCAGTGCATGGAGTTTAGAATTTAAAAATGTTTAATATTTTTTATCACATAAACTTAAAAACATGCGTTAACACCATGGTGGTGTATAGGCATGGGATGATAACCAGTTTCAAGGTTTACCGCGGTTTGGAAAAGTCAAGGTTTTAAAACCGCCAAAGTTTTCTGTTATACCGTTCCTACACTCTCAGAAAAAAAAGAGTACACTGTTGTACTAAAGAAGGTACAAACCCTTGTCACTGGGGCAGTACCTTTTTATGGAACAGAATTGTACCTTAAGACAAAGAAACAAATTTGTACCCTTGTAGTTTATACCTTTAAGGACATGATTTGTACAATGGGACACCAAAATGTACCTTTGGTTTTTAAAAGCAGCAGATACAATATCGTACCTTCATTAAAGGTACAAATCTGAACCATGAAGGTACCACTACAGTGACAAGACACTTTGTATCTTAACAGTGTTAAATGTGTTCCTTCAAGAACTACTAAAAGGCATTTTGCTATATCCAAAATGTGTTAATTTATTTTTAGTAAATATAAAACATCAAATACATTTATTAAACAATGTTTTTTTTTAAGTTTCTTTTTTTGTAAATGCAACTTTTCCATTTACAATAAAGAATAAAATATACTTTAACATGAATTAAAAGATCTATTGTTGCTAAACATTTCACAGCATTTTTCACAAAACAGAAATTCATTCTCCCATGTACAATATAAAACATATTTTGTACCTACCTTTGTAATCACTTAAAATTAAATTTAAATTGCATAATTTTAAAATAGAAATATAATTATGCAAAAGTATTGTGGGCGATGCGGTGGCGCAGTAGGTAGTGCTGTCGACTCACAGCAAGAAGGTCGCTGGTTCGAGCCTCGGCTGGGTCAGTTGGCATTTCTGTGTGGAGTTTGCAGGTTCTCCCCGCGTTTGCGTGAGTTCCCGGGTGCTCCAGTTTCTCCCATAAGTCCAAAGAAATGCAGTACAGGTGAAGTGGGTAAGCTAAAAATTGTTCATAGTGTAAGTGTGTACATGAGTGTGTATGGGTGTTTCCCAGTGATGGGTTGCAGCTGGAAGGGCATCCGCTGTGTAAAACATATGCTGGATAAGTTGGCGGTTCATTCCGCTTTGACGACCCCAGATTAATAAAGGGACTAAGCCGAAAAGAAAATGAATGAATGAATGAAAAGTATTGTAACGAGATAGCACAATGTTTGATTAGTTTTACAATACTAAAATGTCTTCATGTTTTAATATGGAAATGATCAAATCTGATGGTTAACAGGTTAACCTGATGAAGACCATGCAGGTCAAAACGTTGAGACATTAAAACATTTTTTGAGAGCTAAAGTGGCAGTGTGCCGATTTTCTTTTGATCTTTTGCTACTGTGTTTGTTTTTGATCGAGCACCTGCCTTTGAGATTTTACACAGTTACAAAACTGTTAATGTTCAGTTTTAGTTTCCCTTAAGGAACATTATTTAAACCACCGTGTACCTTTTTTCTGAGAGTGTAAGGTATATATTATTTTTTTTATTATTAATAAATTTTTTTTTACATGTTTCTCACAAAAGTTTTTCAGGGCAACAGTATCTTCAGCAGAAAATGAACATCTACATCAAAAGCTACTGGTCCAAAATGTTTTAAATGATTCTTAAAATAAATATATTGTGTTCAATAGGGGAAAAAGTTGTGTTTTACCCATTTAAAAAGCATATATTTGAGAGCAGTAATCACAATACTGTGAGACCGTGATATTTTTATCCAAGGTTATCATACTTTCAGAATCTGATACCGGCCCCTGTCTAGTGGTGTATGGGTTAGTTTGATCACTGATTTATGTGCTTTTGGAAGCTTCAAAATAAAAGCCACAATCCAACGCCATTATGGAAAGAGCCAGGGTAAAATTGAAAACTACTCCCACTGTGTTTGTCTGACAGAAAAAAAAAGTCTTTAACCATGAGAATGGCTTGAGGGTGATTTTCATTTTTGGGGCGAACTGTTCCTTTAATACAGTTTTCTTCAGCTGCATGTCCTCATTTTGGGTTATTTTCATCAGTGTACTGTAATTGATCAGTTTATTTAATTTTGCAATTCAGACACTCATTCTTTTGCAGGAAGATTTGAGTAGAAAAAAAAAGAAAGCGTGACATTTTGAAGTAAATTGCATTTAGAAAATTTCCACAGATGAGCTGAATGTCATTGTGTGCCGATCAAAAATCAATAAGCCATTTTTTTAATGTACAGCGCTCTCTGTTGCAGTCTATTTTCTGCTCAGCTGCGAGAGATTGTCTGTAAAGTTCAAGACCCGATCTTAAGTATCGTCGCTCCGCAAGACAAACACTGACGATTGGCCCTGTCGCCTAAGAGGTTTCCGCTGCAATGGTGGCAAACCGAAAATCTTATGTATATTAAAACCAATCAATTTGGTGACCTTTCGGGTTCTGCCATATGGAATCCCAGTTGAAAACCTCGTCTATTTTAATCGATGAACTTAGTGATGTGGCAGAGAGGTTTCTGAAACTCTTTAATAATGAATGATAACTCCTGCAGGCTTCAGCTCACAGCACAATTGAGACCAATTAGAGTTTAGAAAACAAGTAAGTTTACAGCTTTCTCTGAGAAAAGGCCAAAATTGTAAACAAACTGTTTCGTCAATGTAGAAAATATTCAAAGAGGCATTTATGTCTAGAGTTATAACCGTTTCGCCTACTAAGATAAAATAAAGCAATAAGATAAAGCGTTTAAGCTGTTTTGTCCATGCAGTCACAGCTGAAGGGTATTCTTAAGCACAGTGTAAGGCCTTCCGGTCCTGACTGTATTAAAATACATGTCTTTAGTGCCTTTTTACAAAGAATAGATTACATGTTGATTGCCGGTCCTGTCTGCGTAGGGCCTGGTACAAGCAATAGGCTACACTGAAAAAAAACATTCATTGGAATTACTAAATTTTTTAAAGATATTTGGTTGCAAACAATTTGAATTTAAACAAACAAATTAAATTTAGCAATGTTCAACTTAATTTGTTTGTTTCAATTCAGCCCATATTAATTGTTTGCAACCACTTACCTTAAAAAATCTAGTAAATCCAGTGAACCATTTTTTTTCAGTGTAGCTTTCTCAGATTTAATGGCTAGGGCTGTGTGATTGATAGAACTTTACAACTCTGTTTGATTTCCAATAGTTATAAAACATAAAAAAATCTAAAACCCAATGCAGCCTTTGGGAGTTAATAAGAAACCGTAAGATACAAAATTTACCACAAGTCTTTGTCTCAAATATCCCAAGTCTTATTAGAGAGAAAAAAAACTGAGATTGTGAGATTTCAAGACATAAAATAGCAAAAATTACTCAATTTTTTTTTACGCTGTAAAAAGCAATTAGAGAGCTGTCGCCTCACAGCAAGAAGGTCGCTGGGTCGCAGGTTCGAACCTTGGCTGGGTCAGTTAGCGTTTCTGTGTGGAGTTTGCATGTTCTCCCTGCGTTCGCGTGGGTTTCCTCCGGGTGCTCCGGTTTCCCCCACAGTCCAAAGACATGCGGTACAGGTGAATTGGGTAAGCTAAAATTGTCCATAGTGTATGAGTGTGAATGAGTGTGTGGATGTTTCCCAGAGATGGGTTGCGGCTGGAAGGGCATCCGCTGTGCAAAATCGTGCTGGATAAGTTGGCGGTTCATTCCGCTGTGGTGACCCCGGATTAATAAAAGGACTAAGCCGACAAAAAAATTAATGAATGAATGAAAAAGTAATTAGTTATTTTACTTTTTAAAAAGTAAGTAAATATGTTGCCTTAAATGCAGGGCTGGACTGGGACAAAAAATCAGCCCTGGCATTTTGGGCCAGAGCGGCCCACTGCATGCAATCAAAATTCTATGCATCTGCGCACGCCCTTGAATATGTTTACCAACTTCTATTCTATAAAAGCACAAAAGCCATATATAGGAAATAATAAAATTTGACAAATTAAAAACTTAAAAAATTTAATTTATTATTATAATAAAATGATAATCCACACTGGAAGTCCATCTTATGTGTGCCTGTGTGTTTTGAGGGAGCCTATATTAAATAAGGAACATAACAAAAACTGCCTGCTGACACACACATTTAATGTTGATTAACAAAATAAAGTGAAATAATAAAAGCAATGTATCAGAGACCCTTAAAAAATTTAAACGTTTAACTCAACAGTAAAATATTTTAAAGATTTATAAAGTCAATTAAATGAACTTAATTAAAAAAATGCAACAAATATTTATTTGGGCTCGAACTACAAAACCAAATAAAAAAAATTATAGTATTAGTTTTGCTTAACGGGCACCTATGGTGAAAAATCTACTTTTCAAGCTGTTTGGACAGACATATGTGGAGTGTGTAGACCGTCATATTGGGGTGATATAAACACACCCAGTCATTTTTTTTCAATTTAACAACATAAAAACGGTGGACCAATTGGAGCAGTTTTGAGACCGACCGCAACTTGACGTAGGAGTGCGGTCCCCCCGCCCACCAAATTGATTGACAGCTGCGTATTAACATGTCTCCATAGTAACGTTTGTAATCATATCCACAAGACAGGACGAGCGCAAAGCAACCGGGAATAAAAGGTCTGTTCAGTTTGCTAGGATCATCAATCATCATCAAATGTGATCAAGAGTGAGTTTTACAAGTTTAAAATGTTTTAAAACAGTGCATGTTTGTAATAAATTACAACCATTTACTTCAGCTTTACTTCATCAGCACAGCCGCGTGTCAGAACAATTATAAAAGAAGACGCTTCAATCCAGGTTTGTGGACGTTAAATCAGGTTTATTTTGTACATTAACATAACAGATATCCATACAGCAGTGGATATTAACCTGTATCCTGTCACATTTGCGTGCAAAGACAGTGCAAAGCTAAACGCGCGTGCTGTATGTATGTGCATGTGTGTCTGCACTGTGTGTCTGTGTGTGTGCGTGAACTTTGTAACAACATTGTGTGTGACTCATCCTGCAGCTCCACAACAAATGCATCAAATACTCATTGGTAAAGGTCTTAAAGTTATAGTTGGTAAATGTCTTTTAGTTTAACGTTACGTGAGATCTGCTTCCTTTATGTCTGTCAGTTGTCTGAGGCAGCCGAGGGCGGAGACTGAGGCACGCTGACAGGCATGTGGGAACGGTGGGCAGGGAGGACTAGCCTTAAAGGCGCAGTACACAAAAACAGAGCTATAAAAGAGCTATAAAATACAAACTAGTGAAAGCTATAATAAATAATCTGATGGGTGTTTTGAGCTGAAACTTTACAGACACATTCTGGGGACACAAAAGACTTTAATCAAATTAAAATCTGGAAATAGGGGTAACCTAGGTGCCCTTTAAGTTGCACACTAATTTGATCATGTATAAATTGAGTAAACCCAATGGAAATTGGAACTTTTAAAATAATAGTTCACCCAAACTCTCCCCATACTTGTTCCAAACCTTTTTGAGTTGCTTTTTGAACAAAAAAAAGATATTTTAAATATAAACCTTTGACTTTAATAGTCTTTGTTTTTCCTATTATGAAAGTCAGTGGTTACAGGTTTTCAGCTTTATTCAAAATATCTTCTTTTGTGTTCAACAGAAGAAACTCATAAAGGTTTATAAACACTGTGAGTATAGATTTATTCATTCATTTTCTTTTCTGCTTAGTCCCTTTATTAATCTGGGGTTGCCACAGCGGAATGAATCACCAACTTATCCAGCACATGTTTTTTTACGTAGCGGATGCCCTTCCAGCTGCAACCCATCACTGGGAACGTCCATACACACTCATTCACACACATACACTACGAATATATATATATATATATATATATATATATATATATATATATATATATATATATATATATATTCATTTTTATGTGAACTATCCCTTCAAGATGACTTAATTTTTATAATTACGCACAGTTCATTTATGTTATCATTTTAGGGCAACAGGTTTACTCGCTTTTTTTTTTATATAGTCAACTAATCGCTTTAAAAGCAACAGGTTTACTTACTTTTTAAAGAAAACCAACTAATTGCTTTTTACAGTGTAGATAATTTAAACAATGGTAAATCAAATCCACTTTTCCAATCAAACTTGATTCAGATAAGATTGTGAAAGGGTAGTAAAACATCATCATCCTGTTCTAAACAGAAAGCGAATGAAATGAAGGTATTAACTGGAAAAGAGTGTGGACTTTACCTCAGAAATTCCTAATGTGCAATAAAATCCGTGAAGTGTCTTATAAAATTATACATAGGTGCTATCCTACAAAAGTTTTTTTTTACAAAGGTTTGTTTCTGAAGATTTTGATGTAAATTGCTCTTTCTGTGATCACCAAACTGAAGATCTGGCTCACCTTTTTTGGTATTGTGAATATACAAAAAATCTTTGGAAAAATGTATTGGGTATATTTAGTGGTATAATTCCTGATGTTATGTTAAAATATGAAAATGTTATTTTAGGATATAACCATCAGAATGATCATCCATTCATTCATTCATTTTCTTGTCGGCTTTGTCCCTTGCGGGGTCGCCACAGCGGAATGAACCGCCAACTTATCCAGCACGATTTTACGCAGCGGATGCCCTTCCAGCCGCAACCCATCTCTGGGAACTTCCACACACACATTCACACTCATACACTATGGACAATTTAGCTTACCCAATTCACCTGTACTGCATGTCTTTGGACTGTGGGGGAAACCGGAGCACCCGGAGGAAACCCACGCGAACCCAGGGAGAACATGCAAACTCCACACAGAAACGCCAACTGACCCAGCCTAGCCGAGGTTCGAACCTGCGACCCAGCGACGTTCTTGCTGTGAGGCAACAGCACTACCTACTGCGCCACTGGGTTGCCCCGAATGATCATCCAGATGTTTTTTATTTATTTAATCTTATTATATTTTTGGCCAAATATTTTATACACAAGTGTAAATTTTGTTAGCGTAAACCTTTCTTTCCAATTTTTCTTGAAGATCTTAATCTTTATATGTCTTTGATTTCTGAATGTACTAACAAGAAAGCTGTAAAAACTGTGAATCTGTTTTAAAGATACATTTCTGTATTGCTTCCTGGCATTAATGTGATATAATATAATGTAAATGTTTCATTTTGTTATAATAATAAAAAACAAAAACAAAAAAATGAAATGGTGAAAGTTGCGCATGCGCTTCACACTCCCGTTCAGCTGGTGGCACTAAATGCACCTCAAAAGAACAAGAAAAAGACAAGAGGTTAGACAAAACTGTTTATTAAGTTTTAAATATGAATATTTCTCTTACAAACCGCATTTATTTACTACAGGACATTTTTATTTATTCATTGGAGCTGTTTGAGGCACTCTTATAATGGATAGAGGCGATTTATAGGACTTGCTTTGGACTTTCAAACTGAAGACTGTGGACTTTGACTGAATTCGGCTGAAAGAAGAAAGTCATCGCGAACGCCTTGAGGGTGAGTAAAAGATGGGTTAATTTCCATGTTAATTTTCATGGGTTAATTTTCATGTGTGTGAATGAGGTAAACTAACCCTTTAAGAATACTTTCTTTTATGGGGATAGTGTTTAAAAGGTAAATCATGCAAACATAATTCTACCAGTATTCACTGAGGTAAAGTTTGTTTTATATTCGCGCATTCAGACTTTCTCCTTAAAATTAGATATTTTCAGAAAAGTATTACAAAATCCAAAAAGGGAAATCACATTAGCAGCCAATTAGGCTACTATCAAAGTACAAATCTGTTCAGAGTCAATAGATTGTGCTAATGTTGTTTTTAAGTCATACTTGAATGCAATTTCAGACAGCAATGTTCAAATTAGCGTGGTAAACAATATAGGGACCGTTCAAAATGAATGAATGTGCGAATATAAAACCAACTTTACCTCAATCCAGTATTCCCTCTCATAATATAAATAACAAACAGGTCTTTTGATACTACAAGTAAGCAGGTTTTGACAGTATATTGACTGTTTGAGTATCTCAACATGGCAGGAAAAGGTGTTTAACAGTGATACAGAGATCTATTCAGTGAAGCAATCATATGTGTGCTTTATTGTGAATAAATAACAGCAATTGAGCAATCGGCATCAAGGACTAGAGCTGTCAGTTTTACAAAGATTAAATGTCAGAAGGCAAAAGGATTAACTCGCTTGTTTATCAGTGCTCTGGAGTATTCTAAGAAATTACAACATCTGTCTGAGAGAGCAAATAAAAGATCGTCCTGACAGCGGAGAGAAAAACTAAAGTTGGAATGACACCTAGTCTTTTTTCCTCTTCCATCTTTCTTGTCTTTAAACGTAAAGTAATCCTTGGATTAACACTCAATAAAACAACAAGATCCTGGTCAATAACCACAGCCGGGCTTTTCTCATCCACCTTGGACCTGCGATGATACATTACACATCTAAACTCTATCCTTACATGTTCGAAAAATCACTCTATCACATTATTATGTTCATATTTGACAGATAAGTCATGTCAACACCAAAGAAACTGTGAAAGCTCTGAGGACTTTTGCAGTATCACAATCTCTTCAAAGCAGACTCGCCTGCATTCATACTGGAATTAAAACGAAATGCATGTCAAAGACTTCACATCTAAAAATCTAAATAATTTATTAATTAAATTATAAAAGTGCATTGATATAGGAATGTTCATGATATCAATACGTTGTTTTAAAAGCTGTAAATATGGAAGGTAACATTTTAATTGTTTCAATATGTCATTAATCAAAACATTGATCAAAATGTGCAAAAATACCCTTTTTTGTGTGACTGTGAATGTTATATACTAATACTTAGATATAAATGAGAACAGCCTGAGAACTCGATACAGTTGTTTTTTAGTTGGGACAAGCTAAAACTGTATAACGTATACCCGACATTAGATTTAAAGAGATAGTTCACTCTAAAATGAAAAAAATATTTTAATCTGCTCACACTCAAATTGGTTCTAAACGTTTTTAACTTATTGAGGTTCAGCATTTATAGAGCACAATAAACTAAATTTGTGGCATACAGATGATCAACAAAACAACCATCCATCCAATCTAGCTACCTATCAACCAACCAATCTAGCTACCTACCTACCTGCCTACTAGAGATGCGCGGATCAGCTCAAATGTCACCCGAATCCGCTCCTTCATTCTAATCATCCACCCGCCACCCGCCCGCACATATTATTTTATCTGATATATATATCCGCACCCGACCCGCACCCGATCGCCACTTTAATAATTCTAATTCTTTGTTTTAAGCGTGATGATAGGTGTAACTTTCTCCGCAATGTCCGGCGGCAGAGTAACAGCTCGTTAATTCATGCTCGAGCAAATGATGAGACGGACAAAAGTACTCGATGCATGCCCTTCTTTTACTTATTTCAGTGTTTTCAGGTTCACAGTGCAAAACAGCTCCCGGGTGGAATTACTGAAGTAAACATAAAACAAAACCGGATAAAACTTTCTCCCTCTAATTCACCGCACGCACAGCACACAGCGAGAGCTCACATCACACAGCATGCGTGTCGAACTACACTACCCACAATGCCCCTCGCTATGGACTACAACTCCCGTAAAGCGGCCACACTATTTCCCCTCTCCTGCAACTTAGGTCACAGTGGATCGTTCGTTATTAACAGCAGATTCAGCTTTTACATATACAGGAAAAAGAGAACAAAAAACGGCGTCCCTTCAGCCTAAACAGCAGCTATGTTGTGTGTACTTGGCCCTTTTCTTAACACTGTGCAAAAACAGAATAGCATCTACTGTGCCTGGATTCGGGCGATTCCGCCTCGCCTCAAAAACACGGCTGGCTGCACTAAATGAGCGTTCGCGCGAACCGCTTGTTGCAGGAATGCACAAGCTTCTCCTTGCAAGGCGCTGCAGTCGTGTAAATAAGCGATCTTGTTTCTCCCAGAACGATAGCAGATTTCCCTCTGATGACTCCTCTAACTGAAGTTAGCACAGTACTCTTGCACTTCATCCATTATTTTGGGCGTCCCTCATCTTCACATTTTGCGAATTCCACTCTCTGCTTTTTTGCTGGTCAACTGCTATGACCCACTACATCCACCCGCGACCCACCCGCAATTAATCATAATGTATTTTTTTATTACCCGACCCACCCGACCCGCGGATTATCCGCAGCTGCCGCGGATTTACCCGCCATCCGCACATCACTACTGCCTACCTACCTATCTACCTGCCTACTAACCAACCAACAAACCAGCCAATCTATCCAACCAACCCATAAACAAACAAATCAATCCATCCATTCAATCAACCAATCAATTCAACTAACCAACCAACCAACCAACCAATCAATTCATCCATCCAACCAACCTAGTGACCAATCAATTAAGCAATCTATGCATCCAACCAACCAACCAACTTAACTTTTTTCTGTTTTTCGCATCTAAAAAAGTTCTTTGAGAGGTGTTTTGACAGTTCAGAGCCACCGTACAAGTGAAAAGCTAAATACAGAATGCCGTCACTTGAGCCACAGATAACTTTGACAAACACAGTGCATGACATAAAAACAGAATGTGGCGGACAGTTGGGAACACCTGTATGCTGGATTCAGTGACTGGTGCACCTCTCCCTTGCTGCTGCTGTTTGGTGTGTGTGTTTGTGTGTGTGTGTGTGTGTTCATACCTTTGACATACTGCCCATAGACGTTATAATAAAAGGCTAGATGCCTCATGGTCCGTTGCTCCAAAACATCAACGCGGCCGCCATCTATTATCATTATTCATTTTATTTATCATATTTTAAAGTAAAATACCAAATACCTCCGTTTTAGGTGTATCAAAATAAACTACAAAATACAGCAGCCACAAATGTATTGAAATAAAATACTGTATTTTTGTATTTTTAAAATTCTTTTACAAGTATGCATGAACCTTCTTTGCAAACCCTCCATGAATAGGCCTATTCGATCAATCTCTTCACTGTTAAACGTAAACTATTTGATAGCAACAGCTTTTCTCTGAGCAAGTTTTAGCAGATTCTCTGCCACCTTGTTCCCCTCTACTCTTACTGTACATGAGTAGATATCTATACATTCTTTACTTGTTTCTTTTTTATTCATTTAGTACATTTATTTTGTACAAATTTAATACAAAAAGCCCTGTTCAATGCAGATAATGAGTTGGAATATAGTAATGTATCTGTTGATTATGTTTCCACCCATTGTGTAGCCAGTAAAATTAATATAATCTCTGTATAAAGATTATTCAACCTCTTAACATTCTTATATTTTAAAAGGGTCATATATGAAGTATTAAATTTTTAAATGAATTTTTTTTTCATTGAATTTTTCATAAATCTATTTTTTTTTGCAATTAAACTCTTCAATAGGCCTACTCAATGTATATGATTTCTGAAAACTCCAGTTTTAGTCATTTCCATATGTAATTTCTATATAATTTTTTCAATGCACAACATAAAAACATGATATCTCAAAATTACTAAAAATAGAGTCAATTTTTGCAAATAAACTCTTCATATATTCTGCTGATGCCGTATAACCCAAGTCAGGTGTTTTTGACTAGTCTGTTTAGGCTAAATTGCTGTATTATTAAATATCAGTGTTTCATATATTCTCCCACTTTGACATCTTTAGGCAGACATCTTTCCTCTTCGTTAACTATACTACTGGAAATTTAAACAGCCAGTGAAGTATTGTAGGTATCGCCATGATGTTATGCATAATTTCCTTCCACACTCTAAACTTTGACCACTTTCTTCAATATAAATCTCAAGTCTAGGCAAATAACTGAGAAAGCACCAATCAGAGGCCGCATTTTTATGATGTCATCATGTAGACTTCTTACAAAGTATTTTACAGTATTTTAAAACTGCAAAAATACAAGAGACTGAAGTATTTTGCTACAAAATATTAACCCATTTTCAAAAACCCCATCAAATACAAATTACAAACTATTTTGTAATCGAAATGCATGTATCATAAATACTGTGCATCCCTGTCTATTATACTGTCTATGGTACTGCCAGTCTCTGTTCAGGATTTGTTTACGTATGTAATATGTGAAGTATCACAAGCAATGTATCAAAATTCCACTGATTTCCTAAAATAAACTTTGCAATTGGAGATAATCCAGCGTAGCTCTTTGATAAGGAGGAAAACTTACTCCCCTTCCTCTCTATACAGTGTTGGATGAACAGAATATGTAGCCTTTTCCTCTCTCTTTTTCTACTTTGGAGAAGAGAGGAGAACAAAGCATCAATGCTCCAATCGACTCCAAAATGTATTGCATTTTTTTCAGAATGGATTAATACGCATCGGACTGAAAAAATTTTCAGATATGAATATGAAAAAAGACGCATTTTCGTACTTTAGTGTGCAAAGACCTTTAGTGTTCAACAGAAGAAAGAAACTGAAAATGGAGCAAGTGGAGGATCAGTAATTGATGGCAGAATTGTATTTTTTTTTAACTATGCCTTTAAAAGCTTGAGTCCTTCTCATCATTAAACACTAGAAGTAAATTAGTGCACATGACTCCTGCCTTAATCTTCCAAATCATGTTTTGGCTTGCTGCACTGTTAATTAAACAAACTTAGTGTTAACTTGAATCGGTGTTAAAGCTAAAGGTAAAACCTAAAGTTAAAGCTAAAAGTGTAACCATGTTCTGTACACTTTTCGCTCAAACGACCCCTCCTCCGTCATTGAAAGCCAGATAAGCATGTTTGTGTGATCGTTCTCTGGGTGAATACCTATTGCACAATCCAAATTTTGATTGATGTCTTTTGGACCAGTAGTTCACTCTACATGCCCAAACTAATGAATGCAGCGGCTTTGTTTGGATGAAAGAGCTGTGGTTGGTATGCAGAAAATTCAGCCTGAGATAAAGCAGATAAACATCTTATTTTTTACTCATATTTTATTCATACTTTTAGGTCTAAAACCATTGTTGATTGAGATCTTTTTCTCTCACATGTTATGTGCATTAATCCATATGCTTTCAATTTGAGAGAGTCTCGGAGTGGACTTTTACATTGCGATGTGTCTCCAGGTCGACTGCCCTTCACGAAACAAGGCCATGCTTTCCCCTTATTACTATTGATTTCCATGGACAATATGTGCGGGTTGCTAAAGGCAAGAATGAGATTGTGTCTGCTTTGCAGGCTTCGGTGTATCTGTATCAATGTCTGAAGGTCTCGTCTCTCATCCCTGAGGATGGGATGATGAAACTGAGTTTGACAGTCTCTCAAAGCATTTCACCCGGTGCTTGTGTTACAAAATCTCCATCGCATGTATGCCATGCAACTGTTTTGAGATGCAAAAGTTAGATGGGCTCTTAGGTCCATGTGATGCCTACATTTTAAACGAAATAAAAACTTAAAAATGACTTATTTGTAAATCCTACCGACAGTAATTGTCATACATTAATAAGAGATTCATCTGAGCAATTATCATAATACAAATATTCTAATAAACAAGAAAATATCTACATCACAGAATACAGTAAAATTGTAATTTTTTAAAACTTTTTTTAACTAAGAGGTTCAGGGTTTACAGAGCACAAAAACAGAATTTGTGGCATAAAGATCATCACCAAAATCAATTAACCAACCATCCAACCTAACTACCTACCTACCTACCTACCAACCAAACAACCTAGCTACCTACCTATTAACCAACCAATCAAGCTATCTATCCCACCAACCTACAAACCATCCAATCAATCCATCCAACCTACAAACCAACCAATCAAACCACTTAGCTACCTACCTACCCATCCATCCATCCATCCATCCATCCATCCATCCATCCATCCATCCATCCATCCATCCATCCATCCATCCATCCATCCATCCATCCATCCATCCATCCATCCATCCATCCATCCATCCATCCATCCATCCATCCAATTAATCAACCTAGCTACCTACCTACCAGCTAATCAATCAATTAATTCATCCACCCAACTACCCAACCTAGCAACCTACCAACCAACCGATTAATTCGTGTATCCAACCAACCAACCGATCTAGTTACTTACCTACCAACCAACCTACCTACTAACTAACCAATCAATCTATCCAAACAACCAACCAATCGATCCAAACAACCTAGTTATCAAACAACCTAGTTATCTACCTCCAAACCATCCATCCATCCAACCGTATATCTATCCAACCAACCCAAATCAATCAACCAACCAACCAACCAACCAACCAACCCAACCCAAATCAACCAACCAACCAACCAACCAACCAACCAACCAACCAACCAACCAACCAACCAACCAACCCAACGATAAAATATATTAGTTATATATAATTCTTCAATATAAACAATATGCTTGTTACCCTGATTTAGTGTGACAAATGCTGCCTGACCTTTTCTATGTACGTTTATTCCATTTTACTATTTTGTGTCTTATCAATGTCTGAAGGTCTCGTCTCTCATCCCTGAAAAGGAAATGATGGAATTAAATCTGACAGTCGTTCAAAGCGTTCCACTAGGTGCTTGTGCACAAACACGGGACACTCGGATCACTACTATACAAGTTAGCACAATGCAATGATCTACCACAATATTCAAATAAGCAAGAAAATTGCCACACAGAAAGAAGGACGGAAAGAAAGAAGAATGAACAATTATTATGCTTGATATCATGTGGTGAAAAAAATTGCTTTGTGTTTTCTTCTTATAAATATCTTACTTTACATATTAGCCTATATTACATAGCTCTCTGGAATACTTTAATTTGATTAGTAAATCAAGATATTTTAAGGTATGTTATTATCATTTTAGTAACCATGGAATCCGGGTTCTACGAATAATCTTGGCCGTTAATGAGTGTGTTCGGTATCCATATTAGTCTTATCCATATTTATGTGACTGAATAATGTTAGTGTGGGCTACATTCACAGTGTTGGGCTGTTTTTTTTTTCTGCAAAATAATAATTTAATTTTTTGCATGTCCTCAACTATAGATATTATTTTGCTTAATTCTGTCTGAGTTGGTTGCGGTGGCTTCGTGTCCTCTTTTGGTAGCAGAGTTCAGGTTATCACCTGTGTATTGTGTGGCCACTAATTTTGTAGCGGCATGTGACGATGTGAGGTGCTTCATTAGATTAGAATTACTTGTCACCGACACAGAGAGACTCTTTTGTTCTGGGCATAAGTTGCACGATTCATAAACACACTCCATTCATCACCTCAACGATGAAAATGTAGAGCTTATATTTCCAGTTTGCAAATCTGCCTTCGAACTTGTTGGGTTTGCCATCATTCTGAATACTGGTCATTGGTGTGTGCCACTGACACCAGCCCTAATCTGCCTCTGATTGGCAAACGATGGAAATGCACTATATCTAGGCCAATCCTCATGTTCCCAGTTACACTACGTTCACAGACACACCACTCATCATCACTGGTTGGTTATGTGTCCTGCCCCAGCCCCGAACACACACACACACACCCACCCACCCACCCCAATGCGCATTTTATTGTCAGTAACAGTAGTAACGTTATAACGAGCAAAACGGTAATTAATTTTATTACTCTTTACTGAAAAAAGTGTCATCGTTAGTAACGCCGTTTATTTATAGCGCCGTTATTCCCATCACTGAATGTAACCAACATGAACTCACGACCTGTTAATGTATTTTTATGTCATGGCTTTACTTGGAGGAGCACATTATCATTAACTCGTTCTCATATAAAATATAACAAAAATATTTACAGATTGATATTTTTCTGATCCCATAACTCTGTGGTTAGTTGTTTTGGAAAATATAAACAGATGTTTCAATATAATGTTAACAAATACTTTCCATGTGAGTTTATGTTTTGAGTTTTTACTGCAAATGTCACATCCATAACGCTGGAATTGCTTTTCCACAATGTCCTGGAAGCAAAGCAATTTTAGATTTTCAGTTTTGCCCCATTGTCCTGCTGCCCGCTTGCACTGGTACAGGATCAGAGACGTTCCTCGCTGTACTTTGTACTCGGGGTCGTCATTGGTTCATACTTTGTATTCAGCCCGAAGCGAACACCCACTAGAAATGTGCAAATGACTCACGCTGCAGGAAATATAGCCATTTCATTATGAGCGCCGCACACAGAGAGAGAGAACGGGTCTGATGTGCATCATGTGTGCGGTGGCAGGCGGCCGTACAGCTGTCACGGACACAATGGATTGGCATGATGAACACACACTGGTACAATCCAGGCACACAATCAGCGTGTGGGCTTTATTTCACCACACGAACAACATGTCAAACCCACCAGCTCATGAACTGTTTCTTAAAGATGACATTATGTTTTTCTTACATTTCACTGACACTTTCTATCATTTTCTGTGTTTCATATTCTTTTTGGTCACTTTTTTTGTTTTTGATGGTTAGTGAAAGTTAACCTTAAGTCCTGTAGGAAACTCAGAAGCCACAACCAGGAGACTCTTGTCTTCAAAAAGGATTATTTTAATGAGAACATGCTGGTTTTGCTGCTGTCAAACAGGACTCTTTGAGAAGTCTACAAGTAGTCTAACAAAGCAGTGTAATATACAGTTAAAGTCAAAATGATTAGCTCTCCTGTTTTTTTTTTTTCAAACATTTTCTAAACTACACTCACCGGCCACCTTACTAGTACCGGGTTGGACCCCCTTTTGTCTTCGTGGCATAGATTCAACAAGGTACTTGAAGTATTTTGGTCCATATTGACATGATAGCATTGCGCTGTTGCTGCAGATTTGTCAGCTGCACATCCATGATGTGAATCTCCCGGTCCACCACATTCCAAAGGTGCTCTATTGGATTGAGCTCTGGTGACTGTGGAGGCCATTTGAGTACAGTGAACTCTTTGTCATGTTCAAGAAACCAGTCTGAGATGTTTTGCGCTTTATGACATGGCGCGTTATCCTGCTGGAAGTAGCCATCAGAAGATGGGTACACTGTGATCATAAAGGGATGGACATGGTCAGCAACAATACTCAGGTAGGCTGTGGCGTTGACATGATGCTCAATTGGTACTAATGGGCCCAAAGTGTGCCAAGAAAATATTCCCCACACCATTACACCACCAGCCTGAACCGTTGATACAAGCAAGATAGATGTATGCTTTCATGTTGTTGATGCAAAATTCTGACTCTACCATCCGAATGTCACAGTAGAAATCGAGACTCATCAGACCAGGCAACGTTTTTCCAATCTTCTATTGTCTAATTTTGGTGAGCCTGTGCGAATTGTACCCTCAGTTTCCTGTTCTTAGCTGACAGGATGACAGAAGTGGCACCCGGTGTGGTCTTCTGCTGCTGTAGCTCATCCGCCTCAAGGTTGGACGTGTTGTGCGTTCAGAGATGCTCTTCTGCATACCTCGGTTGTAACAAGTAATTATTTGAGTTACTATTGCCTTTCTATCAGCTCGAACCATTCTGGCCATTCTTCTCTGAACTCTGGCATCAACAAGGCATTTGCGTCCACAGAACTGCTGGATATTTTTTATTTTCGGACCATTCTCTGTAAACCCTAGAGATTGTTGTGCTTGAAAATCCCAGTAGATCAGCAGTTTCTAAAATACTCAGACCAGCTCGTTTGGCACCAACAACCATGTCACGTTCAAGGTCACTTAAATCACCTTTCTTCCCCATTCTGATGCTTGGTTTGAACTGCAGGAGATCGTCTTGACCATGTCTACATGGCTAAATGCATTGAGTTGCTGCCATGTGATTGGCTGATTAGAAATTTGCATTAACGGGCAGTTGGACAGGTGTACCTAATAAAGTGGCTGGTAAGTGTATGTTTAACAGTGCAAGAAATTTTCACAGTATTTCCTATAGTATTTTTTCCTCTGGAGAAAGTCTTATTCATTTAATTTCGGCTAGAATAAAAGCAGTTTTCATTTTTTAAAATCATTTTAAGGTCAATATTATTATCTTCCATTAGCAATATTTTTTTCGGTTGATTTGCCTAATTACCCTAGTTAAGCCTTTGAATGTCGCTTTAAACTGAATACTAGTATCTTAAAAAATATCTTAAAAAATATTAGGTACTGTCATCATGGCAAGGATAAAAGAAATCGGTTATTAGAAATTAGTTTTTTGTTTAGGACAATTTTGTTTAGAAATTGAAAAAAATATACAGGAGCGCTAATAATTCTGACTTCAACTGTATATACAGTACATTTTAGGGGGACAGTGATACTTGAGTGGTGGAGCAAACAAACCCGAGCAACTTATCAAAGCATGTAAATGAAGTGGATAGTTGAACATCTTGTCCAGTGTCTTGTGTCTCGGACCCTAAAGTTTCACCCACCCTGATACTTTGGGGGCCCTGCTCTGATAGTAAAGACAAAAGGTCTGTGTCTTCAGGCTCGTTCTTTCACAGTAGTTTCAATGTAAAACACAATGCACCTAACCTTTTTAGTTATAAAATATTTCACTTGGAACCTAAATCTAACTTTTTATAAATTTATGTTCCAACAGTCTAAGTGATTTTATTTTGGAAATTTCATATTTTGGCAATTAAAGCCCTTTTTTTAAAGGGTCATGCTTGCTTCTAGTTCTGCATTGATTTTAAACAAATGATATATTAATTCTTACCCCCTTCAAAAATGAAATATATCCTCATTTTTGTGGTTCTGTTTATTGCTAAACCATTTTGAGGCTTTGTTTCAATTCAGTTAAGTGCTTTTAGGGGGTTATTTGTTTAGAATAAATAAAAAATATCTAAAAATGTATAAAAAAAAAAAAATGCTGTATTATTAATGAAAAAAAATTCTTTATAGTTTTTTTTCCATTTTGTTTATATATATATATATATATATATATATATATATATATATATATATATATATATATATACACACACACACACACACAACAAGACCAAATGTGATGGATTTTGATTGGCAAACGTCTTCAGAAATGTACTTACAATAAGCAGATGGAAATCAAATATTTCCGTTCACCTCTATCTCAGAAAGCTTTCATTCAATCTCATATGTCAACAGCTGCGCTTTATCATTCGAACACAGATCAGACTACAATAGCAAAAAAACAACCTTCAGAACTGTTTTGAAGTTTTATTTTACAGCAGCTTTATTTAATTCTGGTGTATTATATAAGGTACACCATATTATATATGGTTTATGAAAATAGACATAGCATTTGCATAATATTTTCATAAAGCCGTGTTCTGCAGATTGCTGGATTTTGAATTTAAATACAATCATGTTATACTGTGCTGATCCTGTTCTGTTTGTGTTTGATGAGATACTGTAATTTACACTGTAAAATGTAATGGCAAAAAGTCAAGACAACAAATATCTTTGTTGCTTTAACTTATTTAAATAAGTTAATCAGGTTACAATTTCTATAAGTTGTACAAAGTTTATGTTATGTTTTTTTTTATTTAATTTGACTGATGTAAGTTCAGATGATTAGAAAAGTTCATTTGATTCAACTAAAAAATTTAAAACGGCAAAAATATTTTTACAGCGTAGTACATTTACCAAATCTAATTTTCACGAATGCAATGAAACAACAAAGAAACCTTGATTGTGGCGATGGTTAAGGTGTTTCGAAGGTGTTGTAAAAGAAGAAATTCACATTTGTCTTATGTAAAATGCAAGTTTGATATAATCATAATAAAGTCATCTAATTTTTGTTTATAATTTATGAATTGGTTTTATTATTGGTTGCATATATTTGGTTTGCAGAAGTTGTTTTTGGTGGAGACGAGCAGACATTATCACTGTTCGCACTGGGTCAGTCCTGCTTGTCGCCAAGGTAGCTGATACACAGACATACACACACACACGAATTAACAATATGAAAACTAAAGCTTGTTGTACAGTTGGCGGTTCATCTCTGTTATTTGGTACGATTGCATTCATATCAGAAGTGAACCGTACCAGAGTTCGCACGAACCGTACCCCAGCCCACCTCTTTCAGGCGAACTCGGGTATGGTTCATGGGTGCGCACCCGAAGACAGCGTTCACACTAGCTAAACGTACCGTACTTTGACGTCAAATGAACCCGGATGCGGTCCAAAAGGGCTATAGTGTGAAAGCACCCGTAATCTATTTGTGTTGGGACAACACAAAGGAATTGTCCATATGGAGATAAGTTGAGATAAACATATTCAGTTACAAATCACAGACACTGAGTTGTTTTGTGGTATTTATTTGCTGTCATGCTATATAAATCATTTATTCGTTAATAATATGTTCCTGTAATTTTCTGTAATGTGAAAAGGAATCGAAATGGATGCCCCTTATGGCTGATTTATACTTCTGCATCAAGCGCCTGCATATAGGCCCAATCCCAATTCTATTTTTGGACTGCTGTACAAGAGTTATGATTATGGATTATATGATGATCGTGAAATGTAGCATTTTTTTTTTTTTTTTTACGTTTTTTTTAAAAGCATGACGGTAAAACATGAACGCGGTTATGAATAAATTAAAACATGTGTTTGTTTGTCGTGAACATTCGTAATAATGACAAAATATACTAATTTGTGGATCTCCTTACCTCCGGGTGCAGTGAAACTGCCGTTGTAGCTGGTGTATTTTGGGAAATTTTCTTACCCCTCCTAGTAATGGGCGATATAAACGATATGCGATATAAACGATACAAAATTGGCCTACGATAGAGATTCTAATTCTATTGCACTATCGCGATAATACATGTTTGATGACGCAATCTACACGCGAACTTAAGAGCAACAGCACTAAACAACGCATGGCGAATGGCGGCGTGTCGCACAACTTGCGAGCCTCATGCATGGCATATTGTGGCTTGTCTAGTGAACATCAGTGCCTCCCACACAGATTTTACCTGGGCGGCCCGGTTCTGTGTTCGCGAGAAATATGTTAGAAATATGTTTTTATTTAAAGTATCTGCAATACACAATTTTATCTGACTAATTTAATACTGGAAGTATGTTCAGTACAGTGTAAGTTCCTTAACTAAGAAGACACCAGTTTTTTTGTTCTCTGCAACTTGGCATTTAGGAACCAAGGACTTAAAAGAAACGTCTTTCTTTCTAAAAGGCACTACATTTAGTTTATTTATCTGCAACATTGTGTTGTTTAGTTACAGTTTTGCTTTTGCACAATAAATGTTCTCAAAACGACATGCAACGTTTCTTTATTTCTTAAAAAAAAAATAGCAGTTTGGCTTTCCTAAGGGTCTATGTAACCTGTTCTGAAATGGTTATATTATAATTTATATATCGCAATATATATCGTTATCGCAAGAGGCTGCAATGTATATCGCAATATGGATTTTAGGCCATATCGCCCATCCCTAACCCCTCCGTTTCGGGTGTGCTCCTGAAAAATCTTCGTTCGAAGGGGTATATACCCCTTGCCCTTAACCCTACGCCTTCAAGCTAAAGAGAATTGGGACACCACTACCCCTTGACGGGAACGCGCAAAACGAGGGGTAGGGGGAAGAGGAAGGGGAAGGGCTAATGGGTAGAATTGGGATTGGGCCATAGTATGGGGCAGCCTTCGCACAGTCGCATAGTCCTTGCTATGGCTGATGCGCACTTCTCAAAAAATGTAACTACACGTTGCACGAGTGTGGGTGATGCTGAGAGCCGCGAGCCCGATTGAGCGAGTGTTTACAAGTGTCGAGTCGCGCTGAAGAGCTCAAGATGTTTTGTTTTTACCTTATGATTAAAGTTGTTGCATGTCCGCCGGTTCCCGCCTCTGGATGAGCGAGTTTTAGCTACTTGTACTTTAGGGTTCAGAAAAATCAAAACAACCACGAAGAAACTTGCTACAACACAACACAACATAACATAACCTACTGCCAGCTAGCGTTTCGGAAGTGTTATTGCAGAGTAACACAAACAGCACGCAGAAGTATAAATGCATAGCTACGCACAAGACATGCGAGATGGGTCATGCCGATCACTCGACGCAGAAGTATAAACCAGCCTTTAGCCTTAATTTTACCTATAAACTGCAATCAAATGTGGGTTTCACAAAAAACGTAAGCTGAAGCACCTATTTCCTATGAGCCTGTGTTGCTTAAATAACAAATGTTTGCTCAGAGCACTTTTAATTGACCTTTAATTGCGCGCACACAATATTCATAGAGTCAGTCATTAAAAACAGCCTCTAATTACACAGCGATTCCACATTTGACTCATTTAGAGGGAAGTTTTAAACTCCCGTGTGCATTTGCCAGATAATCCGGATAAATACACCGATGGCTTAACTCTGACAATGGGATCTCAATAGGCTTCCCGTTGCGCGGTCGTTGCATCAGCGGCGCATGGCATTCCTACACCGTGCTTCAGATATACGAGACAATATGTTGATCAAAAACAAAAGAGCTTTTTGAGTGAACCTATCTCTGCCTCCTCAGAGACTCGATCAAGTGCCATGATTACAGCCGTATCTGTTCGCCAGTGCTTAGATGAATATTTCCACAGCGTATTAATGCAATGCAGCGCTGAAATCCTTAACAGTAAGGCTAATTTGACATCTCTGTTCATCTGACCCGTTAAAAAGTTTTCCAGATTAGTCAGATATATGGGGGAGCTGTTGTTCTGAAGCTCTTGTTTTTTTTGTTGTTGTTGTTGTACTACCACTAACCATCTGCCAACTGCAGCAATTGTTGCAGTAATGTTACATTGCAGCGCGCAAAAACAAAACTGGGGGAGTGTTTTTGTGTGAATTCAAGTCACAAATGAAAGCTTTTGTTCCTACGAGCTCCTAATGGCTGCTGAGTGCGATTGCGTTGGCCGTTTGAGTCCAAGAAATCACTGTCATCACTTGGAGGTTGTTTATAACAGTTTCAGAATTTTGTCATGTTGTTTTCTGAGGAACATATGCACTTTTCATTTTAAAGGTTTTATAACTTTTTTGGATTATTACGGTCTTGGATGAGTCAATGATCAGAAACAATTTAGCGTAGTGTCACGTAAAAACAAACAAACAAACAAACAAACAAGCTGTAATGTACGGAGCTGTGACTATGAAAGTCAAGGTCCAAATGCAGTTTTTTTATATATATATAAAAAGGAAAGTCAAGCAGGCAGGGTCAAACAAGGAAATCAGCATTTATTTGCTACACAGGACAATTTGGCCAAAGATGAAAACAAGCCAAATTGTTACACATTTTGTAATGTCTGAAAGTTTTCAAGCCTCTTGTTTTGTTGAGCTCTGAATGCTCTTTTAAGTTTGAGAATTCACTGTCATTACTTGGAGGTTGTTTCTAACTGAGTTTCAGAATTTTGTCTTGTTTTTTTTCTAAGGAACATATGCTTTATTCTTTTAAAAAGGTTTTTGGATTGTTACATACTCGGAAAAGTCAATGATCAGAAACAATTGTGTGTAGTTTCATGTAAAAACAAACAAACAAACAAACAAGTTGTAATATACAGAGTCTTAACAATGAATGTGATCTAAATGCAGTTTTTCAAAGATAGTCAAACAGGCAGGTGTCAAACATGAGCGAACAGCCTGATATAATGACGAAACGTTAGATTTTTTTTTTTTTTGTCAATTTAGTGGCTAATTCGCACGAATTCGTAGGATTTAAGTTATACGCAATTGTACGGTTTTTAAAAGGAAGCATGGCACCTAAACCCACCCCAAAACCCAACCGCCATTGGGGGATAAGCAAATCGTACTAAATTGTACAAATGTGATAGTACAAATTCATACGAATTAGCCACCAATTTAAAAAGTTATGTATTGCTGTGGGAACGCATTGGAGCAACTGACAATGTCCAAGGTAAACAGCATTTATTTGCTCCACAGGCCAATTTAGTCATAACAACGTGCCAAAATATTACTCATTTTAAATTGTCTGAAAGTTTTCAAGCCTTTTTGTTTTTGTAAGAGCTCTTAATGGCTGCTGAGCTCTATTGCGTTCACTGTTGGAGTCCAAGAAATCACTGTCATCACATGGAGGTTGTTTCTAACAGAGTTTCAGAATTTTGTCATGTTGTTTTCTGAGGAACATATGCGTTTTTCATTTTAAATTTTTTATTATTTTTTGGATTGTTACGGTCTTGGATGAAGTCAATGAAACGATTTAGCGTAGTGTCATGTAAAAGCAAACAAACAAACTAGTTGTAAGGTACGGAGCCGTGACAATGGAAGTCAAGGTCCAAATGCAGTTTTTTTTTTTATTAATAAAAAAGATAGTCAAGCAGGCAGGGTCAAACAAGGTAAAGAGCATTTATTTTTAATAAGGGCGCCGGCCCTGGTCATCACTCTCAAAAAAAGACGTTTCCTGCTTGTTCAAACTACTCATTTAAAATGAGCTAAAACAACACAATTCTAGAGTTTTTTTGGGGACAACCTAATTGTTTTATTCAATTCACTTACATTTGTAAAAAAAACTGATAAGCAAACTTAAAACCTTCAGCACAAATCGATTTTGTGGAATCCAGAATGTTTTTACAGTGCACTTGTAGGTTCACTGTAAAAAATGCTGGGTCTCACATATAATTCATATTGTCCCAACACAAATCGATTAAGTTAGCTTAATTGTTTTATGTACAATTTATTTAAATTTGTTTTATTTAAAAGTTGTCACAAAAACAACTTATGAATTGTGTTGTTCTACTCATTTTAATAAGTAGGCTGAACAAGCAGCAAACGTCACTTTTTTGAGTGTTGTTTAAAACAGAATTTCACAATTTTTTTATGTTCAAAGGTTGTTTTGGATTGTTACAGTCAATGATCAGAAACAATTTTGCCTAGGGTCACAAACAAACAAACAAAACAAACAAGCTGTAATGTACAGAGCTAAATGCAGTTTTTCTTGATTAAAAAATATAGTCAAACAGGCAGGGTCAAACAAGGAAAACTGCATTTATTTACAACACAGGACAATTTGGCCAAACATGACAAATGATTACAAATTCTGTATTGTCTGAAAGTTTTCAAGCCTTTTTGTTAACATGAGCAAATGCTGCTGAGTGCGACTGCAATGGCCTTTTGAGTTGGAGAAATCACTGTCATCACTTGGAGGTTGTTTCATAACAGAATTTCAGAATTTGTCATGTTATTCTAGAGAACATATGCAGTTTTCCTTTTTGAAAAGGTCAAGTTTTTAGTAAATGTCCTCAACATTTTCAGTTTTTTTAGACAAGGTGTTAATAATTGGGTTGTGGCAATTTTTTGTCCTTTTGATTGGCTTAGATTGTAATTAGAGCTTGCTTTTCTGGTCATGATGATGGAATGACTTGCAGGGAAAATGATAAGAAAGGTTTTATGCTACATATACTACTGGCAAAAAAAGTTAAATGCTTGCATATAGATGATTTATACAATGTTTACTTGTACAAAAATGATTTCTGAAGGATTATAATCATCACATAATTAAATAACATGTAATTAAATAAAATGACAAATATTAAATAATACATTAGTAATTACTATATAAATTAACTAGGTTAATTAGGTTAACTATGCAGGTTAGGGTAATTAGGCAAGTTATTGTATAACGATTCTTTGTTCTGTAGACCATTGAAAAAAATATTGCTTAAAGGGGCTAATAATATTGACCTTAAAATGGCTTTTAAAAAATTAAAAACTGCTTTTATTCTAGCCGAAATAAAACAAATAAGACTTTCTCTAGACGACAAAATATTATCGGAAATACTGTGAAAATTTTCTTGCTCTGTTAAAAATCATTTGTGAAATATTAAAAAAAAGAAAAAAAAGGGGGCGTTAATAAGTCTGACTTCAACTGTATATACCAAACCACAAAGGATGCACTGCTTATGTCACATTCCTCTTTGCTTTATTGTATTTATCTATGCTTGTAATTTATTACATTTTATGAATTACAGAATCATCCCAATCAACCTAAAATAATACATTTGGTAACACTTTAGGGACCAATGCTCACAATTAAATAATTGCTTATTAGCATTGCATGTTATTTAGATATTGGCTGCTTAGTAGAACTTATAAACTAAATATTCTGCATGATCTTATTCTACATCCCTAACCCAATACCTAAACTATCTTAATATCTATTAATAAAGAGCAAATTAGGAGTTAGTTTATTGAAGCAAAAGTAATAGTTAATGGTTTGCAAATAGCGAGAAGTGAATGTTAAAATATAGCGTGACTTAAATTCTTTCCAAATAGTGTCATTCCAAATCATTTGGTGAAATTATAGATACAGTATATTGCAATAGAATGTCAGATTTTTCCAATATTGTGCAGCCCTAATAGGAGTGTTTTGTACAACCATAATGCCAATTCTATACATTTGTGTAGCTTAAATGAATAATTTAGTATTTATTTGAATTCTGACATTCAGCACAATAATATAGAACAGAGTGAATTTGTATGTGTGTGCTGTCCACATCTGCTGTCAAATAAATGACACAGACAATAAAAACAATGCGGACACCCCTACAAAAGCATTCAAATTAAACTCAGACATTTGGAATGACGTGGCATAATTGCGAATCACAGAAATGCCTGAAAATGAGCAGATGTAATCTCGCTCTTTTCAGCGAAATGTTTATGCGTGGAACGTGTCATTGATTTCAGGCAGGAAATTAAACACAAAAAACACCTTGAGATCCTGGCATGGTCCACCGGTCCCCGAGCAAATCAGGTCCTCTCACCTTCACTCCGTCAAGGAGAAAAAAGAAGAGAAAGACGACTTAAAAGGATTTCCAAAACCTTCCCAAAAGAGATTAAAGCTGATCGGCTGCTCGCTTTCACAGGAATTTGATAAGACTCTTTTGCATCATTTAACTTTCAATGGCTTTGCAAAATCTGTGATTGGCCTAAACATCCTCTCATGAGAGGAGACACAGATTGAGAAACAGCCTGCCAAATAGCCCTTTCCACACTTACGTTTGACCTTGTCATGGCAGAGCTCGAACTAAATATTTGCAGAGCACTTTGAAACCAATAAAAGTAAAATCCTGAAATTTAGCGTGCCTTAAAGGCTATTGAAAATTAGCCTGTGATTTACTCACCCTCAAGGCATCCTATGTTTATATGACTTTCTTTTTCCAGTTGAATCCATTCGGAGTTATTCATGTCTCTTTTAATATGTGGAATGTTCCTGCAACAGTCCAAAACAAGTCCAATAATGTGCTTCCTTCCATAATAAATAAACACCTCACATGACTCCAGAGGTCCGTTCTTCGTACGTGGATTACTCAGTTAGCTGGATTTGGTTATTAACGATTTGACACAATTCAGGATAGTGTCGTTCTTCAAAACTCATCTGAGAGTTGTTGTCATAGCAACAGGTCTTGTAGCTCAAACCTGCTCAGGATCGGGCTTATTTCATATAAACAGGATTAGGTCTGGTCATTTCAAGCAAAGGTAATACTGAAAGTATGTAGCCAATACTCACTTTTTCTTACAGTAATAACCTCTGGATTACAAACACTGGGGAAAATAGTAAAAAATTATGTAAATGTATATATAAATAGAAGTTTGTAAAAAATAGAAATAAATCTGTTTTGCAATCTACACTCTGAAAGAAAAAAAACTGACGGGGTTATTCTCTCCCCAAGGAGAACATTAATTAATAAGGACTTTTTAGATACAAACACGTGTTATTTTAACGTACCGACTAGCTTTAGTACAATATGTGTGTGATAATTTGTCCATTTTTTTAAGGAAAGGATCATTTATGCAGTCATGCACACATTTTGACAGATAAAATATCGTTGATTTGATGCTTCGCAAAAGTTGCAGACACTTTTACCAATATCAAAATGCTTTTTTGATGCAATATTAATTTAAACAGCCGTTTATTAAGAAACGCCCATAGGCCTATACGCTACTTTAATAAAGAAAAAATCCGCTCTAAAAGTAAAACTAAATTAATTGCTAAATACTCTTGACACATGAGTGTAAAGCCTGCAGCCCACAACAAAGGTGGAAAGTTATTGTGTATCATATTTAACAAACCGTTTACTACACATTTTATGTAATTTTGCATCTGAATATTAATCAGATGATGTCATTACGCTGCTGTGCCGTCACGTCAGCCAATCGTTGCATTGCTGATCATGATTTCGAGGATCGACAGATCTGTCCTTCACAACACGCAGCGATCTCAAATAAGTTCATCCAGACATCTTAATCTGATTCACGAACTTTTTTGAAGAATCAAATTAGCCAGAGATCAGTTATCAAGATTAAAAGATCCAGGATCTGTCATCTTAGATCGTTTAAGTGAGGTACAAAGAACAGACCCCAGGAGGTGAATGAACATCTCCTGTAGCAAATCAATGTGTTTTTGTAAGAATAATATCCATGTTTGAAACTTTATAATGTTCTGTTTAACTTCTGCTAATGAGAGACTGCCTTTGCGCTGCTTGACGTAAGATATATGCTTAGCGCACACCCCATTTACCTCTCTTCATGCACTTTAGTGTGTGTCTCAATGTAGCGACTTGTTCAGCTTAGTCTCTTAATCAAAGGTCGCCACAGCGGAATGAACTGCTAATGAACTATTCCAACAAATGTTTTATGTAGCGGATGCCCCTCCAGCCGCAACCTAGTACTGGGAAACACCCATACGCATTCATTTACACACATACACTATGCCCAATTTAGTTCATTCAATTCACTTAAAGCGCATGTCTTTGAACTGTGGGGGTGGAAACCCACACAGAAATGCCAACTGGCCCAGCTGGGACTCGAACCAGCGACCTTCTTGCTGTGAGGTGACAGTGCTAACCATTGAGCCACCGTGCCGCCCCAGGAGACAAGTTATTTTTAAAAATAATTTCAATTGGATTCCACTGAAAAAATAAAGTCATATTTTTCATTTTTGGGTTAGGGGCAGCTGTGGCAACCCCTGATAAATACTGTAATTGGCCATGTCACAACCCTTTTATATTCCTTAATTCAGTGACGATTGAGAGTGTATTGAGAACGGTATTGCAAAGACTTTTTCAAATCGTGGTATACCTTGAAAATGGTTATTGTCCCATGCCTAATATGCAAACACAAAAGTGTTTTTTTTTTTTCATTAAGCAACAATGAGCCAAAAGCTGAGGTCTATGTACAGCTGGTTGGTTTGGCATGGCCGAGTAACACGTACATTTGAAAATTTGTAATGAAGATTTCTTACCAGAGAGCTTTGATAATTTGAGACTAGTGGACTGCAGGTTATTTGCAGATCTAATTATTTTCTAAAAAGATTCCATTTCCAGTGTTGAATTTACAGTCTTTACAAATTGGCTACGTGTGTAACTCAGAACCACTGTGGCTGCTGCTCTAGGCGTTGCTCTCCATCTCACCAATGTGTGTATTTGCATTGTGCAAATAAGCTCTTTATGCTCTTAATGGAGCTTCCTTTTTATGCGATTCCTTCACTCTATTAAACACTCATCCTCCCCCCCCCTCCCCCCGATCTTATTACAGCTGACAACAACTGTTTCAGAACCCCTTTTATATCAGAGGTGTGAAAAAGTGCTGAATCAGGGGCATTTCATGACAATTTAAAAACAGAAGTTACAAGAGGAGTGGGTGGAATGTGGCAGAAACAAATCATAAATGTGCAATTTCTTTTGTGCAGTAATTTTATAGTGCTGTCAAAAAGTATTTGCCCCCCTCTCAATTTTGTATTATTAATGCATTTTTTTTGTGATTTCAGTTATTAAGGGAAATAAAGCTGACTAAACCTTAGTGGCTTTATGTGAAAAAGTTATTGCCCCTACACTTAATAATGAGTTGTGTCTTTCACATCGCTGTGGAAGAATTTCGGTCCATTCTTCATTGCAGAATTGTTAAAATGAGCCATGTTGGAGGGTTTTATGAGCATAAACTGCTTGTTTCAGACCATGACAATGTAGTATTTCAATTGGATGTTAGGGGAGGTGGGGGTAAGGAGGATATGATCCATTCATAAAGTAAATTAAGGAAGAACAAGTGCTTTTTAACAGGATATCACATGGTTTTGATCGCTTTGATCAAAAGCAGAAGTTTTGAGTGATACAGTCCACTTGAAGCAGCAGCTTCAAATAAAAGAACACTGACCACCAGCAGGTTGAAAATGTCTTGTTTTGGTAATGCAAACCCTCTTGAAAAGCATGAAATCGACCGAGAAGATGTAGAGATGAATATCTATTCTAATTCAGATCTTATAAACATTCTGGATGCCAGCAGAGAAACCGAGAACACCAAGAGATCGCAAACCCTTCAACATTCAGGTATCGAAAGACACCAAACCCTTAACTTTCCAAAACTCAATTCCTTATTTAAACATGCATACTTGACTTATTTATTTCCATATCTTCATCCACAGGAAGTGATTATGTGAGGATCAGAAACTACAGAGTAGCTACAGTATGTTTGGTGCTGATGTGTGTTCTTCTGCTGACTTCAGTTTTGGTGCTGTATGCCCACATCAATACAAACAGCATAAACGAGACGGAAGAGAGGGAAGAACTGCTAACCAACCTTACTATTGAGAGGGACCAGCTAGAGTCCAAGAGCATTCGAATGACAAAAGAGAGAGAAGAACTACTAGCCAACGTTACCAAGGTCACTAAAGAAAGGGACCGGCTACTGTTTGAGAGCATTAGATTGACAAAAGAGCGGGAAGAGATACTAGCCAACATCACCGAGGTCACTAAAGAAAGGGACCGGCTACTGTCAGAGAGCATTCGATTGACAAACAAGAGAGAAGATATACTAGCCAACATCACTAACCTTACTAAAGAAAGGGATCGGATACTGTCAGAGAGCATTCAGTTGACAGAACAGAGGCAAGAGATACTAGCTAACATCACTAGCCTTACTAAAGAAAGGGATCAGGTACTGTCAGAGAGTATTGGATTGTCAAAAGAGAGAGAAGAACTACTAGCCAACATCACTAACCTTACTAAGGAGAGTGATCGGCTACTATCTGAGAGCATTCGAGTGACAAAAGAGAGAAAAAAGCTACTAGCCAATATCAGCGACCTCACTAATGAGAGGGACGAAATAGAGTCAGAGAACATTCGATTGTCAAAAGAGAGGGAAGAACTACTAGCTAATAACACCAAGGTCACTAAAGAGAGGGATCAGCTACTCTCCGAGAGTATTCATTTGACAAGAGAGAGAGAAGAACTACTAGCCAACAACACCAAGGTCACTAAAGAGAAGGATCGGCTACTGTCCGAGAGTATTCATTTGACAAGAGAGAGAGAAGAACTACTAGCCAACAACACCAAGGTCATTAAAGAGAAGGAAGAGATCCTGTCCGAGAGCATTCAATTGAAAAAAGAAAGAGAAGAGCTACTAGCCAACAACACCGACCTCACTAAAGAGAGGGACCAGCTTTTTTCTGAAAACATTGGATTGACAAAGGAGAGAGAAGGATTATCCTCAAATATCTCTGACCTGATTGTACAAAGAGATCAACTAACTAAGGAGAAAATTGAGCTTTCAAACATGGGTAATTATGAACAATTTTTTTAAACAGTGTATTATAAATGATTAGGTGCAGCTGGTTAAAAACAGAGAATAGGAATCCACATCATGACCACCAATTTGAAGAACATGCTCAGGAGCACACATTGACAATAAATAGAAATCACCACAGAGGAAAAAGAAACTGACCACTGGGTATTAAATAGGCTTGAAATGAAACTGACATTTAAGGAAGCAGCTACTGTATCTGCACTCAAAACATATAGAGATATATTCCATTTCTACACCATTCTACATGCACCATAGTCTATATTATATTAGTAGTACCTTCTTTTACAAAAAAAAGTGTACAGATGCTTTGGTCACACTTTATTTTGATGGTCCGTTTGTTGAATTTAAGTTACATTGCATCTACATGCCAACTAATTCTCATTAGATTATAA
Source organism: Danio kyathit (assembly GCA_903798195.1). NCBI lineage: Eukaryota > Metazoa > Chordata > Actinopteri > Cypriniformes > Danionidae > Danio > Danio kyathit. The sequence continues at coordinate 8,667,524 of LR812530.1, read as the reverse complement.
GTAGACTGTTAGGTTGGGGTTAGAGTAAGTTGACATGTACTTGCAAAGATTCTTATAGTCAGTTAAATGTCTGATGAAGGAGCAGTATCAACAGATATTAAGCAGACAGTCTACTAATATTCAAATGGACCATCAAAATAAAGTGTTACTGATGCTTTTAATACTTAGTGGTAAAAGTGGCAAATACTTGCACCTCAGTATTAAGTACTGGGATACTAAGGCTATATAAAAAAAAAACTGTGCATTAATGCCATATTGAGTCTAAATGGGAATATTTATTTCAATTCTTGCAGACTTGCATCTCACACTAATCATAAACATTTTGTATTAAATACAAATAAGGCATATTATTTACACTTGTTATACTTTATTGAAAATAGATGCTTTTGTGATTTGCTATGTAATGAGAAAATGACAATGCTTCAATTCTAGAAAGTGGAAATAATAACAGCTTTCATTATTAGAGCTGTGCTAAAAATCAACCAAGAAATTGATTCTGCATCGATTCTGCAATTTTTAAATGCATCTCTACTCTCTTTTGAATCGATTTTGAGCTTAGTTTTTTAAGAGCGGAAGGCACCGTATGCCTTACAAACAGCTGTACTCGGCTTGCATCCAATTCCCTGCAAATACCACTTGAATCTAAAATAATCATTAATAAATTTAGGGAAGGTTTAAGCAAATTACAAGAGTGAGCTGAATTACAAGAGTGAGCTGTGTTTATATTAATCTTGTGACATAAAATCCAACCTACCTTATGATTTGCGTCATGGGCAGCGATTCTGTCTGCCTGGTGACTCTAGCTTCATTGCTAAATCGCTAACATGGATTTTATTGAGAAAATAGCTGTGTTTATGTGCTTAAGGAATTCTGAAAAAAAATCCTGGAGCCTTGGCTGGTAGTGTCTGGCTTCTTTCGGTTCTATATTGCTTCTATCAAGGAGGGCTGAATTAATCTTACACTCAACTGGCCAACCTGAATTATTTCTGACTTTTAAATTAGGACATACTATTTCTATATGGTATTCTGCAAACAGAATGGAGGGTATTTAATTTCTCTATTTTTTTTTATTGCTGCCAATGTTGAGAAATAATTTTAGTGCTCATAGTGAAACTCTGTGTCTACAGATGGATGGGTTTACTATCAATCCAGTCTTTACTTCATTTCCTCTTTGACGAAGAGCTGGGAGGAGAGCAGAAAAGACTGTAAAGCAAGAGGAGCAGATCTGCTGATTATAAACAACGGAAAGGAACAAGTGAGTGAGGATATATTTAGAAAAAGTGATCTATCTGAGAGAGAGTGTTAAAGTTTGTTTTGGATTATTACGTCTCATTTAAATTTTTTCAGTAATGAATAAGATATGAAACAATAAAATGTGGATCTAAATTACAGAACAACCAACAATTTACTAAATTTTGGGCTCACTGCTTAGTCATATTTGATGTTATCCTAACATGAGTGCGCGTACTCATTTAGCAGACACTTTTATTCAAAGCAGCTTAGAAGGACAAAAGAAGCACTTAAAATTATCAGAGTTGCAGTATAGAAATGATTTTTTTAAGTTAATCTTTATATATATATACAGTATATATATATCATTTATTTATTTATTTTTTCTCCTCTGAGCATACGGATAGGAGCGAGAATGTAGGTGATTTGTCAAGCCCGCTCAACTGTATGGAGCACACTCAGAATTGCACAATGTTTTCAAGAAGTATCAGGTACTTATAAGGTCCCTGGAACATTTGGAGAGGAAATAGTGTGTCACCTAGGTAGTTTGTCATAAGAAAGTGTCTGGTGCATACAGAGAGGAGACAATGTGACCTACAGGTTGGTTGTCAAGCCCACTCATTGGTTGAATCACACTTAGAATTGCACAATGTTTCCAGAAACATGGAGTGTTGGAAAAAAAGAGTAAAATAACAGTTTTACGCATATTTAACATTATATAAAAGTAAGTGAAAGGTGAACGTGAAGTTTCTGTTTATTAGAAGCTCATGCAGGAGCCTCCTGTCTTATCGTCAAACACTGGTAAAGCAGAATAATGAAACCATTGGCAACAAAGGTAGTGCTAAGTAACGCATACAGTCATTAAACTGTGGAAAAGACTCATGATTTTTCAGAACTTTTCAATCAGATTTAGGTCAGACTCCAGGGTGCCCATTTCATTATTCTGCTACCAGTGCTCTTTTCACTAACTTTATATATATTGTTAAATATGTGTAAAAAATATATATATATTTTACTCTTCTTATTAACACTACATGTTTCAAAACATTGTGAATAATTGTAATTATTCTGCTTTACCATTGTGAATAATTAAATGGGCACCGTGGAGTCCTGAACTAAACCTGATTGAAAATCTCAGAAAAATCATTGGCAACAAAGTTATCGCTAAGAAACTCATACAATCAGTAAACTGTGGAAGAGACTGATGTTTTTCAGAAATTTTCAATCAGATTTAGATCAGACTTCAGGGTGCCCATTTCATTATTCTGCTACCAGTGCTCTTTTCACTAACATTTTATGTATTAAATATGTGTAAAAACTGTTATTTTACTCTTCTTATTAACACTACATGTTTTAAAACGTGAATAATAGTAATTATTCTGCACTACCATTGTGAAAAATGAAATGGGCACCCTGGAGTCCTGATTGAAAATCTCTGAAAAATCATTGGCAACAAAGTTATCACTAAGAAACTCATACAGTCAGTAAACTGTGGAAGAGACTGATGAAGTTTCAAAGAATTTCAGTCAGATTTAGATCAGACTTCAGGGTGCCCATTTAATTATTCGGCTTTTCCAGTCCACCTTTCACTGACTTTTTGTATATTGTTAAATATGTGTAAAAACTGTTATTTTACTCTTCTTATTAACACTCCATGTTTCAAAACATTGTAAATAATGGCAATTATTCTGCTTTACCATGTTTTCTGAGTCAATGCAAATGTTTATCAGAAGCTCATGCAGGAAAATTAACCTCCTGTCTTATCCTCAAACACTGGTAGAGCAGAATAATGAAATGGGCACCCTGGAGTCCTGAGTTGAACCTGATTGAAAATCTCCAAAAATCATTGGCAACAAAGTTATGACTAAGAAACTCATACAGTCAGTAAACTGTGGAAGAGACAGATGATTTTTCAGAGAATTTCAATCAGATTTAGGTCAGACTCCAGGGTGCCCATTTAATTGTTCTGCTTTACCAGTGCACCTTTCACTGACTTATTATATATTGTTAAATATGTGTAAAAACTGTTATTTTACTCTTCTTATTACCACTCCATGTTTAAAAACATTGTGAATAATGGTGATTATTCTGCTTTACCATTGTGAATATTAAAATGGTCACCCTGGAGTCCTGATCCAAACCTGAATGAAACTCTCTGAAAAAGTTACCGCTAAGAAACCCATAGAGTCAGTAAACTGTGGAAGAGACTGATGATATTTTTAGAGGTTTTCAATCAGATTTAGATCAAACTCCAGGGTGCCCTTTTAATTATTCAACTTTACAAGTGTAAAGAAAAATAATGAAATGGGCACCCCGGAGTCCTGATTAAACCTGATTAAAAATCTCTGAAAAGTCATTGCCAACAAAGTTATGGCTAAGAAACTCATACACTTAGTAAACTGGAAGAGACTGAAAATAAAATGATCGAGATCTAGCAATGTAGTGATGTACTCTGATATATGAGTGTTATACTGGGAATGACTAGTAATATTCTGGGAGAGGTTACTGGTGAGAGAGTGGTGTCCATTGGCCCCAAATATGATGAAGCCATTCAAAGCAAGGACCTCTACATTTCCTACTAATTTTTGACTGTTGTAACCTTCAGAAATATTAGTTGTAGTCTTTGTTCTACAGTCAATGCTGTTGTCTAATTCTGATCACTGTTTCCACAAAACAAAGAGTTGATGTCGAAGTGGCCTGTTTATTTTGTGAAACACTGTTTTGCTAGCATTGTATCACAATCTTTCTGAGGAAGAAATACAGCAAATTGTTCTCTTATTTAGATCTCAATGTATGTCTTATTCATTTCAATAGGAGATGGTTAACATGATTTGTGGTGATGTATTGGTCTGGATTGGTTTGACTGATATTGAAAAAGAGGGCACATGGAAATGGGTTGATGGCAGCATACAGACCTCTGCGTAAGAAACCACTGCATTTAACTCATTTAACATGATCCTTACTGCAATAGTATCATTACATAAAACTCCACTGAAAATATTGTTGATCTAGTTTCAGGTATTGGAGGTCTCGAGAGCCTAATGGAAACAGAAAAGAGAACTGTGTATTAACTGATGCACACGGGTGGATTGATCATCGATGTCTTGAAATGAATAAATGGATCTGTGAGAAAAAAATGTGATTCCTTTATTTTGATGCTATTTTAATTATTATGTGAGATGCAGGTTTATGCATCTCATATAATAAACATGATTCAGATAAAATAAGTAAAAATAACAACTGAAAAATATATAGTTGTACTTGTACACAGTTTTGGGCAACATAATTATGTGCTCTTCCTTTATAAGAGAAGATCACAGTGAAATGCCATTCGTTTTCTAGTGAAAGCTAGATAATGTCATGTTTTTCAGACAGAAATACGCATTGTAGCAGTATTGAGATGTGTGAAATTAAATTGAAACTGAAAAATATTTCACTCTTTTGTGTGGATTTCAAAACCTGTAGTCACTTAATGCTGATTGATTACAACACAAAACTGATTTGAGTGAAGCTGCGGTCACACTGCACTTTTCTCCCCATAGGCTTCCATTTATACCCACGAGGAAACCGGAAACGCAAGCTCGTGCGACAAGTTTCACAGTTTCCTGCGTTGGAAAGTTCAAGCTTGGTGAACTTTGACCTGTGAAATCGCATCACATGATTGCGTGAGACCAATCGACAGAAATGTAAAATATGGACCAATAGCTCGCTTTTTTTAATGTCTAGTCATCTTGTTTAATCCTGCCCTTTTTCGCAGCGCCGTACAACAGAATTTCGCACGCACAAACTCTAATGTGACCGCGGCATGACTCAGTTAACCTTAACAATCCTTACAGAGGTGCAACCAATCATGAAAAGGGATATTTAAGGTAGCTGATTGCTAGTTGTGCTTCTCCTTATTGTGAACCTGAAGAAGAACTTCCTAATGACCTAAAAACTAGGATAATTCATCAACATGAATTAGGAGAAGGATGCAAGAAACTACCACAAAGGTTTAAAGTCTCTATCTCCACAGTCTGAAATATAGTAAGAAAATGGAAGGCCACAGGAACAGTCCTTGAGAAGAAAAGATGTGCTAGACCAAGAAAAATATATGAAAGGCAAAGGCGAAGAATGGTCACAGACAAACCACAGACCACCTCCAAAGAGCTTCAGGAACATCTTGCTGCTGATATAATGTCATTGCACATCATTCCACAGTCCAGCGCACTCTTCACAAAGAACAGCTCAATGGAAGGTGATGAAGAAAAAAACTTCTTCTTTTTTTTGCATTCTGCCAACAAGAAGAGTCATTTGAGGTATGCAAAGGCTCATCAGGACAAGCCTGAATTATTTTGGAAAAATGTACTGTAGACAGATGCCACAACCATAGGCGCTTTGCATGATGGAAAAATAACACCGCATTCCATGAGATGAACATGCTCCCTACTGTGAAATATGGTGGAGGGTCCATCATGCTGTGTGGATGTGTGGCAAGCACAGGTACTGGAAACCTTGTCAGAGTTAAAGGTCACATGGATTCCACCCAGTATCAGCAGATTCTGAAGAACAATGTTCAGAAATCAGTCAATAGGCTGAAGTTACGGCAGGATTGGGTGCTTCAGCAGGACAATGACCCAATGCACAGTTCCAGATCTATCAAGTAATTCATGCTCAGACACAAAACAATGATCTAGAATGATCATCAGTCCCCAGACCTGGTTATTATTGAAAATCAATGTATTGATTTGAAAAGGGCCGTTCGTGCTTAGCAACTGACCGAACTGGAGAAATTTTGCAAGGAAGAATGGCCCAAAATGCCTTCAGCAAGAATTCAGGGACTTATCCTTGACCATAAGAAGCGTCTACAGGCTGTTATTTCAGCAAAAGGTGGCTCTACAAAAGATTGATGTCAATATATTCTGTTTGGGGTGCTCAAATTTTTGCACCTCTCTGTGTTTGTAGTGACTTAAATTGCATTGCATCTGTTGATTAAATAAATGTTATGTCAGAACTGCCTTTTTCCTATATAAAATATATCCAAATGAAATTTCTGATTTGAAAGGCCAGCAGGCAATGGCTTGCAATTGTGAAGATTTTCAGGGGTGGCCAAACGTTTGCATGAGAATGTATAAAGTCCAAATTACTCATTGACTTTTAAAAATATAATTCAAAACGTAGGTATATAAAATGATGTTAGATTTTTATTGCTATAGTTATTTTACATGTTGCTATGTTGCTACCACCTTTTTTACACCTCCGGGTCAGGCCATTGTTTTGGTGGATTTTTTTTTTGGGGGGGTTTATTTGTGGCATTAAGGCCTACCACGTCTTGTAGTGGACCCACTCCGGGTTCACTACGTCACAGTTTCAGTTTGGCCTACTTTGTCTCTATTTTCCCACTAGTTACTCCTTTAAGTTACTTATTGGTTAACTGATTTTTCACCTGCGCTTGCTTGTATTCTTCATTTGTATTTAATTCATTGGTTTCTTTTGTTCATTTTTCTGGTCTTGTCATCTGAAGAATGCTACTCTGTTCCTATTAAAACATCATTGACTTGCATTTTGCATCTTGGATTAAAGCTCTACCCGTGATTTGGTTAATGGATGATCATATTGAAGCGTTAATGATATTTTAATCATATGCTGCAAGGCTTCTATGATGGACTACCCTATCATGAATTTTAATTTAATGAACTAATCTTAAGCTAACTCTTTGCTAATTAATGCAAAAGAAATGCCCTTTTTGACCTGTTATTAAATTTATTACCTATTAGTTTTATCTTTATTTTAATTCTTTTTTTTCATTCTTTCTAATGCCAAAGGGTGATTCTGAAGAAAAGGTTTTTATTTAAACATTATAACTTTCACTCATATCTAATAAACTGCACGCTCATATTTCTTTGTTGTCTTAGCAAAACATTTCGTTTCAGACAGTAAGCAAAATTCAATTCAGTTATGCAGTTTGCGCTCCATCCAAACAATACATCCACATAATATAGAGAATAACAGGCCTGTAGCCAGGGGGTGGTTGGGAAGACCCACCCCTCACTGACAAAGGTCCAGAATTTGTCCTATTCATGAGCTCATTTATCCTATTCTGACTGCTATGCTTTATAAATTGTAAAAATAACCTATTTAAAAAGGCTTAAAGTTTAAGCGGAATCCTGGTCTGACTTCAGTTAATCAGTTTTGGCCAATGCAAAAAATTATTTTTCATGAGTCCAACATCCAGCTGTGCAAGAAAACATTGACATAAGCGAAGTCGTCTTTCGCTACTGTATTGTTTTAAAATAGAGAAACCATTTGACAAGTAACTTTTATTCTAAATGTTTGACCTTATTCTTGAAACAAAACATGACCAATAAAAAAGTTTGAAGCACCAAAAGTGGCCCATATTAAAATCTATTTGAATACTATTTTGGCTATTGTTGTTATCCATTAATTTTCAAATATACTTTTTTTTTTTTTTTTTTTTTTTTTTTTTTTTTTTTTTACAAATTATTATTATTATTATTGTTATCATCATCATATTTTATTATTATTATTTTTTTTTTCAACTGATCAAATTCTGACTGAGGAAAGTTGAATGTGCTGACCAGTTTGGTATTTGCCTAATAAATTGCTATCAATCAATAGTTGCCTAATAAAAGGCTACATTTTTTTAACTTTTTGGCTAACTTTTTTCTAATGATATATGATGGTATAAATTTGTATTTTAAATATAAATATGTCATATTTCTTTGCTTTATTCTAAATATTTAGGTAATATTTTTGATGCAGGTTATGGTGACCATCTGACAAGCTAATTCAGCTTAAAATAGTGCTTAAAATGTCACCTAAATTCAGTATTTAAATCTCATAATTAAATGGAAAATGAAGCGAATAACTGCAAAAACGAACCATCCCTTTCACCAGGCTGGCTACGGGTCTGAATAAGGAATAACCTATGATGTTATTATTATTATTATTTTTAGATAAAGGTATGTTTATCTGAAGTTTAAAGAATCAAGCGAGGTTAATTTCCATTGTCTGTTCAGTGAGATTTATAGGGAATTTAAGTAGTATTGACCTGTGGAAAGTAAATAATTACGACTTGCATTAGGGTATTGTAATTTAGTATTATTTTGGTAGCTATTTGTACATTCTATATTTTAAAATCTGTGCTTTTTACTTTTAACTGAGTACAAATTACGCCAAGTATTCTATATTCTGCTATTCTATATTCTATATTTCTGTTATACCAAATATTCTGCTGCTTTAAAATCATATCTCATTATTGACTACGCCCACAATTTAAATTGATATAAAACCTTTGACCTGCATTTCAGTAGCCAATAAAGATTTCCCAGCGTAAACGGACCAATTAAAAGCCCTGATACCTGAACCGGGAAAACGTCGCCTCAGCAGCTTTGAAGAGAGCTTATCATAACAAACAATGAGCACGCTTGGAGTGAGCACATTAACGTTTTTTGAGAACTAAATGGTAGTGTTTATAAATATATTTACTATATTTTGATACATATCGAGACTAAAGTATTTTTGGCATGGTTCTAATACTCATTTCCTATCTACACACAGCCACGTCCAATTTCCGACAGCGACTTTGACACGCCTCATTTTTAACAGTCTATGCCTCACATCACGCACTTCAGTCTGATTATCAGCGCGGGATTACAGGTATTGCGCATATTTTTAAATAATTTCTGCAAATGTTTATTGTAACACGAGAGCACAGTCGTGTAAGGATAATAATGCTTTGAGGTAAAGTTGGTTTTATATTCGCACATTCGTCTATTTTTGATCAGTGACAACTATATTATACCAGAATATTCGGTCTAAAATAGTCTTTAGGAATAACTTTAAATGAACATTAGCACAATTTAATTCACTGAACAAAGTTTGATAGTCATTGGCTGAATAGTATTCCCCTATTAAGAGTTTGCAAAGAATACTTTTATTTTTATTTATTTATTATTTTAAATAAATAAGTAAATACAATAAATAAAAATACAAACAGAATACAAAAAAATCATAATAAACTGCTGTGATTGAGTAAAATCACACTTTACAAAATACAAAATCTGAGGTGGTCAGAGAGTCAGAGGCTCATTAGAGGCATCCGCATTTTTGAAAGACATCCCCTTTGTTTATTAAGTAGTATGTAGATTGTTTCAAGAGCATTGTTTCATTCAAGAGTTGCATGAACAGTTTAAATGTTGGAGGCCTTTGTTGGTTCCAGTTGAGCAAAATGCCCTTTTTTTGCTAGATAGGAAATTATGCCAAGTCTCTTTATAGAAGTAGGATCAAGAATACTTTTCTGAAATTATGTTATTAAGGGAGAAGTCCGAATGTGCACATATAAAAAAATCTTTACCGCAATTAAAAAATACTACAGAAAGTCTTATTGGGTCTATCATTAAGTGAAATGTACCAGATAGTCTTTTAGCAATCAAAGGTGGAACTTTAATTTCTTCACAAGATAAATGTATGCTAGAGATGTTTCAGAATGAGGTATTTGTACATATAGCTATCTAAAAGCATTTCTAAATTGTACAGACAGGTCGGCAACATCCATTTTATGTTTTAAATTCAGTGTTGTCATATTTCACGTGAAGTAAGGCCATATGTTTTATTGTTTTGTTAATGACCGTGTGCATATTTTTAATGTAAAACCATTTCAGATCAAAATCAAATCTGAAATCAAGTTATTCAACAAGTTTACCCTTATGTAAAGAGAAATACACTAAATAAGGAAATAAGAAACAATATTTTAATGGTAATTGATTAATTTAGTTAATAAAAGCCTAAATTAAAATCTATTCGTCATATACAGTAGGCTGAAGCGAATGTGTCTTTTTAGAAAACCTTTAATTAAATCTATCAAGCTTGATAATGATGAACAAAAATAGACCAAATATGGCCATTTACAGTATCTGGTAGTTTTAATGCCAATAAAAAAAAAAGAATAAAAATCCTATAATGCGGTTTGAGACACGACTATATGAGCATCAATGATTTGCACTAATGGGAAAACAAAAATCACATATGACAGGGTTCATACGGTGAATGGAAAACCTGGAAAAGTCATGCAATTTTGACATGGCATTTTTCAGGTCTGGAAAAGTTTTGGAAAAACAGAAAAACTTACAAAGTTTTGGAAAACAGATATCTGTATGCTTGAATATTAGTTGTCTTTACTTCTTTTCTATTCTTGGCCAATCACATACTCTCACATTATCTACATCAATTTTACATATATAAATATAAATTGAAACTAAATAGATTGCTGTTTTATCATATGCTGTAATAAATTTGAACATGCGTTGTTTTTCTTTTACCAAGCATATGTAGACATTGCATTAAACATTAGGTCATGAAAATTTACTTGAAAGTCTTGGAAAATCATGGAAAAATCATGGAATTTTAGAAGTAAAATGTGTATGAACCCTGATATGAGCGCACAACAGCAAAAATCACACTGTGCACAATTACAAAAAAAGTTATGTCACCGTATTTATACATTATTAAAAAAAACAACAACACCATTTTATATTTAATATAATTCAAATAATCCGCATTCATTAAATAATTACTTTATATTTATTTATTTCACATTCTTCCGAGATATAAAACACAAATGTTTCAGTTCAATGCCCTCATCTTTCTCTTATTCCACAATCACATTACGTCATTTATTGAATAACTAAACAATAGTTAAAAACAATCCAGTCTCATTTCGTTCCATATATAGCTAGTAAGATTTTTAATATAATTAAAGTTAATATTTAATATAATTAAAATTTCAAGCCCTGGCTGGGTCGGTTGGCATTTCTGTGTGGAGTTGGGTTGTTCTCCCCGTGTGCTGTAGGTTTCCTCAGGGTGCTCCGGTTTCAACCTACAAAAGCATGCACTACATGTGAATTGGGTAAGCTAAATTGTCCGTAATGTATGTGTGTAAATGGGTGTGTATGGATGTTTTCCAGTGATGGGTTGCAGCTGTAAGGGCATACGCTGCGTAAAACATATGCTGGATAAGTTGGTGGTTCATTGCGCTGTGGCGACCCCAAATTAATGAAGGGACTAAGCCATATTTAAAAAAAAAAAATGAATGAATGAATATAATTAAAAACCGCAAACATATGATGATATCAAGTTCACACTGAATGTCAACTCTTCCATTGGCCTGTCTTCACCAAAAACATATGGCATTTACTGTATGTAGTAGCCATTTTGTTTTCTCTTTTGATACTATGCTAATAGAACCAGCTATTTCAGATATAGTCCTCAGAAATTGAAAGAGGCTGTCATACAGTATTTTAATTAGAGGTGTGAACCTACACTGGTCTCACGGTTCGGTTACGATTATCATGCCATCGATTCGGTTCAATTCGATATCTCGGTGCATCACGGTGCATTGACGATTCTTTCCATACACAGTTTTATATTTTCTTCACAGCACAGCAATTATTGTATTAAAATGTATAAATATATTTATATACTATTTGTAAAACAATTTTGTCCTTTAATACCAACAGTCAGAATAAAGGTAAAGTTGGTTTTATATTCACACATTCGTTCATTTAGAAGTCTCTATATTGTTTATCATGTTACTTTGAATATTCGATTGGAATTAGCATACAAGTAACAAACAACATTAACACTATCTAATTGACTGTGAACAATGTTGTACTTTGATAGTCATTGGCTGCTAATATGATTTCCCTATTTAGAATTTGCAAATAATGCTTTTCTGAAATTATATTATTAAGGAGAATGTCTGAATATCCCAATATAAAACCAACTTTACCTCTATCTTCAGATATATAAACTGTACCTTTAAGCAACATGAGCATTTATAGCAAATAAACAAATATAATATCCCGCTCGCTTTCTGAGCCTTGTCTACCAACTACCAAGTTCTTTCTTACACCTCTTTGATTGGTCACGCGCTCTACAGAAAGGGCTGCGATTGGCTCTTACACGCTGGTGCTCTTCACAGATGCACTCATGGGCCACGGCAGGCACTTTTTTCCAGGGGTTTCAGTACAGCGTAACCGCTGCCACGTCATCGGGTGGGCGTGGCCTATCTGTAAATTTGCATAGGTCACGGATCATGCGCAGATTGTGAAAACAGCCGTTTGCTTCAGATACCTGTACGCAATCGCAGGGGTTTCGTGTCCAATGCCTTTTATATGCAGTACTTTGAAATAGCTGTCCTGATCGCAGGTGTTTCATGTGAAGTTAGTGTATTTTATATTAAACAAAGTAACTTAACATACCTGTCAGACTAATACTGTAATATAGAGACCTGTCCTGATCCCAGGGGTTTTGTGTTAAATACTTTATATATCACATACAGTAACATCAGATACCTGTCCTGATCCCAGGTGTTTCATGTCTGATCAATTTTATATTATTTAACATCAGATACCTGTCCTGATCCCAGGGGTTTCATGTCTGATAGTTATTCTATTCTATACAGTAACATCAGATACCTGTCCTGATCTCAGGTGTTTCATGTTTGATCTATTTTATTGTATTTAACATCAGATACCTGTCCTGATCCCAGGTGTTTCATGTCTGATAGTTATTCTATTATATACAGTAACATCAGATACCTGTCCTGATCCCAGGTGTTTCATGTCTGATAGTTATTCTATTATATACAGTAACATCAGATACCTGTCCTGATCCCAGGGGTTTCATGTCTGATAGTTATTCTATTATATACAGTAACATCAGATACCTGTCCTGATCACAGGTGTTTCATGTCTGATAGTTATTCTATTAAATACAGTAACATCAGATACCTGTCGTGATCCCAGGTGTTTCATGTCTGATCACTTTTATTGTATTTAACATCAGATACCTGTCCTGATCCCAGGTGTTTCATGTCTAATAGTTATTCTATTATATACAGTAACATCAGATACCTGTCCTGATCCCAGGTGTTTCATGTCTAATAGTTATTCTATTATATACAGTAACATCAGATACCTGTCCTGATCCCAGGTGTTTCATGTCTGATAGTTATTCTATTATATACAGTAACATCAGATACCTGTCCTGATCCCAGGTGTTTCATGTCTGATCACTTTTATTGTATTTAACATCAGATACCTGTCCTGATCCCAGGTGTTTCATGTCTGATAGTTATTCTATTATATACAGTAACATCAGATACCTGTCCTGATCACAGGTGTTTCATGTCTGATAGTTATTCTATTAAATACAGTAACATCAGATACCTGTCCTGATCTCAAGTGTTTCATGTCTGATAGTTATTCTATTATATACAGTAACATCAGATACCTGTCCTGATCACAGGTGTTTCATGTCTGATAGTTATTCTATTATATACAGTAACATCAGATACCTGTCGTGATCCCAGGTGTTTCATGTCTGATCACTTTTATTGTATTAACATCAGATACCTGTCCTGATCCCAGGTGTTTCATGTCTAATAGTTATTCTATTATATACAGTAACATCAGATACCTGTCCTGATCCCAGGTGTTTCATGTCTAATAGTTATTCTATTATATACAGTAACATCAGATACCTGTCCTGATCCCAGGTGTTTCATGTCTGATAGTTATTCTATTATATACAGTAACATCAGATACCTGTCCTGATCCCAGGTGTTTCATGTCTGATCACTTTTATTGTATTTAACATCAGATACCTGTCCTGATCCCAGGTGTTTCATGTCTGATAGTTATTCTATTATATACAGTAACATCAGATACCTGTCCTGATCCCAGGTGTTTCATGTTTGATAGTTATTCTATTATATACAGTAACATCAGATACCTGTCCTGATCCCAGGTGTTTCATGTCTGATAGTTATTCTATTATATACAGTAACATCAGATACCTGTCCTGATCCCAGGTGTTTCATGTCTGATAGTTATTCTATTATATACAGTAACATCAGATACCTGTCCTGATCCCAGGTGTTTCATGTCTGATAGTTATTCTATTATATACAGTAACATCAGATACCTGTCCTGATCCCAGGTGTTTCATGTCTGATCACTTTTATTGTATTTAACATCAGATACCTGTCCTGATCCCAGGTGTTTCATGTCTGATCACTTTTATTGTATTTAACATCAGATACCTGTCCTGATCCCAGGTGTTTCATGTCTGATAGTTATTCTATTAAATACAGTAACATCAGATACCTGTCCTGATCCCATGTGTGTTATGTTTGATAGTTATTCTATTATATACAGTAACATCAGATACCTGTCCTGATCCCAGGTGTTTCATGTCTGATAGTTATTCTATAATATACAGTAACATCAGATACCTGTCCTGATCCCAGGGGTTTCATGTCTGATAGTTATTCTATTATATACAGTAACATCAGATACCTGTCCTGATCCCAGGGGTTTCATGTCTGATAGTTATTCTATTATATACAGTAACATCAGATACCTGTCCTGATCCCAGAGGTTTCATGTCTGATAGTTATTCTATTATATACAGTAACATCAGATACCTGTCCTGATCCCAGGTGTTTCATGTCTGATAGTTATTCTATTATATACAGTAACATCAGATACCTGTCCTGATCTCAAGTGTTTCATGTCTGATAGTTATTCTATTAAATACAGTAACATCAGATACCTGTCCTGATCCCAGGTGTTTCATGTCTGATAGTTATTCTATTAAATACAGTAACATCAGATACCTGTCCTGATCTCAAGTGTTTCATGTCTGATAGTTATTCTATTATATACAGTAACATCAGATACCTGTCCTGATCACAGGTGTTTCATGTCTGATAGTTATTCTATTATATACAGTAACATCAGATACCTGTCCTGATCCTAGGTGTTTCATGTCTGATAGTTATTCTATTATATACAGTAACATCAGATACCTGTCCTGATCCTAGGTGTTTCATGTCTGATAGTTATTCTATTATATACAGTAACATCAGATACCTGTCCTGATCCCAGGGGTTTCATGTCTGATAGTTATTCTATTATATACAGTAACATCAGATACCTGTCCTGATCCCAGGGGTTTCATGTCTGATAGTTATTCTATTATATACAGTAACATCAGATACCTGTCCTGATCTCAAGTGTTTCATGTCTGATCACTTTTATTGTATTTAACATCAGATACCTGTCCTGATCCCAGGTGTTTCATGTCTAATAGTTATTCTATTATATACAGTAACATCAGATACCTGTCCTGATCCCAGGTGTTTCATGTCTGATAGTTATTCTATTATATACAGTAACATCAGATACCTGTCCTGATCTCAGGTGTTTCATGTTTGATAGTTATTCTATTATATACAGTAACATCAGATACCTGTCCTGATCTCAGGTGTTTCATGTCTGATCACTTTTATTGTATTTAACATCAGATACCTGTCCTGATCCCAGGTGTTTCATGTCTGATAGTTATTCTATTATATACACAGTAACATCAGATACCTGTCGTGATCCCAGGTGTTTCGTGTCTGATAGTTATTCTATTATATACAGTAACATCAGATACCTGTCGTGATCCCAGGTGTTTCGTGTCTGATAGTTATTCTATTATATACAGTAACATCAGATACCTGTCGTGATCACAGGTGTTTCATGTCTGATAGATATTCTATTATATACAGTAACATCAGATACCTGTCGTGATCCCAGGTGTTTCGTGTCTGATAGTTATTCTATTATATACAGTAACATCAGATACCTGTCGTGATCCCAGGTGTTTCGTGTCTGATAGTTATTCTATAATATACAGTAACATCAGATACCTGTCCTGATCCCAGGTGTTTCGTGTATGATCACTTTTATTGTATTTAACATCAGATACCTGTCCTGATCACAGGTGTTTCATGTCTGATAGTTATTCTATTATATACAGTAACATCAGATACCTGTCCTGATCTCAGGTGTTTCATGTCTGATAGTTATTCTATTATATACAGTAACATCAGATACCTGTCCTGATCTCAGGTGTTTCATGTCTGATAGTTATTCTATTATATACAGTAACATCAGATACCTGTCCTGATCCCAGGTGTTTCATGTCTGATAGTTATTCTATTATATACAGTAACATCAGATACCTGTCCTGATCCCAGGTGTTTCATGTCTGATAGTTATTCTATTATATACAGTAACATCAGATACCTGTCCTGATCTCAGGTGTTTCATGTCTGATAGTTATTCTATTATATACAGTAACATCAGATACCTGTCCTGATCTCAGGTGTTTCATGTTTGATAGTTATTCTATTATATACAGTAACATCAGATACCTGTCCTGATCTCAGGTGTTTCATGTTTGATAGTTATTCTATTATATACAGTAACATCAGATACCTGTCCTGATCTCAGGTGTTTCATGTCTGATAGTTATTCTATAATATACAGTAACATCAGATACCTGTCCTGATCCCAGGTGATTCATGTATGATCTCTTTTATTAAATTTAACAACAGATACCTGTCCTGATCCCAGGGGTTTTGTGTATGATGACTTTATTTAAAAATAGAAAATAAATATATTCATTCTGTTAATTAACTAAGATCGAGTCAGAGAAATTAACCACGCTTTATTACAAAAAAATGTGGTATTAATTTAAACAGGACTGATTACCACATTTTAAACTACAAAAACACGGTTAATCTAATGTACCACAAGCATTATTATTATTTTGTCGTTTACCATGGAAGTACAAAAGCCCCGAGCCTTTATTGTTGTACAACCATGTTGAATTTTCAGTAAAACAGAGTAAAACAAATGGCTACAAATGAAGGTTTACACTTCTCGTGGTCGACTGTTTTTGCTAATGAAGTCATTAAAATATAACATTATAAAAACTAAAAAAATATTAAGCTACGGCGACATAGCGCATGTAAGATAAATGACGTCAGTATATAATAACCGGTTATGATTATTACTGAACCGATACCGAATTGTCCGCGTCTGCATCGCGGTGCACCGGAGAAACAATTATTTTTGACACCCCTAATTTTAATTGTGACACATCAGTATCTAAAATAATCTAAAACCATAACATTGACCAGATGTTGTCTGAAACTGATGTACTGAATGTGGAAATGTGTTTTTTTAGAGTGACAGCTGCCTCTTATATCATGTGATTGTATTATATTTTAATGAATGCCTGACATTTCTGACAAAAATGAAGACAACTTTGAAGTCTCATGAAACATGCATGTGTCATTTGAAAAACAACTTTGCTTTGATATGAGATATTAATTGTTGTTTTTGATAATCAAGCTGCGTTTTATTATTAAAATGATGTTACATATGAATAATTGAATCCACTGTGGACTAGGGTTGGGCCGATAGATGATGCCATCGTCCATCGCTGATGGCCGATAGACCTCACCATGCTGAGCCGGCATCGCGATTCATCCCCCCGCCCCCGTCGCAAACCCGCTCATGAAAAATACACACTCAGGCCCTGTTTACACTAATACAGCTTACTTTTAAAATGGCATTTTAGAACGAAAATGGCCCACGTCCACACTGGTGTTTCATCTAGCATTTCTGAACAGCCCTCCGTTCACTGAAAACGCACATCACGTGACCACACCCACACACACACACACACACACACAGCCACACACAGCCACATACACACACACACACACACTGTCATGCGCTCGTCTGAGCTGCAGAGAACAGTGTACGTTGGACAGTTTATTAAGGATGATAGTGGATCGCGTCTCACTATAGTTGTTAAATGTGATATTTAATTAATCTTGTCTCTATCCAGGGCTTAATTTGTGCCGGAACACTCCGGATCCGGATCCGGCACCTCATTTTACCGATCTCCCTCCTCAACCGCCCTCCTCCCCTGTTCACTGTTCATTTTCACTTTGTTCCGCGACTCCCCAACCCTCTTCACTTTCGTCCGCGACACCTCAGCGCCGCTCACTTTTGTCCACGAGCAGCCCCCGCGCCGCTCACTTTCGTCCGCGACACCCCTCCGCCATCCACTGCACCAAACAAATGACTGACACAGATCACTCTGCCTACTCATGCCAGAGTCCCGCGGAAAAAGTGATTGACAGGTGGTAATTTGTGTGTAACTTATCTTTATTTATTTATGATTTGGTTATGGGTAAAACAAAAACCAGGTAGTTGAAACGGTAGGCTACAAATAATTAATTCGTTATGAATTAATTAATTATTCATAAATAATTTATTCACCTCCGCCTATGAAGACGATGTCATAGTCCATCGCGATGTTTCACGTTAGACATCGTACGATGCTAAATTGGTCAACATCGCCCAACCCTACTGTGGACTTCTCTGTAGTGAGAAGACAAGAAGGGTTATAGATTTGATAAAATTTGTTACGTTAAAAACTTACAATTGAAAATATTTCCATTAAACCTTCCATTTAAACCTAATATCAGTTACAATTGCTGTGCGTGTTTTGTCACATGTCTCAAGAATCAGTGAGTGTTTCCTCTAGGATTTTTTCCAGCTGTGTTGGCAGGCCTTTTACGCAGATCTTCCAACTACCTATGGCTTTATTTCAATGGCAAATGTCGTGAGCGCAGTATTACAAGTCAAGATAGGTTTTTTCAATCACGTGGTTCTGGTGACGCGCGAAATTCAGATGAAGGGCAGGAAGTAATAAACTGAATTCGAGACAAAGAGGAAAGTCAGTATTTTTGCGATTTATACCATATTTCAAAAAAGATAAAAATAGAAAATAACCACATATGTTGGGCATGATCCTTATCATGAAGAGCGCCGAGTTTTCTTCTGAACTAAAATATATTTGCCTGTCATCGAGGTGGTATACGTATGCTGTATAAGCTTTGTTACATGAAAAAATACTAAAGTAAATAATATAGTGTATGGAAGCAAACTATAGATAATTACTTTAATTAAACTGTCGTAGTAATTATATTGTTGCTGTGTTACAACACTACTGTTGTAGTAAGCAAATTATTCAATAGGCTCGTTTCTATAATTATACACCATCACAATTACGGTTGGGTACCGAAACCCGGTGCTATTATAGCACCGGTACCTTTGTAACCTTTATGTACCGGACTGAATCAGCATATGAATTTCAGTGCCTAAGTTCGGTGCCACTGGTGCTGCAACAAGGATGTAAGAAGCATCAAGGGGTGCATCAAAGGCACACATAAGTACGCGTTGTCACACCATATCTAAACATTTAATTCTAAACAACTTTGAGGAATATGGACAGGCGATGTCAGGCGTTTGTTCTTGTTGCTTATGGAATGGACGCACGCAGCACAGCGCATTCTGTGAGCGAGAGCGACTCTCTTCAGATCAACACTCATGATCGCGTTCATCAAATTTGCTTAAACTAAGCACTCTAAAGCGTATTTTACAAGCAAGGAGTCTGACACGGCAACGTGAAGCAGATGCTTTACAAAAGTTGCGTGTAAGGGGGAAACACGTCAAACTTAATGACACATTTGAGGGCTCATGGCATCAACTTAAAGACAGAGAAATGCACTGAAAGCTTGCGACATCATCTGGCACTTTCAATGAGTGCGTACATGGACACTAATGCTCCGATTTTAGTATGATTAAGACAATAGTCTGATTAAGAATGTAGACTACCATGTAAACAGCTAATTATTATTATTATTATTATTATTTTTAATTACCTTAAAGGACCACAGACACCTGCGTTGCGAAATGTGGAGGTTTTTTTCTTTCTTTCAGCACTCTTCCACCAGTCCTTACTTAATGCTCGCATCAAATACCTCAGTTTGTCATGGGGGCATGAATGACATGTTCCTGAATGAAAGTGAAACTGCAGGTAAAGTCGAAAGATTAAAAATGAAACACCTGAAATTACATGAAACTCTGGAGGAAACATGGATAGCATGGTGACGTGATGACGTTAATCAGTACTATAACATGTAAGACGGGATCGTGAAAGGAACATTCAAAAAGCAACTCATTTAAACATCTTAATCATATTGTTGTCTTATTCAGATTTGGGCAAGTCATTAGATTACTGATTACCATGTAAACGTAGTCACAAGCCCCAACCCTATTAAAAAGGAGTTCAGTATTTTGATGACAGCCTTTCCACAGGTTAGTAGTAAGCTAATGTAATTTCATAATGCAACTCTTAAATTCACGCAAACCAACAAATGATCAAAGGAAACATATTAATGTAATTAAAAAATATAAAATATGAATTGATGTTTATTTTAAACTTTAATTATATTGTTGTATTAAAATAATTTTTTTTTAAGATTTTGTCAAATAAAAGATTTTTCTAGAGTCATCCACCATAATTTTGTGGCTCAAAAGTATTGGTTCAGGCACCATTTTGGCACCGGTATCGTTTTAAAAGTATCGATTTAGCACCGATATCGAAATAACCCCAAACAATACCCAACCCTAATCACAATGCAGCAGAGTTTACACTAACGTTACAGTATTTATTACAGTTTATCAGTTTACTATGCTACAGTATCCTGTAGCATTCATTAACAAAGAGTTGTACACATTATACACTTTACTCTGTGATTCAAAAACATCTTTATTATAAATTACTATGGTTTATTCCCATGCGGATATCTGCAGACATCACGAAATAATAGATGAAAGCATACAAAAGCGTAGACGCTCACATTATTATTTATAGGGGGAAAGTGCTCCACAATAATTACCGTCTAGTTTTGTTGCAAGGGTTGCATTTCTTTTGTGTTTGGTCAATGAACTTACCATCAACAAACATTTACCACTGCTGTGCAAATAGACGTTAGCGTTACGGTTGTTTATTTCGCCGAAACGTCAGCGCATCATCAATGACATCATGTGAAAACAACCTATAGCATTCATGTAATACGAGCATGCAAATCTCTTTGCTCGCGCTGATTTCCTCTGTTCGTGTACAACACTTCTTGCATGCCCTCAAATATACGCTGCTCAATTTTTGTTGTGCGTTTTCTTTTTCTTTTTTTTTGTATAATAATTTTTTAGGGGTTTTCACCTTTATTTGATTGGACAGTAGAGAGTATTGACAGGAAAGAATGGGGAGCAGAGAGAGGGGAAGGATCGGCATAGGACTGCGAGGCGGAATCGAACTCGGGTCGCCGTGAACACCAGAGTGCATGTGCATATGTGTTTTGAATGAGAAGCTGTTATGTAGCCGTGGCGGGAATTAATTTTGGTGTGGCGCCCCACCATGAAAGAATGAATGTAGCGGAAACCATGCTGTAACTGAAGGATGCTGGCAACGGAGTTGAGAATCCAAGTGCAGTTTCATTTAGTAATAATCAGTCAGGCAGGCAAGGCTCAAGAGCAAACGGGTACATGCAGGAAATTCGGAAGGTGTAGTTGGGAAACAGGCAAATGGTCAATAACAGGTAGCAGGCAGGATAAACTCAGAACAAGGCAAGGAACAGGAAACACTAAACAAGGCTAGGATCAGAAAACATGGCAAGGAAATGCTTCGTAAAGTTACAGGTTAACAAACAAACAACAAGACTCAGCAATGTGTGTGTGAGTGATATATATATGTATACAGTATATATAGCATATATAGTCCAGGCAGCTGTGTGTGTGTCCAAATGACTGTCAGCTGTGGCAGACATGATTGGTGCAAAGCATCCTGGTAGTTGTAGTTCATGTGGTGGCCGATGTGTAGTTCCCATGCGATCTGCATAGGCTTAGATCGCTTGTGATCGTGACGCATACAGCTGAGGTGAGACAATCACATTTTTTCAATGCTATAGACCATTTTGAGGGATGTCAACAAAAGCAATGGTCCCAACATATTTCCTGTTTTACATTTTTAATTTCTATAGCTTCAAGAAGCCAAAAATAGCCACATATTGATAAATAATGTTATGATAGAATTGCCCGTTGTTACAGTTATGAAATAGTTTGATAACAAGCAGGAAATGTTTAAGGGCCAATGACATCACCACATTGAAATGGTCTATAGGTTAATTTTATGATAATTTTACGTATTTTTCCTTGCATAAACACAACAAATAAAGGTTCTTTACTGGAATTGGTGGTTTCATAAAGAACCTTTAAACCTCAAAAAAGGCCCTTTATAGGTATAAATGTTCTTTATATTGATAAACAGTGCTTCTAGAAACTGTTCATTGAAAGCTTTGCTTGGGAACAAGAAATAGTTCTTGTATCCATGACATCCTGTGAAAAACCCTCTTTTGGAATCCTGATTTTCAAGACCGAACATGCGATCTGTGCCTCTAATGCTTTGAAAACCGCATTCATTTAAACTGCCTGTTGAAAACAATCCAATATAACTGTATTAATGATGCCGCAACAAAAGCAATATCAATGCGTGTTCTCTTTCTACACAGTAAACATAACTCCATTTAGCCTTTTTCAAAGATCTATGGTAAGTCTGAACTCTCCAGGCATTAATGCACGCACAAGCTCTTTGCACTAAATCACTTTCCCGTGGAATGTATGATTCCAGCTGAGCCATTTTGTCCAGTCGAATAGTTGGAGCTGAACCAAGAGGAGAAGTGTCACTGTGATCAGCGAGAAGAGCTGATGAATGATTCCCTGGGGGAGGCATTTTAATGCCCCGTCAATGCTCCATCTTAATTATTAATCATGTATGTGTGTTTAGTTTGCATTATCACGCAGGCTGCGGTATGAATGATGGAAAGTTTAGCCTCTGATCAATCACTGAAATGTTATAGGGCCGCTCAAGCGGAAGGGATCAATCCATTGTTAAGTGTGGGCTTTTTTTTTTCTTCAGTTCACTGCAGATTGAAGATTTTAAAAATGCAAAAGCTGGGCGAAATTCCTCCGAGCCCTGACAATGAATCATTCAGCAAATCTGTCGGTGTCAGAATTTAAGGATTGTGGTTCTCCCCCTTAGGCGAGCTCGTGTTTCTCACCCTTTCCGTGAGGGAGATCCCATCACTGAGCCTCCCAATCTTCATTTAAACTTGTTTGTCTCTTGCTTGTTGTTGGCAAACAACTGCTCTTCCTCTCACAACTGTGTTAACGGTGCATTAAAGGAGCTGTTTACTACACAAAATACTCAAATGCTAACTGTTCTATACCCAAAGCACTCTCTTAAATAGACCCAAATCTGGATTTTCTCTGTAATGCCACAATACAACCATTTTTAGTTCACAATATAATATTTCAGTGATCTAAGAACTTTTTAATGGAAACTTTCAAAAAAAAAAAACCATTTAGGTTGACTGCATGGTAGCTCAGTAGTTAGCACTGTCACCTCACAGCAAGAAGGTCACTGGTTCGAGTCCCGGCTGGGCCAGTTGGCATTTCTGTGTGGAGTTTGCATGGTCTTCCCGTGTTTGCATTGTTTCCTCTGGGTGCTCCAATTTCCCCCACAGTCCAAAGACATGCGCTATAGGTGAATTGGGTAAACAAAATTGGCCGTAGTGTATGAGTGTGTGTAGGGGTGTTTCCCAGTACTGGGTTGTGGCTGGAAGGGCATCCACTGCGTAAAACATATGCTGGAATAGTTGCTGGTTCATTCTGATGTGGCAACCTCTGAAGGGACTAAGCCGAAGGAAAATGAATGAATGAATGAAGAACATTTAATGCAATGGAAAGGTCCATGAGTGTTAAAGGTTCTTTATGGAACTATAAATTACACTAAAGAACAGTGGTAACACCTACGGCTGGGTGGTAATACAAAAATAGATAATATATAATGTTTCATATTCGATATCGATAATTATTGAATATTTTTTAACAATCCATTTAGGAATATTAGGATTTTTTTTAATTTACCACCATTACTTAGGCAAACAGTTTAAATAGTCAAAAACAAAAATATTTAAACAAAATACCTCATCTCTTTATAATAAAATAAACATAAGTGTTAAAGAGAGTCTTAAACTTAATAAATAAAATGTTACAAAGTGTGTGCAATGGTAAAGTGTAAATGCTGAACAATAAAAGCAAACTTTTAAGGTGTGAATAATAATGATACAGTAAGCCTCAAACTCTGTCAACAACACAAATAATTATAATCAAATCTGAGCTTTCAAGTAAACGAACCAACCATCATTATTCAAATACATACTGCAACATTACAAATTGTGAAGTTTAATGACTAAGATACCCCCTATGCTCAAAAACTCTTTCAGATGGGGTGCTAGTGGCCGGGATGCGCAAGAAAAGAAATCAAAAAGCCACTCTGGCGACATCCTTACATCCTTTTTTATTTACCATCTCCTCACTGCTGCTAAATGGCACTCATTTTCGCATGTGTTGTTATTTTGACCTGAAGTAACAATCGCATGCGTGTGGATTCCTTGACCATTGACAATGGACTTTGCGCTCGCGCTCCCCTGGGTCTCTCGTAACTAGGTGACCATCAACCATTTTCTCAGAGGATGACAAATGGACAAACCATTGCTGCAGCTCTGATACAAGTTTATGGAGAAAAGTAAAAACTGCTGCAGTGCTGGGTGCACTGTGTTTGTCTGAGGTAATTAGTCTGCCGTTATTACTGTAATGTGTATATTCCATACAAAGTGTGATGCAGATTGATTAGTTTTTCTTACATGAATCACGGTGCGCTCGAAGCATTCTGAAGAGTTTAGATATTTTCAACTAGGTGCGGCTGGAAAATGCGTGCGGTTCTCGTGCGCGCCTCTTGCACACCATGTGCGCGTCGCTCCCATATGCGCGTCGTGCAAGTCGCACGCCTCCATTGGAAATGACAAACTTACACCCTAAGCTTATTGGCATTGCTTCCAAGGCGCGCCCTCAGCAGACACATTTTAATAAAACTATAGCGCTTCATACCGAAACTACATACTGAAGTTTTTTTTGTTCGGTCAGTAAATGTCGATACCGGTTTTATCACTCAGCCCTAGTAACACTTACAAAATTTGTGCACTAATATGCATTAAAGCGATCGTTTACCCAAAAATGAAAATGCACTCACCATTTACTCACACTCAAATGGTTCTAAACATGTGAATGGCTCTTCATGAGATTCTTTCCTCTGTTAAACACAAAAGAAAATATTCATTGACCCTAACGGTATAAAAGAACTATAGAAGTCAAATGGGATAACGGTTTCCAGCATTCTTCAGAATAGGGGTGCAACAATACAGACTTCTCACGGTTCGGTTAAGCAATTGTGCAAAGTTTAGTTTTTGTACAGCTTACGTTAACTATTGTCCAAACCTCTTAGTAGTAACTATAAAATAATTGTTTGAACAAACACTTGATCCAAAACCATACAAACGCAAAGAATAAAAGTATCAATTATGAATAATTCAGGCAATCTTTTCATATTAAAGATCATATTGTGTGTATATATAGTTAAACTTGCCTAGTTTACATTTTTTTGGCAAACAAAGAAGATTTGGGGCTAGGCCTGTCACGATAAGGAATTTTTGTTGTGCGATATACTGTTTTGCGATAATCGATTTTCTTATCATTTTGAGATCATTTTATGCCACTGATTATATATAATGATTATATAACAGCATAATAATACAGATAGCCATACACACTTTAAAATACTTATCATTCTTATGGTTATGTAGAATCTATAATTTGATGTTAAAAAGGTGACATTTACCTTTTTAACATCAAATTATTTATTTATTTATATATATATTTATATTATATATTTATATATATTAGTATCAGGTAAATGTCCAAATATAAACCTTGACACCGGTTAGGTAGAGCGTAAATGTTATTGTAAAATCTCTTTAACGTTATTTGTGAATATGTAAATATATATTGCAATGGCAAAAATTATTGACGTCATCTTCAAGTAGTGCACGATAAGTCAATATATTGATTATTGTGACAGGCCTCGATAGAACACATCTTACACTTGACTGATGTGTTATTTCTCTTTATTTAACAGACACATGTCCGATTTTCTGCCATAGAATGAGTGCTTACAATATCTTAATATTATTATTTATTAGTTATTTTATCACAGTTAGTTTTTCTGTCACTGTTAGTTTAGTTTTAGTTTTTTCATTATTGTAATTTTTGTTTTTAAATTTGATTTCAGTTATTGAAAGTAGGGTTGGGCAATGTTGACCAATTTGGCATCGAACAATGTCTAATGTGAACATTGGCGATGGACGATGGCATCGTCGTCGTTGGTGGGGTGGGGGTGGTTGTTGTTAAATATCAATTAATTCATAACGAATTTAATAATTGTAGCGTATCGTTTTCACTACCTGACCCACATGGTCTTTGCTTTACCCATAACCAAACCATAAATAAATAAAGTTATACACAAATTACCACCTGTCAATCACTTTTTTCCGCAGGACTCTTGCATGAATAAGCAGAGTGATCTGTGTCCTTATATAATAGCTTTTTCCCCACAGCTGGTGGCGGAGACGAGACGAGAGTTCGTTTGGAGTTCACTGTAATTTGTATTGTGATTAATGATAACTTCCTTATTTTATTATTATTATGAGGAAATAATAACAAGTAAAGATGCTAGGGCTCGACCATTTCGGCGTATGCGCTCGAAATTTTATGCAACCTAATATATATATTTGAAAGCATTTGTGCTAGTGCATAAATTGTTGCCGTGCGACCTGTTTTCACTGCAAAATCCTCACCGCATGCGCCGATTTAGGAGACATTTATGCAGGATGCATCTTTGCACCTAAAGACGCCAAATGCAGCGCTCAGGAACAGATTAAAACTGTTGTTATTTGAACTTGCTGAAGTAAAAAAAAGCCAGCAATGCTTGCCCCGCCTTTGTGCTCTTCTTATTGGCCCACTGCGCTAGAACTGAACGCGAATGGATTGGTTAATATCAACTGTCAATCACTCAGTCAATGCCTTCTGCCTTCAGATGACAGGGAGCTGCAACCGCGGAAATGTGAAGCGCTGAAGATGAGAGAATGAAAATAACACTGACAGATTTAGTTTTAGAAACCCTAACGTTACTAATAATGGCACATCTTATGAGTGATCATGTGCTGAATGTTAATCCACCATTTACTCTTTTCCAAGAGTGGATAAAAGACTTCCAGTGGCTTCAAGTCCGCTTCAAGTCCGCTACTAAAGCCATTCACTGTAAAGTCTGTGGGACGGGGTTCGCAGGTAACAGCGTTTGCCACTGAATCTACACATTTTAAGTGCGAGAGGTGCTGTAAAATATTTAATCCTTTATTTAATCCTCACGATGCTGTCAGCCGTGCAAGTGGCAGCTATATGTAAAATTTACCACAGCTCATGAAAAGACCGTTATTGCTATTAAGATGACAAATAATAAGTTATATATCAATATAAATGTGGGGCAGGGCGATGGATCACGATGCCGGCTCAGCATCGTGAAGTTTATCGGCTATCGGCGATGGGCGATGGCATCGTCTAGCGGCCCAACCCAAATTGAAAGTGTTTCTTGACCAATAGTTTTAGTTTTTGTTTAATTATTAAAATTAATGTTATAAAAGGAGAAACATTTTTGATTCAGTTGTGCTGTTTTCTGAACAACAGCTGTTCAATTTGACCACCGCTATCCAGTGCTATATATTTTCCTGATATCAAAAGTGCCATTTCATTTTTTTTTTTTTTTCAATACAAAAAAATAACACCTCTCATTCTTTGTTTTTCTTTTGGCCAGTCATCTGCTCTCCCTCTCATAACGGTTGTGTTATTTACTTAAAATTGTACTAAAATGTCATTATTTTCCACACAACAATCTGTCTCACCATCAAGCACTTTATTATTGATATCACTTTTCATCCTTCTATGTGTAATGTAAATGTGCACCTGTGTAGCTGCTTTGTTTTTAATACACATCTGCTCTCTCATAACTGCTGTTAAATACACATTTAAAGTATTATTCACTTTACTAAGTTGTCAGTTTTTGCTAACCGTCACAGCAGAATCTTTATTCTGTTTTCCACAGTACAACCATCGCCAAAGAAGAATTTAAGTAACTGACCACTCAGAAATCTCCTAAAAAAATCATATTTTCTCACTGTCACAAACATACATCATATCAGACCCCAATAGGAGAATATTTACTCCGTTTCACCACCACCATCACATTCTTTAAGATCTATAGTCAAGAATTATGTATTATTTTATTTTCTATTTAATTTTTATTGCCGATGTGACAACAGTCTAACTTAAAGGGATATTTCGCACACACAAAAAAAGAAATTTACACACACATATTTAAGTCTCATTTTTCTGATGAACACAAAAGAAGGTATTTTAAAGAATGTTGGTAACCGTGAACCATTGACTTCCATAGTTAATTTCTACATAAAGCCCCTTTCGAAGAACCCTTTTTAAAGTACGCGCAGGCCTCATTTGTGTTTTATATGTAAAACTTATCTTGCAATTGAAACATTAAAATGTAAAGTAATAAATGAAGGAACAAAGGTAATTTGAAACTCTTATTAGTAATATCAGTGCATGAGCACAATAATAAATGTGAAATTTACTTTACACAGCGGTTCAGTGCAACAAGAATCAGTATAGTTATTTTCATTTCATACACAATATTGTGCTTTTCTTTTGCCAATAAAAATTCCAGTCAAAGTAGGAGATTGTGACCATCCCTGTTTTGTTTGTTCCATTTTTTTCATTTGTTAATTACTGTAGTTATTTAGTCTCCACCCTATCATCATATTCATTCATTCATTTATTTTCTTTTCGGCTTAGTCCCTTTATAAATCTGGGGTCGTCACAGTGGAATGAACCGCCAACTTATCCAGCAAATGTTTTACGCAGCAAATGCCCTTCCAGCTGCATTCCATCACTAAATTCACAACACACACATTCATACCAAAAATAATGTTTTATTTAGTGGTTGTGAAGTAATTATTTATTCAGAATAAGTTCCTACTTAGTATATGCGAATTTGTACACAGTCATTTGCTTTGTTCGTTTTTGATTCAGCCTTTTTGAACAAATCATTTGAATGCAGGATTCAATGAATCAATCATTAAAAGATTAGTTCACCCAAAAATTTCTATTGTGTTATTAATTATTCACCCTAATATTGTTTCAACACCCTGAGATCAAATGTAGATCTTTTAAATGAAATCAGAGAGCTCCCCCATTCTCCAAAGACAGCAATGGTCCAGTTTGCTTGTTCAAACTACTTATTTAAAATGAGCTGAATCAACACAATTCTTGATCTTTTTTTGGGACATGTTCATTTCACTTAAATTTGTAAAACAAAAAAAAAGTTAACTTAATCGATTTGTGTTGGGACAACATGAAGGAATTGTATGGAACCCAGCATTTTTTACTGTATAGATTGGTATTATTAACCGGTAGAAGTTCGTAAAAGACTGGCATTACTGACATATAAATTCAGGTTCCTAATAATAACATCATTCAATAATTACAACTACAATTATTGTATTGGACTGATCTTTTAAACTAATTTGCTGACCTTTTACATTCACAATCAGCTACAATACATAAGGTATTATCTGATTAAGCAAATAGAATACTTTTTTAGGATGATAATAACATGAGAATGTAAAGGAGAATTGTCTAAACTGTGTCCAGGCCAAGCCAGGCTCATTATTGATGCGTACCCCTGCATACATTTCTGGAGAGTGCAAAATACATCCCAGGACAATGTTTTCAAAAGCACAGATTGACCCGCCCACCGCCTTCCCTAAACCCAACCGATAGTGTTTTCAAAAGCAATCCAGAAAAAGAAAAGCTCTTTTGCCACGCTTTCATTTTATTTACTTGTTTATTTTATGTTTTGCCTTTTTGTTTTTGTCTTACCTGCTTTCTGGAAACGTTCTTCACTGGACTCGAACCTCGTCGTCATGATCAACTCCGCGACGTACTCAACTCAAGTCTGCTGACGTATGCGGCGAGCCACTGGGCAAACTGGTAACAGCAGAAAAGCCGTTCACATGGAAGTAAGCGGTCAGCTGGTATAGCGTGAAAAGAAACAGAAGACGAAATGCAGCTATATATACCTCTGGCTACAAAGTTCGCGCTCTCCATGTATATGTATGTATATGTATATGTATACGGGGGTACATTTTCAGAATAAGCCTGTGTTGGTCCAAGCCTCATAAAAATCCTTTATAATCTGTGCATTTTAATAAATTATATGATGCTTATTCAAAAATACACACCATTTTTGCAAATTGAAGTCCATAATGTGGTTAAGGCTTGATTCCCAAAGCATTTACGTTTAGAGTGTAGATATAGAGGGATATTTCTGTGCACGATAATGAAGTAAATATTTCAATAAATTATGACATGTGTTTTCTTTTCCCGTTATTCTAATCTGCTCGCTCTCATCGTTTATTACGCTGCATTTTGGTACTTTAATCCAAACATTCATCCTCATTCACATCCTTAATAACAGCAGATGAGGATAAAGGATGAATTATGACATGCAGAAACTAGTAAGCTTTCGTATATGAGACTGGAACAGTGATTTGGACTGTCTGTCTATATTTATTTATGTGCATTTCTAGCAACTGAAAGTTTCCTTCAAGCTTCAGAATATATGCTTTATGCCGACTGACTATGAGTAAAGTCAGATTCATGCAGTAATATTGTTGACGTGAGAAACTTTGAACAACATTAAAAGTTTAAAACTGAATGTTATGGGTCAGAAGAGGTTATAAACCCTCACTATGCATTCAAATGAAGATCAATTCAGGCATGAATTGCTTGGTTTTGATAGGAACATTTACACAAATGAAAGCTCATCACGCATCTTTTCTGTTCAAGTGAACTTTATTGGGGAATCAAACTGATAAAATCCTAATTTTCTGTTTGCTGAGTTGGCATTGAAGCTCACTGTTCAGTTCACTGAGTCGTAGGATGATTTTTTTTAAACTGTTGATGATTTTACTTGTGGTAAACGCCATAGTTATGTGATATTCATTTATTTGTTCATGGGAGATAATAAGATAAGTGAATGTCAATTTTTGCTATTATTTTTGTAAGGGTGGCGTAAATGTTAACTCAGCCGAAAATAAATATTCTGATCACTCTCATGTTTTTCCAAAGATGTAAGACTTTCTTTCTTCTAAGTAACACAGATTTTGGAAGAACATTTGAATCCAAACTGGAACTTTTTATTTTATTTCATTAATTTTATTAATCATCGACAAGCAAAACAAACAATTAAATTAAACCAATTTGGGAGCAATTATAAGTGATATATTATGGATATATAATCATATCTGTATAGTACACATAAACACATAAATACATACATGTGTGTGTGTGTGTGTGTGTGTGTATATATAAACCTTGGAGTGGTTCTTTTGTAATGTCTGTCTCGTAGTAATTAAAATAAATTAATAATGCCATCTTGATCTATTTCATCACCAATACCATATTTCCCATAAACCAAATTAGATTAATCAAAGCTTTATGTAATTACAGTTTTTTTACGATGGCTTAAACCCTAAAATTAAACTCAAGGAGCAAAACACAAGGCTAGATTTGCACAACTGTAAACACCTTGTCAGCTTAACACTATTTGCAAAACATTAACACAGTGATCTGCGAAACACTAAACACACTCGTATACATCACACTAGAGCTGTAATCGGGCCATAAAAATTAGGCCCGACAGAGCCCGAGCCCGACAGGTACATTTTGATTGACAGCTTTATAAAGCCCGAACCCATTTATAACCTGACATTCAGATGTGCACATGCACACAGCTCATTGCCTTTTTTCAAGAATGTGACCTCGTCATCTTCCCTGTCAACTTGCTGCACATTGCTGTTTAGCGCTCTACCGTAATGTGCAGTGGATAGGGCGTCACACACCGGATGCGCCGCAACACGACGCGCACATGACTGTTAAAAGTATCGCACACCAGACGCGCAAATTCGCACGCTATTTAAAATGAAACTAATCAGATGGCGCTCTGTGGTGCGGCAGAAATATGAACAGTGTCCTGAGTCGTGGCTG
Source organism: Danio kyathit (assembly GCA_903798195.1). Lineage (NCBI taxonomy): Eukaryota > Metazoa > Chordata > Actinopteri > Cypriniformes > Danionidae > Danio > Danio kyathit. The sequence goes on along the minus strand of LR812530.1, from coordinate 8,635,404 downwards.
GGCACCGCCGACAGCCGCCGGCTGGCCTGACCACAGTCAAAATTCACTCTTATTAACTTCTCCGTCATCATTTGTTTTTGCAGAGATGGATTTTAATGTTGTAACAAACGATTTGATTACTTTCTCGCGCTAATCGAAATGCATCACATGACTGTTCATTTACTGCGCAAGCCAAGCCCGGCCCGATCCGACCCAGTCTAAAAGGATAGATATTAAACCCGAACCCACCCGAACCCGCCGGGTATGGTCGGGTTCGGGCAAAGATCTTCAGCTCTACATCACACACAGACGTATATCATGAAGTCACTTACTTGCAATTCCAAAGCACTGACTGTTAAATTACCACAAATGTGAGCCAACCTGTTAAACACAGCCATCATGTGCACAAACAAATAATTGCTAAATTGTAGACACATCAGGTTTAAGCACTATAAAGTGCACTATAAATTAAAATTAAGCACTATATAAACTGCCTTTAACCAAAATGGAAGGAGTCAGAAGAAAAGTAGATATTGCTTGTGATGTTGATAAAATTCTCTGGCCAGATATGCGAAGAGATAATGTGTAGTGTGTTTACTGTAGTATTTTCTGTACAATATTTTCAGTTTTTTTTTAAGTTTGTTGTTGTTATTTACTGTAATCATAACCTGTACTAGATACAGTATTTTACGTTTGTTGTTTGCTGAGCTAACAATGTTATGCACACTACTGTAGTAGCATGACAACTGGTACTGTAGATGTTTTGTTGTGATTTGGGTAAATGGAGAGAAATAAATGAAATTGTCCTGCAGCACTGGTCTTGTGTAGTGTTTGGTGAACTATTGTGTAGTTGAACTTTTTCTGTGTAGTTCATTTACAGTAATCACTGAGAATTAGACTTGCTAAAAGTGTTTTAGGTTAGCAACAGCAGTGTGTAACTGGTTTTGAAAGATTGAAGTCATATGAAACGTGTGTGTTTGATATCATAATAAAATAGATTTTTTATAACGTCGTGTATAGTTTTGACAAAAGTGTTTAATTTTACAAATGATCTGAAGTGTTGTGCTACTTACAGTAGGTGTAGAGTTGTGTTAATACGCTTATTTCACACGACCGCCATTTTAAAACACAAAATCGGTGGGAAGAAACCCCAAAGTATAGGATCAGCACTGTAAACATTGCAACAACATGCTGTGTACTACAAACCTCCAGCTGTTGCTGCGACTTCAAAATGCAGATATTGTGTAAACATCACTTTAATATCGTTCCGTTCAGTTTCATTTAAACAATTAAAAGCATATTAGGCATCAAACAACATCACAATCTCTTTAAGAGTGCCCTCTTAGGCTTCACTTCATGGCAGCAGGTAAACACCGTGGGGACGCTTCCCTGCTTCAGCCTATGTAACCCGGTGAGCGATATATCAGTGCAGTGCTCTGTAGCACATCTTCGTGTTGTCTGTAATAGTGTTGTCCCGGTACTGAAGTTTTAAAAACGTCCATTTCCCGCTAACATTTAAGTGCCGCTGAGCGGTGCGCTCATAAACACAGCTGATTTGCCTCAGTATTCACCAGTGCTCAACAGAATGACTGTGAAGATCATCAGTTCACCGCTCTTCACAGATTGAAAACACACATAGATGGACATTGGATCGTTTTAAAGTAGTGAAGATCAGTCGACTCCTCAGCGGATCGCTCGTCTGTGTTTGCGCTCCGTAAACAGCGGTGCCGGTGAGTTTGGTGAACTGATGATCTTCACAGCCAATCATAGTAATTTCTGTTGAGCACGTAAACACAATGGCAAATCAGCGCCGCTGTTTAAGAACGCCATCAACAGCGCTTAAATGTTAACGAGAAATTGGCGTTTTTTTATATTTGATTACGGAAATTTTGTATCGTGACAAGTCTAATATAGTGAAAGAATCGGTTCATTAACTTGAGTTTGATGAATGGCATCTAAAATGTGTGTTTGGGAAAGAAAACGTTAGCTAAGTAGTGCCATTTCCCTTGAAAATGAGGAAAGAAAACGTTAGCTAAGTAGTGCCATTTCCCTTGAAAATGAGGTCAAATATCCCTTTTTATTTTCACTATTCATTCAGAGCAGACCTTCGGGTCACTCGGAAGGCGGTGAAATGATAAACTTGTGTCACTTTCTCATCGCTGATAAGATATACAGCCAGGTACTCAATATTCCCGTGTGACTCAGGTGATACTTCCGGGTTTCTTCCCACCGCAGCCTCGATTTCGCTGTTAATAATGGCGGCCGTGTGAAATCAGTTCATTGTGTGTAGTGTTTTGACAAACCGGCCCTGTTTTCAAAATTATTATTTATTAACATATGCATATAAATAGGTTGCAAAATGTATTACATCCAAACTTTTAATGGCTATGCTTCCCAGTCCTGTAGTTGTATTAATTACTATTTGTGTACATTTACAATATAGATCATTTATTAACAGTTTGTAATATTATAGTTTTTTCATTTTCTGAAATTGAAAGAAATTAAAACAGGTTTGAAACGGCACAAAAGTCAGGCAATTGACACAGTTGTAATTTTTTTTGCATGAAATTTTATTTTTACTTTAATCGTTTATTTAATTTAGTTGAAAATGTAAAATAGTTTTGCTTTTTCTTATTTATTTTTTTGCTTGAATGCTCGAAAGAAATGAAGAAAATAAAACTGATGTTTTACAGTGCATAAAATCACTTCTCGTGTAATAACACGTAATAATCACATTTTCTTCTCACAGATGTCTTTATCTTTTTTGTCGTCACATCCATTATCAATCCACCCCGATGGATGAGTTATAGCACAGTTCTCCTTTCTTTGTCCATTAGGTTCATTATCGCTCCAGGGTCTGAAACCAGATCAACAACATGCTTAATATGCGATCATTTATTAGATAACGAGTTAAATACAGTGATTTCTCACCTAGAGGTCGGTGTGCTGCCATCAACCCATTTCCATGTCCCCTCCTTTTCAATATCAGTAAGACCAAGATATAAGCATTACCAGATATCATATTAACGATCTCCTGAAGTGGAATGAATTGGACATAGCATAAGTTGATAACTTCTTTACAGGTGAATAATCATACACAAGGGGTCAGTCCCCCATTCCTATGGGCAGATTACATTTTTAAAAATGCATCCTCACTCACTTGTTCCTTACTGTTGTTTATAATCGCCAGATCTGCTTCTCTAGCTTTACAGTCTCTTCTGCTGTCATGCCAGCTCTTTGCCTCAGAGGAAATGAAGTAAAGACTGGATTGATGGTAAACCCATCCATCTGTAGACATAGAGAGTTTGACTAAAGTTAGTCAATATTATCAGCAATAAAAAAAAATCCTCAACTAATATAATTCTTCTAGTTATATATAATTTTTTGCTCTCAAAGCTGGAACAACAATTCTTTGAGTGTTTTATTTTTGGACAACTTAATAGTTTTATAATCAATCCACTTAAATTTATCAAAGCCAATTAACTTAATTGTTTTGAGTTGTGATCAATTGTGTGGAATCCTGCATTTTTTTACAGTGTAAAACTTTGCCATTACATAATTTATGCACAACGAGGCCATGATAATAAACCAAAGATAAAATACAGCAGAGCAATAAAATAAACAAATGACAAAAGCTTAAACAAAATATTTTTACAGCCACAATCAAGTGTGAAAATGAGTTTTGTTTCCTCCTAATGTGACATAAGTGGCCACTGGTTCACAAAACCAGTCTTAAGTTGCAAGGGTATAGCCAACAATATCAAAATCTCTGTTTTGAGATTCTCCGTTAAAATCATTTGAATATTTAAAGGCGTAGTTCACCCTAAAATAAAAAATTCCTGTTTATATACTCACCCACAGGTCATCCAAGATGTAGGTGATTTTTGTTCTTCAGTAGAACATTAAAGAAGATTTTTATTGGTGATTTGCATCACCAGCCCTCATGCTTTCGTAATCAAAAGTGACAGAACTACATTCGCGCAGTCGTCGCCAATAGCCTAGTGGTAAAATGTGTTGACATATAGCACTGAGATATAGAGATGCGCACGGCTAGGGATGGGTATCGTTAAGGTTTTAATGGTATTACTACTTTTATCGATACCACTTATCGATTTCTTAAGATTAGTTCATTATTAGGCAGTAATGTAAAAGCATTTTTAATGTTTAAGATTTATTTAGGCTACTGCAGAAAAAAAAATACTGTTTTCATTGTAACCGAATGTGTGTGTTTCTTAAACTATTAATATTATACAAATTTAGAGAGACTTTATGTGTTTGACTGCTAGCATAACGATGTGAATGATGTACCTTTAGCTAGTCAGTCAAAAACTTTTCATTTGTCTTTCTGCAGTTAATGCACTTTTGAAAGATACTTTCACTTTCTGCTTATACAAGAAAACAACTTGTTGCGTTTGTTGCAACGGGCATTCTCGCTGTCCACTCAAGAAATACAACCCGTTTGGTTCACTCCGCCACTCCCCAAGCTTACGAGCTGTGTGTGTGCGCGAGTCTGTGTCGCGAGCTATGTGTGTGCTCTTAGCGCGAGCCTCCACTGAGCATGTGCACACAGACGAGAACTGTGAAGGCTTTTATACTTGACATGCTCGTTGTTGTACTATTTGGTGAAAACACAAGCATTTCTCATGTGAGATTTGCCAACTGTGCAAACGAATATCGCAAATTAGAAAAGGTTGGTCATTCAGCAATAATTCTCCAGTACCGATAGCAGAACCGTTAGCGTCAGAACTGATCAATACTTCGGTTTTTTATAATTTAGCACCGATAAAGTACTGAGTTTCGGTACCCATCCCTTTGCACAGCGACCCGAGTTCAATTCCTGGCTCGAGGTCCTTTGCTGATCCTTCCCCCTCTCTCTGCTTCCTGTATTCTGGTCTCAAAGGTGAAAACCCCTAAAAATATAGTTATAAAAAAGAACTACATTTGCGCATGTGGTGAAAACAGTTTAACCAGGCTGTGGATTAAAGCTAATAACATGGTAAATTTCTTACACAAACTGATCGTGTCGCTTCACAAGACCTCAGTGTATCATCGGGAGCCATGGCTATTGATTTGGACCCTTTTGTATCGCAATTTACTGCAATTATATGAATCGCCAAGGACCACAGATTCAGCTCAAAATCTTCTTTTATGTTTTACTGGAGAAATAAAGTCAATTACATCTTGGATGACCTGTGGATAAGTAAATTAATAGGGAAAAAAACGTTAAAGGAAACCAGGGTGAGCTAAAACCAACTGGTGTGCTAGTCTATGGTTTAACATAGAACCAGCTAATACCTGGTAAGACATGCCTAACCAGTTTAGGCTGGTGTTAGCTTTTTTTCTTCAGCATGGCTAGATTTCAATTCTCATTTTGTAACCTTATAATTCATAATATATTCGGTTAAAACATTTGGTCTCATTATTACCCATGTTTGACAGCTCATTTTTCTCCTTAGTTAACTGGCCCAGTTGTTTAATCAGGTCAGAGATATTTGAGGATAATCCTTCTCTCTCCTTTGTCAATCGAATGCTTTCAGAATGAAGCCGGTCCCTCTCTTTAGTGAGCTTGGTGTTGTTGGCTAGTAGCTCTTCTTTTTCTTTTGCCAATTGAATGCTATCGGACAGGATCTCGTCCCTCTCTTCAGTGACCTTGGTTATGTTGGCAAGTAGCTCTTCTCTTTCATTTGACGATTGGATGCTCTCAGCTAGTAACCAGTCACACTCATCAGTGAGGTTGGTGATGTTGGCTAGCAGCTCTTGCCTCTCTATTGTCTCGTTTGTGCTGTTTGTATTGATGTGGGCATACAGCACCAAAACTGAAGTCAGCAGAAGAACACACATCAGCACCAAACACACTGTAGCTGCTCTGTAGTTTCTGATCCTCACATAATCACTTCCTGTAGATGAAGATAAATTAATTACCCAAAAGGGAGGCTAATATGTGTGTTAAAATGAAGTTAGTCTCAGTACCTGAGTGTTGAGAGGTTTGGTGTCTCTGGGTGTTTTCCAGAGGTGTGGACTCGAGTCATGTGACTTGGACTCGAGTCAGACTCGAGTCATGAATTTGATGACTTTAGACTCGACTTGACAAAATATCAAAAGACTTGCAACTCGACTTGGACTTGAACAGAAATGACTTGGACTTTCACTTGTACTTGCGCCCATTGACTTGTGTAGACTTGCTGCTTCCCATAAAAAGCCCAAAGATAAAAAGTATGTTGACACGGACCACTCTGCGCACGCTCTCTCTCTCTTTCTGTGCGTGTGTGTGACAGAGAGCATGCGCGTATTTGGCACGACATCTAATCAAAGCACCGTAGAATGTTTTGATTCGACAGCGTCCAACGTGACTATATGGCACCCGAGTGGACAAAAGTCAAGCGAACGCAGAGAGACAGCCTTATACAGTCATTGGACCGAGCCAATACTCTGTCTCTCTCACGCGTACATACAGTCTCTCACGCCCGCGGCACATACAATAGGTCTCTCGCGCCCGCGGCGCATACATTCGGTCTCTCGCGCCCGCGGCGCGTACATTCGGTCTCTCGCGCCCGCGGCACGTATATTCGGTCTCTCGCGCCCGCGGCGCGTACATTCGGTACCTGCCAACACTCCCGTTTTTCCCGGGAGTCTCCCGTATTTCAGACCCGTCTCACGTATTGTTCTGTCTCCCGGTAAACTCCCAGAATTCCCCCGCCCCCCGCTCCTCAGCATTTTGGTACAGTCCGGGCTGAAACTTGGTGCTTGTGCTCTTCCGGTCGCGCGCTACAGTTCGCGCGCCCCCATCTCCTTAAACCTCTCACCCCTCCCACTCCCCGCTCTTCAGTTTGTGCCAGTGTTGCCAACTTAGCGACAAATTTTCAAAAAAGCAACTAGCGACAAATCTAGCGACTTTTTATATATGAATAAATAAATAAATAAATACCAGCCACTAAATTATTGTGGATTGATTGGTGCTACTAACGTAGCTGATTCACTTCCCCACCCCCCTCCCCGATCGTAGTTGACAGCACGCACACACCTTCAATATAGACAGCAATGGCAATTTATTATTTACCCTAAGGTGCATCAATAGAAAAAGCTGTTTTAATAATAATGTGGCTCAGAAAGGAATATGGATAAATGATATTATTAGAGTCTGCATAGTGAGTGTGTGCATACAGTTGCAATCAGAATTATTCAACCCCCTGAATTATTAGCCCCCTGTTTATTTTTTTCCCCAATTTCTGTTTAACAGAGAGAAGATTTTTTCAACACATTTCTAAACATAATAGTTTTAATAACTCATCTCTAATAACTGATTTATTTCATCTTTGCCATGATGACAGTAAATGATATTAGACTAGATATTCTTCAAGACACTTCTATACAGCTTAAAGTGGCATTTAAAGGCTTAACTAGGTTAATTAGGTTAACTAGGCAGGTTAGGGTAATTAGGCAAGTTATTGTATAATGATGGTTTGTTCTGCAGACTATCGAGAAAATATATAGCTTAAAGGGACTAATAATATTGACCTTAAAATGGGTTTTAAAAAATTAAAAACTGCTTTTATTCTAGCCGAAATAAAACAAATAAGACTTTCTCCAGAAGAAAAAATATTATCAGACAAACTGTGAACATTTCCTTGCTCTGTTAAACATCATTTGGGAATATTTAAAAAAGAAAAAAAAATTCAAAGGGGGTTCAATAATTCTGACTGCAACTGTATATAGTAATGCCTTTTGTTCATTTGTTTGTTTTATTAATTAATTAATTATTCTTCATTAATTTTAGACACGGCATAAACCGTATGCTGTCCAATAAAAGTATGTGAAAACAACTGAAAAGTTACTTATATATGTGAAACTTGTTTAAAAACTAAATGTTTTTTAGTTTACTGAATTTGAATTTCTTGATTTTTTGGGGGGAATAAATTACAATGTTTCAAGAGTAATTAATTAAATGAATTAAAACCACATTATTTCATTTACCAGAAACAAAAATGTAACATTACACTGAATTCATTAATATTTTTTGTGTGCCATCCCAAGATTTGGTGCGGCCTCTTCTAGCCACCCCTAAGAAAATTTTCTGGGGGTGCCACTGGTCTATTCTCTGTCTTAAAGTGTTTGAAACTGGAAATATTTTATCATATAACACAGCCAAAAAAAATGTATGGTTTATTAGATAAAAAATTTTATATGTACGTCTATTTTAGTATATTGGTTGTTAATAAACTGCACCAATATAAATCATATCGAAAAGCACAAAAGGAAGAGAGAACACAAGACACAAATTGTGAGTCTGCATATAATCTCTGAGAACGTGCAAGAAAATTTGTGCGTGAGCAGTGCATATTTGAGAGAGTGAGAAAATTTGCGCACGAGCAGCGTATATTTGAGAGCTCAGCTCACAAGCAGTTTTGTCTACAAATAAAGGAAATCGGTGCACGAGCATCACACAAGAGAGTGTAGAGACAGTTCTTCAATGTTATGTGAAGAAAACAACGTTATTGTTTGTATGAAGTAGCCTACTTCATTGAGAATATGTGCTACCATTTTACATTGCTGCTAGACAGATTTGCATCTCAATCTCTTCAGCACACACGAGATTCCATTGACAAAATACTAATTTCACTCATTTTTACTTTTCAGCATACAGGAGTTGTTGGTCTACTGCTGCCTCATTGAGGTCGTTTATGTAATTTTGGTTAATCACAAGTTGATCACTGAAGACATCACATAGCACAACTTAACTTAATGAATTAGACAGCAGTAGACCTGCAATTTCTGTGTGATGTGAGGCAAATGGACTCTATTGTGGTGGAACTCGTTCTTGTGGAATATGCTGTGGAGACGAGACGCAGCACTGTTCAGCACTTTTTCAGGAAATTACATTTGTATTTTATTGTATCTGAGCAATGTTCTTTCATAAAAAAGGTTTGTTTAATTAATACAGATCTTACAACCATACATAATCTGTATACATTTTATTTTTCTGTTAAAAAGACTCGAAAAGACTCGAAAGTCAAACCGTAGGACTTTGGACTTGACTTGAGACTTGTTGGCCTTGACTTGGGACTTGACTCGGGACTTGCCTTTCTTGACTCGGGACTTGACTCGGGACTTGAGGGCAATGAATTGAGACTTACTTGTGACTTGCCAAACAATGACTTGGTCCCACCTCTGGTGTTTTCTATGCCGGCATCAGGAGTGCTTATAGGATCTACATTAGCATAGATATTCATCTCTTTAATATCTTTGCTGTCCATCCTGTATGTCCCAGGATTGGAAAACTGCTGTAAAAAGATATATTAATCTGCCATTGGATGAGACTATTAGAATTTGTCACTTCAAGTGAATTGCAGCACTCTAAACTTCTGCTTTTGATCATTTTCTTTTGAAGGGCACTACTGTGGTCAAACACGTTATATCCTGTGAGAAACTGAAATGTGAATTTGACATGCAAAGTTACCCACAAACCATTTGTAGGATTATTAAATAAACAGCCAATGTCTCTTTGAAAAAAAGAAAAAAAATTATCCTGATCTCACCAGGAAATGTAACTATTTAACGTTTTGTCAGTTTTAGTGGCTAATTAGTATGAATTCAAGCGAGTTCAGTCATACACAATGCAGGATTGCTAACTGCTGAGCCACCGTGCCACCCGGCGGTGTTCGTATAAAGAGATATTTCTGTGTATATAAAGTAGTGGTGGGCCGTTATCGGCATTAACGCGAGACTCTTATCGCGCGCTAAAACAAATATCCCCGTTAATCTATTCTCAAAGTTGGGTTGGGAGCTGGGTCTATTCTACGCAAGTTATGATGACTTTCACCTTGATATTTTAGCGCGGATGTATACCTGGCCGGTGAGCCGTCTGACAAAACGGTGCCCTTCTGAATCAAATCAGCAGGATGCCTGACTTTAACTGAAGTTCGGCAGTTTCACTTTAACTCATGAACATTTCATTCATACGGCGTGACAAACTGGGGTATTAGACGCAAATAAATGAGTAAGGACAGGTGAGAGTGTCATGGAATTTAATAACGCACGCCAAATGAAAAGAAAAAAAAACTTCCGTATTTCGCGATGTGTGTGTGCGTCTGTGTGTCTATGTGTGTGTGCGGTCCTTTACTGACAGCCGCCTGTGTGGATCTTGTCGGAAAATATGGCGAAAAGTCCTACATGACGGTAATAGTTTGTCAGTAATGCCACTAATATCTGCATACTCCACGTCTTAATTGCATTTCTGTTTAGTTCAGTTATGACTTTAGTCGCATTAAGGTAATCAAAAATCCTGTTTACATTGTAGACTCTTAATCAGAGTATTGTTTTAATCATATTAAAATCATATTAAAGTATTGTTGCCCATGTAAACATACTCAATGGTTGACACACCGTCAGGGCTCTGTGAACTTGCCTTTGTGAAGCAGCATTACTGTATGTACGTACATCAAAAGCAAGTATGAAATCGCTGTTTGGAGCCTATGTAGGCCTACAGTTCAACATTCATGTTTAACTGAATAAACAGTTAGTAAACACAAGTACATCTTATTGAACATCATTTATTTTCATCACCAATTATAATAATACAACAGTTTCTCAAGCAGTTTGTGATGGATTTTGGAAACAGGAGATGAGTCTAATGCGCCACCTGGCTTGAGAAACCCCGTTCTCAAAGACTTATTATTTGGGTAGCACACATATTCTGAATGCCATCGGCAGAATTTAAATGAGCCATTTTAATCTAGATTAATTTAGATTAAAATAAAGTAAGCATTTAAATAAACTAACATGGATGTTCGTTTCCCGTTATTCTTAACTGCTCGCTCTCATCATTTATTATGCTGCATTTTGGTACTTTAGTTGAAACATTCATCCTCATTCACGTCTTTAATGACAGCAGATGAGTATAAAGGATGAATTATGACATGCAGAAACCAGTAACCTTTCATTTATGAGACTGGTAAAGTGATCTGGCCTGTCTGTATTCATTTATGTTCAATAATAATAACTGTAAAGGAATAAAAATCAGTCTCTTTCAAGCTTCAAAGTGTAAGCTTGATGCTGACTGACTATAAGCAAAGTCAGATTCATGTTGTAATATCGTCGAGCGTATAAATGTGGTTAAATCACTGGACATGAGAGAAACTTTGAACAACATTAAAAATTTTAAACTGAATGTCATGGGTCAGAAGAGGTTATAAGCCTTCACTATGCATTCAAATAAACTTGAATTCAGGCAAGAATTGCTTGGTTTTGATAGGAACGTTTACACAAGTGAAAGCTCATCATGCATCTTTTCTGTTCAAGTGAAATTTATTGGGAAATCAAGCTGATGATTTTCTGTTTGCTTTAGTTAGCAAGTTAGCATTGACTTCATTCACTGTTCAGTTCACCAAATCATAGGATGTTTCTTGGGTTGTTGATTTCACTTGTCACAGAGGCCAGTATTTATGCTTTGGGTTCATGTGTCATTACTTTTGTTCATGTGAGATAATAAGCTCGATGTGAATATTTTCAGTTACATTTCTAAGGGTGATGCACATTTGTTCCCCCTTATGTTGTTTGAAACATATATAACTTTCGAGATTTTTTTAAAACTCATAAATAATTTCATTGAATTAAGAAGAATAAAAACAAAATCAATAATCTGATTGATTAATGATTATTTATTGGAAATGAAAGTTTTCCATTTTAACATGAAGCAAATCTTTTTAAAGGCTGTATCTGAAATCACCCCCTATACCCTCAAATAGGGAGCGAGCAGCTATTTCTAGTGGTGTCAAAAAATCATAATGGATGTTATTAAGTGCACTTAATCAATCCCACAATGCACAGCAATAACAAGTCAATGGTTAGAGCATGCTTATAATGCACTGTGAGAGTTTGCGCATCGAATGAATTTACATGTCTGGCCACAAGATGACATCTAAAGCGCAAACCTATTGGTGTAAGTTAAAAAAATATCTATCTATCTATCTATCTATCTATCTATCTATCTATCTATCTATCTATCTGTCTGTCTGTCTGTCTGTCTGTCTGTCTGTCTGTCTGTCTGTCTGTCTGTCTGTCTGTCTGTGTTATATATATATATATATATATATATAAAATTAGTTACATTTTGTATACAGTATATGACAGAAATCAAAAGTCTTGTTTCATTACATTTTTTTTTCCAACTGCTTACACACACAACCTTTTCTTGTCACACAAACACGATTTCTGAGACCTCTCACTCAAAATGCAAAACAACACAGCAAATCTCCAAAACCAGAAGCTGTTTCTCAGCCTTGAATTCAGTTTTCAATTGCATAAAACACTTTTTTCAAAACACTACACACAATTCTCTACCTAAAACACAAAAATCTAACAGGAAGCTACTTGCTATTCTTTACCAAACACAACCAATTAAAATGCTTTACTCTACTCTTACTTTACTCTAGTGTAGGCTAAAGGTGATGGGACACTGGGCTGTTCTGGTCCGATAAAAACTGGTTTGCCACCCATCCACAAGTTGTGGTTTTGTACCTACCGCATATTCACCTTTTCTAAATCCTAAATTCTAAATTCCTATAAAAAAAGACTAGAGGAATTCTTTTGAGCCTAGCGCTGTTAAGTGTATGATGCTCAACCCTACGCCCGCATGACGCTTCTCCAGGCAATGAACGCTTTTTTTCCCCCTGAGAGCCCCCCCACACAATTGTGTTCTTTACTGTATTCTAAAGAGCATACTTTTGCTTTAATTTTTGTTTTTTTACGCTTTTACATACAGTATGTTTATTTTTTATTTTTTTGCATGCTATATACATCGATAATGTTTGACCTAATAAATATTTTCTGTTCCTTTATTGCATTGGTGTTTACAGTGTACCTGTTCCCACTCTCAGCAGATTACTTTCATTGTAGAACATTGTATTGAATTGTAGATATAAGCATATAAACAGCAAATTGCTTATGTAAACATATGTAAGCAGTTAAAAGAGCTGTAAGAGACAGTTCTCTAGAGCCCTATCATACACCTGGCGCAATAAGGCGCACGACGTGTTTGTTGCAATTTGTTGCTATTTTCAGACCAGCGCAACCCTAATTTTCATGTTTTGCACCACGTTGTTTAAATAGCAAATCCATTTGAGTCACTTTGTGTGCTCATGAGTGTTCCAGTCTAAAAAGGAGGTGTGTTAAGGCGCATTGTTGATGCTTTGCTATTTTGAGGAACTGAAATAGTCTATGGTCCAAACACATACACATTGCTTAATAAACACAGGATGTACAGCATTACACATTTTCTACATAAATATAACCACTGCCTCCATGCCTTCTTCATCTCGGGGGATTTTTTTTAGATTATTTGTGACAATTTGCATTTATATATTGTTATTATTATTAGCAGTATTATTTATTATATGCATATTTATATGTGTTTCCATAAAAACAAGATTAGATTTGTCCTCCTGTAGGGTTTTGGAGACTTATGCATCACCATATGGGGCATAAGAATAGCATGTGTATTTGGATATAACTCAGTTTTCTGACCACACTTTGTTATTATTGTTCATTTATTTGTTTGCTGGAAATTAGAACTGAATTTTTGAAACAAATCTTTGTGCTTAGCAAATGAAATAAATATGTAGGCTGATGGATGTCTTCAGCGGAGTGCGTACAACACCGTTTCCTTATCCACGAAAGTAAAGGAGTAAAGTAAAAAGTAACGTAAAGAGGCCGAATGGAGGAGGTTTATTCTTTATCCTCGCGCAAATGGTCTGTTTAACTGTTTTCTCGCTAGTTTTTCCACTTACAAAGTCCGCCATGTGAATAGCAAATGTGCCATGACGCAACGCAAATGAGACTCTGATTGGTTTAATGCACGTTATCCTCAAAACGCACCCGTAACTCATTAAGAGAATAAGCACAACCCTGTTAGACAATGTGCCAGGGTGCAAACTGTATTTTTCTGTCCTTAAAATAGCAAAAGGGGATTCGGACATGCCCTTAATGCTTTTGTGCCATGCGCTTTAGACTTTGCATCTAGATCGTTAAAGTAGAGCCCTAAGTGTTTAATAACTACAGGGTGTTGTGTTCAGTATGTTAGGAGACTTCTTGAAGTGTGTGCGTCTGCACAGGAGGAACAATAAAGCAGACATTTTTGTGTTCATTTAGATACTGTGTAGACTAATTTAGTGTCCATTGAGTTCATATATAATGGAATGGAGGAAAATGGAGAAGGGAGGACATTGTGAAATGATACTGTACATTGTGTTCGTTTCATAAGGATTACAAAACCAGAGAACATTTGTTTTCACATTTAGCTGGTAATTTAAAAGTAGAGATTCCATCCTTTATATAGATATATTTTTTTTTATGTCTGTGAGGTCATTATTTGCTGAGAATCCAGTGCGTTTTCCAACCCCAGAGGATTTATAATAATGAAGCTGCAGAAACTGTCATAAAGACACGTCTGCACCGAGCCCCTCCCCCAGAGATTCTTCGGTCTATATAGCACAGGTGTCAAGTTCAGTTCCCGCAGGGCCGCAGCTCTGCACAGTTTAGTTCCAACCTTAATTAAACACACCTGATCAAACTAATTGAGCGCTTTAGGCTTGTTTGATACCTACAGATAGGTTTGTTAAAGCGAGGCTGGAACTAAACGCTGCAGAGTTGCGGCCCTCCAGGAATTGAGTTTGACACCCCTGGTCTATAGCAATCAATGACTGGCTCCTTTACTAAGAGGCGTGGCTTCCTTCGGTAGAGCGACCATGTTGGTCATTACATTTGTCCCCATTCAAATCTATACGAGTGCCATAGTCTTTGATATAGATCGAATGTCTTAATTCGAATAGTCTCTGAGTTAAGAATGCTTTTTTCAAATTAATATTTTAAACAACCAGTTTTCAAGATTTGATAAAATCGGATAACCACTCAGATTACCTCTTAACGTCTGGGCCTTCTTGATAAACTCAGAAAATGCTTAGCAATACATTATACTAAAACTAAATGTGGCCCAGACGAATAGACACTCTGCTTCTTTTCTCATTCTCCAGTCCAAGCATTCACAAGTTTAGTCCATTAGTGTGATCTCCGAGCGGCTGGAGAACAAAACAAGACTCAAACCTGTCCTGTACATCAACACCCGGAGAGAGAAATCACATCAGTCAGTGTGCAATTGAATTTGAGTGCGGTGACTCAGACCTTGTTCACTGCAGGTTATTTGTTAGATTCTCAAATAGATTAGATTTGTTAATGGTCTTTGTGTTTTGGGTAATGGCAGTAGAGCAGAAAGTCTTGCAATAGGTTTAACTATGACGAATAATGAGGAAAAAGAGGAGGCAATGAAGCTCATCTCGTACGATGACAGTTTAACCATTCGTTTGCAGCACAACAAAGGATTTTTTTCATTATTAGCTGTTACGCGTAATCAGTACAGATGCTTTATTGCTGTAACTAAATCAGCAGTTCTTATTTTATGGTGGATCATGACCCAGTATTTGGTTACAAGCTGCAGGAAATAAACCAATGCTAAATAATAATACAATTAAATGTCGTTGGGGAAAAAGAAGTATGATTTTAATAATGAAAGACACTACTTTTCAGACAATTACATGTAAATGTAGTGGGGTTAAACTTTAATCATGTATTTTATGTGTGATTTATGTCATATTTACTTGTTTGAACCACACCCAAAGGATTTTAAAACATGATGTGATGTGAAATTGTGTTGTGATATGTAAAATATGAATGACAGGGCATTTTCATGAAAGTAAATTCTCTTTAAATTCATTTAAGTGGCCGTTTATGTCAATATTATATTATATTTGAGTAGGGCTGCACAAATAGTTCTAAATCATATTTAGATCATAATCAAGTTTCAGCATCTATCATCTGTAATGTGAAGTGGGATGCTGACAAAGGAGGTCGGATCCAAATGCAGGTTTATTATTAATAGTCAGGCAAGCAACGTTCAACACAGGAGCAAACAGATGTACACAGGAAATCTAGAGTCGTAGTCAATTAACAGGTGAATGGTCAGTACAGACAATATAAAACAAACAAAACAAAGCAAGGTTCAAACACAGAAGGCAAGGCAAGGAAAATGCATCGTAGTGTTCACAAACAGTATAACAAGACTCAGCAACAATGTGTGTGTGTGCTGTCTTTATAGTCCTTGTAATCAGTCTTTGAGCAGCTCCCAGCTGTGTGAGTGTAATCAATTGTGATCCGGAACAGGTGTGAGTGTGTGGTGCGTGACAGGATCTTGTAGACAATATACCGGCAGATTTGTATTTTTATGCGATCTGTGAGTTTACCTGCGATCTGCAGGGATTAGATCGCTGGTGATTGTGACACCATCAATTAGTTTTCAGCATCTGCAATAATTATTATTTTTCAGCATTTAACATTTTACTGTATGAGAACATAAACACACACACACACAGCGGATAAAATAAGTATTGAACACAGCATGATTTTTCTTGGTAAATATATTTTTAAAGGAGCGGTTGACATGAAATTGACCCAGATTTTCATAAAAACCCAAACAATCCAAACATCCTTAATAAAATTTAATTCAGATTAAATTTGTTATGTGCAATAACAATGGAATGACACAAGGAGAAGATACAGAACTACGGAAATGTATTTAATTCTTTATGTAAATGGATTTTTTGGTTAATTACCTTTTGTATAGTGAATGGAGCCACGTGCATTGCTCAGGTGTAATTTATTTTATTTATATGTTATTTTTAAATTTTATTTTATTTTTATTATTTATTATTCCCCCCCAATTAAATTTTCTATTGGATTCTGGTCAGGTGATTGGCTGGGCCATTCTAGCAGCTTTATTTTCTTTTCTGAAAGGAGTTTTGAGTTTCCTCCTTTGTGTTCGGGGTTATTGTCTTGCTGAAATGTCCACTCTGGTTTCATCTTTATCATCTAGTAATGTACAGTAGGTGTTGGACTGAAGCAGCTTATAATTATTTACACTGATAAGGGTCTGGACTGCTTTCTAAATACTGAGAGATTTTAGCTGCTGTCTGGGCTTTTCATGCCTTTTTAAACCTCCCTTTCTTCATGTGTTCAATATGTTTTCCCTTGTGTCATTTCATGTGATATATGTCGTATATACTTGTTTAAACCACACCCAAATGTTTTTAAAATATGATGTGAACATGATGCGACAGGGCATTTTTATGAAAGTACATTTTTTTATAATACATTTAAGTGGCCATTTATATCCATAATATATTTTTTGTGAGCAGGGCTGTACAAATAGATATAAATCATATTTAGATCATCAAGTTTCAGCATCTACCATCAATCAGTTTTCAGCATCTGCAATCATCATTTTTCAGCATTTAACATATGACACACGCACACACAGCAGATAAAATAAGTATAGAGCGCATTTTGATTTTTCAGGTAAATATATTTCAAAAGGAGCTGTTGACATGAAATTGACCCAGATTTTTGTAAAAGCCCAAACAATTCAAACATGCAAATTAAAATTAAATTCTGATCAAATTTGTTATGTATAATAGCAATGGAATGGCACAAGTAGATGATACAGAACTACTGAAATGTATTTAGTTCTTTATATAAGCGAACTGTTTTGTTAATGACCTTTTATATGGAGAATGGAGCCACATGCATTGCTCAGGTGGGTTTTTTGGTTTCTTTTTTATTTTTATTGTATTTTTATTATTATTAACCCCCCGCCCCCCAAATTAAAATTCAGGTCAGGTGATTGGAAAGCAGTTTTGAGTTTCCTTGGTTGTGTTTGGGATCATTGTCTTGCTGAAATGTCCACCCTGGTTTCATCTTCATCATCTAGTAATGTAGGTGTTGGACTGAAGCAGCTGATGCAGGGCTCAAAATTGCGACCATTTTGGTCGCATATGCGCCCGAAATTTAATGTATGCGACCTCATAATATATTTGGGAGCATTTGTGCGACTGCATATAATGGTTGCAGTGCGACTTGTTTCGATTTTATTTTTCTAAAAACAAGCTGAATCGGACTTCCCTGCTGCTATATTGGTTCATATTAGCTGTCAATCACTCAAGGCTTTCCGCTGTCAGATAACAGGGAGCTTATAAGGGCGCCAGCCGAGATCAATCGAGGGTTTTCGGAGAAGGTGCCCAAATCTCGATGCGTTGCATTCACTGCGTGTTCAGCGCAAATGTATGCTAAATGTAAAATCTAACACTGTACACCTCATCGCCAAAGAAGCTCGCCTTTACTAAGTCTGAACTGAATCTACGGCTCATAACAAAGAACGGTATTATATTTATTATATTATTAGCGTCGGTGGTCATCACGAGAATCCTGCTCTGCCCCGCTCATATATTGGGCTGGCTGACTCGCCTGCTTCTCCACAAACACAGACAAATGAAAATCAGCGCATAACTAGATCGAGCATTTAAAATGACACAAACCGAAACCAAAACTTTTAAAGAGTGGTAGAAGTGAGACTTTTCTAACTTTCTTTTGTCCATTCTTTCTTGAGATGTATATTATTTTTCTATTTACTGATGACTGCTTTGCAGCTTTCAGCATTGGATTGAATGATTTATTATAATCTTTCGTTTGTTTTGTAGCAGAAATATTATTTATTAAATTGACATGCATATAAAAACAATAGTGCAAAATAAATATTTCTAACTACAATGCTTCATGAGGGTCAGGACTGCTTTCTAAATACTGAGAGATTTCAGCTGCTGTCTGGGCTTTTCATGTCACGGTTTCTGTGCGCTTCACGGTACATTCACAAAATATGTCCACGTCTTTACATTACAAAACATTACTTTTTCAGGGTTAAAACGTTCACGTGAATCTTTGAAGCTGACATAAGAAAAACAACATTTTAAAAATTACTTTAAATAATCTGTGTGTGTCTTTAAATAATAATGTGTAAAACGGCCATGTAGTTCAGGTCAAACCATGTGATCTGCGCAGCACGACTAGTCGACATCAATCAAAAAGCGCCAAGGCAAAGGATTTAAGTCGATTAGTCAACATCTGGTAAACATTTCAAGCCAACAGCACATTTAGAAATATATATTTCTGAGATAAATGGTGATGTGCTCAATACTTATAGAATTTCTTAGGCTACGTTATAAACCTCATTGCACAATAAAAGAAGCTACATTAACTGGCATTAACTACATTCTGCATGAAAGCATTTCATTTTCTTTCCAAAATTTAAATAATGCCTTATTTTAGCTAGCCTGTTTGTATAAATATGTTTGCAAATACTGTACTTTTAAAATATGCCTTTTGAGATGTGAAGTAAACTACAAGTACACATTCAGTATAATTAATCATGCAAACCTTTAACTCTTTTCACCCACTACTATGCAATGTTAAAACAATATAAGGATGTAGAAAAGCCATCTCTTTAGTTGTTCACTTAAAAAAAAAAAAAAGGCTTCCTTTCCAAATCCACCTGTATAATATTTTGGTGCATGTTCATCTGTCACCTGCCCTGCAGATACGAGATGCAAACATGGACACGTTTCGTGACACGCAATCATCCACTTCACCGCTTGACGTCCATTTTTAAACTCAGGGTCTGAAACCAAACCAGTCGAGAACCGCTGATATCATAAATGATACATTTGTTGTGGACAGCAGGGAAAATGTCATTCTGAATTCTCTTTTCATTACAGTGGCGAGGTTTCACTTCAGTGGGACTGGGTTTGACACAAACAAACGGCATGTTGCATCAGATACGACTGATGGAACAACTACCAGACGATCTCTCTTAGGGGTTTAAATGGGGAGCATGCATAAAATACCTGGTATTTTTAAACAAGAAAATGTTTTCTGGGCTGTCAAAACCTGCTGATTCTGATTCAGTAACATCAGAGGCTCAGGGGTAGGATGATGTCCTTTTTCAAAACCGCTACTAATTATAATTAATTGCTCCCATTATAATCAACGACTCTGTCTGCTCCTCAAGAACCCATTGTGTTGCTTCACGTTAGGATTCGTTCAAGCTGGACACTGTTTTCTGCAACATTAATCACTTTATTTCCAGTTTTCTGACAGTATTTTTTTTATTTTATTTATACATAAATAGCTGCTTGAACTGCCAGCTTTATTTATTTTAATGTGTATTTAAATGGAGTGTTACATTTAGGCCAGAACATGATAATTAGGCTAAATTAAATTAACATGTTATTATTAGCTAGTTAAGAGTGTGAATTGCATTTATTCCAAAGCAAATGAAAAAATAGCATCAAGCACACAATGAGTTAATTTACGCTTTTGCGTTTTACGTTTTAAAATGGTGGTTTAGAATGAAAAATCTTTGTCCAGTCTGGAGTTTTTAATGCGCTTCAGAATAATGATCTCCGTCCACACTATAGATTGTTTTCAATCATGTGGTTCTGGTGACGTGCGAAATTCAGATGGAGGGCAGGAAGTAAAAAACTGAATGGGAGACAGAGGAAAGTCCGTATTTTTGCGACTTATACCATATTTCAAAGGAGATATAAATAGAAAATAATCACATATGTTGGTCATGAAGAGGGCCACGTTTTCTACTGAACTAAATTATATTTGTCAAGGTGGTACATATTGTATAAAATACTATATATTAAATACTATAGTGTTTGGAAGCATACTATAGATAATTACTTGAATTAAACTGTCGTAGGTGGCGCAGTGGGTAGCACGTTCTCTTCACAGCAAGAAGGTCGCTGGTTCGAGCCTCAGCTGGGTCAGTTGGCGTTTCTGTGTGGAATTTGCATGTTCTCCCTGTTCGCGTGGGTTTCCTCTGGGTGCTCTGGTTTCCCCCACAAGTCCAAAGACATGCGCCATAGGTGAATTGGGTAAGCTAAAAATTGTCCGTAGTGTATGTGTGTGAATGAGTGTATGGGTGTTTCCCAGTGACTGGTTGCAGTTGGAAAGGCATCCACTGCGTAAAACATATGCTGGATAAGTTGGCGGTTCATTCCGCTGTGGTGACCCCAGATTAATAAAGGGACTAAGCCGAAAAGAAAATGAATGATTGAATAAACTGTCATAGTAATTACACTGTTGCTGTGGTACAACACAACTGTAGTAATAAACAGATTTTCAATAGGCTTCAGTTTCTATAATTATACAACATCACAATGCACCATAGTTTACACTAATGTTATTTATTATAGTTTATCAGTTTACTATGCTGCAGCATTCAGTAACAAAGAGTTTTACACATTATACACACACTTTACTATGTGGATCTAAAACATTCATTCATTCATTTTCTTTTCGGCTTAGTCCCTTTATTAATCTGGGGTCGCCACAGCGGAATGAACCGCCAACTTATCCAGCATTTGTTTTACGCAGCGGATGCCCTTCCAGACGCAACCCTCTCTGGGAAACATCCATGTACACTCATTCACACTTATACACTATGGACAATTTTGCTTACCCAATTCACCTGTACCGCATGTCTTTGGACTGTGGGGGAAACCGGACCACCCGGAGGAAACCCACGCGAACGCAGGGAGAACATGCAAACTCCACACAGAAACGCCAACTGACCCAGCTGAGACTTGAACCAGCGACCTTCTTGCTGTGAGGCGATTTCCGCCAGGCATCACGAAATACCAGATGAAAGCATACTAAAGCGTGGACGCATAGTCTACATTATATTATTTATTTATTTTTGTAAGGGGGAATGAACTTTATGATCTTACCATCAACAAACATTCACCACTGCTGCACATCTAGAGGTTAACTTAAAGTTGTTTATTCTGCTGAAACGTCAGTAAAGACTTAGATTATTGCAAAATAAGATTAAGATTTCATTGCAGCGATTACAGGGCAGGGTACATTATTTATATTCTCCAGTATTTTGTATTCGTGTGGTGGTGTTTTTATCTGATTTTTATAAAACACATTAATTTATAATACACATAGCTAGGCCTGTATGTAATTTCTATCAGTGCTGTCAAGCGAATTATCGCGTTCAAAAAGTTTGTACACATGGATGTATTGAATAAATTTTAATACATGCTGCCTTCCGTTTTTCAGCCGATTTCTTGAACTTTCCCTCCTTTATGAGCAAAAACTTTTGAAAGTCTTTAAAAGCTGTTCGGCATTTCTTATTTTGGCCGATTTAAACAATTATAAACAACATAAAACAGAAAAAGTTTGATGTTCTGATAGCGATTCCTATGTAGAAGAATCACTTCCTGCCCTCCATTTGAATTTCGTGCGTCATCAATGACGTCATGTAAAAACAACCTATACAACCTATTGCTGCAGTTACACTAGAGTTTGAGCTTGCAAAATTATTTCATACAGCGCTGCGAAAAGGAGCGGGATTAAACAAGATGATTGGACATATAAAAAAGCAAGCAATTGGTCCATTTTTTTTTTTTTTTTTTTTTTTTGTACAGGGTGGTAATGTTTTGATCTTCGATTGGTCTCATGCAGTCACGTGATGCGATTTTTCAAGTTTGAAGTTTTGCAACTTGCAACTTAAATTTGTCACACAAGCTTCTGTTTCTGGTCTGTCGCATTCGCAAGCATATGAAATGGAAGTCTATGGGGCGAAAAGTGAAGTGTGACCGTGGCTTGAAATGCGTGATACATGATCATTCATGGTCAGTGGGAATGAGTATACAGTTGATGTGATTTAAAAAAAATAATAATAATAATTTATTTATTTATTTTTTCAAACAATGATTAGCAAAGCAAAGAAATTTTCACAGTATGTCCTATAATATTTTTTCTTCTGTACAAAGTCAGATTTGTTTCATTTCGGCTACAATAATAAAAAAAAAAAAAAACATTTTAAGGTCAGCCTTCTTAAGCCATATTTTGTTTAGATATTCTGTAGAACAAACCACTGTTATACAATGACTTGCCTAATTATGATAACTTGTCCAGTTAACCTAATTAATATAGTTCAGCCTTAAAATGTCACTTTAAGCTGAAAACTAGTATCTTGAAAAATATCTAGTCAAATATTATGTACTGTCATTATGGCAAAGATCAAGGTTATTAGAAATGAGTTATTAAAACTATTATGTTAAGAAATGTTGAAAATTTTTTCATTAAACAGAAATTGGGAAAAAATATACACAGTGGGCTACTAATTGAGGAGGGCTAATAATTCTGACTTCAACTGTATTTTGATGGCTTTTGTATTTGCAGTCTACCAGTTGTGTAATGGTCTTATGAGAGGGGTCCAGGAGACCCATCAGAGAGCAGTTGTGGATAGCCACACCTCCATTTTCAAAAGTTTGCGTTTCAGTCCAGTTCATCTACAGTGAAATGATACACCAGCGTTTCCAAACTAAATTTTTATTTTATTGTTTTTTTACATTTTCAAAACATTGTTTTCACAGGTCAAAGATGCCAGAGTAGTGTGAACGTCAGGTGTAACTGTAACAAAACATATAAAGTGAAGTGCGTATTGTCTAGTATGGTTACTTACACTTAAAATTGGTCCTCTGATTTTTACACATCCAAGTGCACACACACAAGTGAGAAATGAGAGCACACACACACTAAAACAAACACACACACAGTGAGCAAACAATGGCAGTTATTGCTGCCTTTTGATTACAAGTGCAACTCCCTAACCAATAGGCCACAACTGCCCCCATATGGGTTTCAAAATGAAAATGCATTAGTGTAAAAAATGAGGGGTGCCCAAACTTGATCCTGGAGGGCCGATGTCCTGCAAAGTTTAGTTCCAACCCCAATCAGACACACCTGGGCTAGCTAATCAAGCTCTTACTGGGTTTTTTTTAGGAACATCCTTACAGGTGTATAGAGGCAAGTTGGAGCTAAAATCAGTAGCACACCGGCCCTCCTGGACACCCCTGCCTTATATAATTTTAAGATTAGTACTTCAAATTGTTGTCAGTGCCAGTATGCAACTGTGAGCATCTCGAGTTCCAATGCTGCCAACCCCCCTCCCCCCCACCTTTTTTTTTTTTGTCTCTTCAACTTCAGTTCCTGTCCATATACTGTCCTATGGTATGATTATCTAATTGGCAGCTGTGGCTCTGGGGCTCCGCCTTCTTTGTGTCTAATTCCTTTCTGCATTATGTTTTCTGTTCAGTTTGTTGTGGCCAGATATCTGTGTAAAAATACAAACACTGCAGAGCTGATTTTTACATAGAAATATCTGGGTTTTTTTCATGACTAATACTGTAAAGCTGCTTTTATAATATAGTGTAGTGCTATAATCATGACTTGATTAGAGTGCTGAATTGCAGAGCTTTAGTGCAAACATTCATATTGTTTTGATCAGAGGATTTTAATCTTTAAAAATGTAACTAAACACTCTAAGAAACGGTGCTAAGTAGCACTATAAGTTGTTATTTGGCTCATAATCATAGTGGAAACACCTCAGCACTTATATCTTTAAAGATGGTGCTATGCAGCACCTTAAACCACCACAACGAACAACTAAACAACCATTACTAGGGCTATATAGCACTTAAATTGGTTCCCCTATGATTATGAGCCAAACAACCACTTAGCGGTCTAAATAGCACCTCAACCAACCACAGAAAACCGCTCAAGAATATTTAATTTTGTGTGTAGGTTGCAATAAGCTGCTTTCACACACAACCTTGAAGAATCTAACTCAGGGTTTGAGAATGCTTGTAGCAAACTTAAGTGTGTGTTGTTTCAAGAAAGCAACCATTCATTTGTGTTGCTTTATTTTTATTCGTTTATATTAATTTATTCTTCATTTACATTAATTTATTCTTCATTTTTTTATTTAATCACATGATCATTAGTCATTTAGATCAGTATCATTAAATCATTTTATTGATTATTATTATTATCATTATTATTGATTATTATTATTGATTATTAATTGTCATTTGATTTTTAAAAAAATATTTTATTATTACTATTTTTCTATAATTATTGCTTCATTATTATTTCATTGACTGTGTGGATTCAAGCGACACTTGTTTTCATGAGAAAGAGATAAGAGAATGTCTCCATTTCAAGGTCCGTATTAGGGTTGGGTCGATAGACGATGCCATCGTCCATCGCCGATGGCCGATAAACTTCACGATGCTGAGCCGGCATCGTGATCCATCGCCCCGCCCCACATTTATATTGATATATAACTTATTATTTGCATGTCATCTTAATAGCAATAACAGTCTTTTCATGAGCTGTGGTAAATTTTACTTATAGCTGCCGCTTGCACGGCTAACAGCATCGTGAGGATTAAATACATCGTGAGGATTATACAGCACCTCTCGCGCTTAAAATGTGTAGATTCAGTGGCAAACGCTGTTACCTGCAAACCCCGTCCCACAGACTTTACAGTGAATGGCTTTAGTTATTTTCATAGCGGACTTGAAGCCACTGAAAGTCTTTTATCCACTTTTGGAAAAGTGTAAATGGTGGATTAACATTCAGCACATGATCACTAATAAGATGGGCCACTATTAGTAATGTTATGGTTTCTAAAACTAAATCTGTCAGCGCTTCACATTTCCGCGGTTGCAGCTCCTGTCATGTGAAGGCAGAAGGCATTGACTGAGTGATTGACAGCTGATATTAACCAATCCATTCGCGTTCAGTTCTAGCGCAGTGGGCCAATAAGAAGAGCACAAAGGCAGGGCAAGCATTGCGGGCTTGTTTTACTTTAGCAAGTTCACAATCGCATAACAACTGTTTTAATCTGTTCCTGAGTGCTGTGTTTGACGTCTTTATTGAATAAATGTATCATAAATGTCTCCTAAATCCGCGCACGCGGTGAGGATTTTGCAGTGAAAACAGGTCACACAGCAATTAGCACAAATGCTTTCAAATATATATTTTAGGTCGCATAAAATTTCGGGCGCATACGCCGAAACGGTCGAGCCCTAGCATCTTTACTTGTTATTATTTCCTCATAATAATAGTAATAAAAAAGTTATCATTAATCACAATACAAATTACAGTGAACTCCAAACGAACTCTCGTCTGGTCTCCGCCACCAGCTGTGGGGAAAAAGCCATTATAAGGACACAGATCACTCTGCTTATTCATGCCAGAGTCCCGCGGAAAAAAAAGTGATTGACAGGTGGTAATTTGTGTATAACTTTATTTATTTCTGGTTTGGTTATGGGTAAAGCAAAGACCATGTGGGTCAGGTAGTGAAAACGATAGGCTACGATTATTAAATTCGTTATGAATTAATTGATATTTAACAACAACCACCCCCTACGACGACGATGTCATCGTCCATCGCCGATGTTTACATTAGACATCGTACGATGCCAAATTGGTCAACATCGCCCAACCCTAGTCCGGATTGTCTCTGGGCAATGTTGTGAAGCAGTAATTTTCCATTGCTGTTGCTTCTGCTATAATAACACTTGTTGGATTTATCGTGGTCAGACGAAGCCTGAGCATTGAATCATACACAACTAAGATAATTCAATAAACTCTGCTCTTTCTTTATCATCATTACCTCGTCTCCTGCTATAGCTTCTCTCTGTTTTTCTCATTCAACTCCTATATTAATTGGAGACTGTTATTTAGTTGAATGTTGGTTAATAGGTTTGGGTATTGGAAACTCCTGGAGAGACCTTTCTTGACAAGATCTGACGTTCGGGGCTGGATCTTATTTAGCTGGCGTAGAGAGTGTAATCTAACAACCAATTTGGTAATTGTCTCCGTATCAGGGCCTTTTAGTGATTATTGTAAGCCCAACACACATTGAACACTACACTTTTTAAGATTGTGCAGCATTTACATTGAAACAAACATTTCGTATCTCAGGCTTCCAATTTCAGCCAAACTATGACTGAGAAAACTGGCACTTTCGAGGAAACTATCCTGTGAACATACCCATGTAAGTGTTGCATCATGTGAGAACTACAACAAATAAATGACCAGTGAAAATTTGTCATTCTCGTATGTCATTATATCGTCAAATCTCAAACAATATAATTACATTAGACAGTATAATTACTGGAGACCAAATATTGCTTATTGCTTGCTTTTTATGTTTGAACTAGTGACCTGTGTCTCACTCCCAGTTCATCCACACAAGCTGTCAGAGGGTGTAAACTGCAGCTGTTGTTGTCAACACACTATAAACTCACACACACAGAGAAATTGACATGCCACTCACGACTGGTGTGGGGAGACTCAGGCTTTCATCCAGCACTGTGCTGTCTGCTCAGCTGGCGACAATGGACAGCATAGATGTTTTATTTCCAAATAATTCAGCTATCAGAAAGAGACACAAAAGTTACACGGCAGATTCATTGTTGGCGTGTGATTTTAATGTTATGGAGATAAACTAAGTAAAATAATCTGATCTTAAAATGTTTTTCGATGGTGAGTTGGGTTTAATTTTTTTATTGGTTTAGGAGCTAAAATATGAAAACCTTACATCACTATTTGAGAAATTGTTTACAATACCAATATACTGTACATTAGTGTTTCCCAACCCTGCTCCTGATGACATTTTCAAACTCTTCCTAATCAAACACACCGGAATCAACTCATCAGAACATTAGAAGAGACTCCAAAACCTGAAATGAATGGGTCTGATAAGGGAGACCTCTAAAATATGTACTGTTGATGTATCTCTAGGAACAGGCTTGGGAAGCACTGCTGCATATGACTCTTTGTTTGTTTGCTGGAAAAGGTTTACTAGGCCATTGATGGTTTTTTCCAATTTTTAATTTAACACGTTTCTGAAAAAAAAAATCCCTGTCTTTAATTCAGTCATAGTTATAATCTTCTTAAGAATACAAATCAACCTATATATAGGCATTCAGCTGGCGGTTTGGAGTTGCAGTCATAGAGATTTAACCTCTTTGTTCCTTTCTTCAGGGAATGAGAGTTGCATACAGTATGTAACCAAAACATTGCTTTCAATCTTTCACTACACCTTACATTGTATGATGGATTAATCAGAGTGCCTATAGAAAACAACACAGCTACTGAACCATGTGTTGCATTTTGGGCAAACACTTGTTTCCAAGCATCTAACATGAGCATGCAAGTGCTAACAAAGGCATAATGTCCCTAGAAGTTCTGGAATTACCAATTTGGACATTTTTAGGGGAGTCGTAGTGAGTTTTATCTAGCTAAGCTAAAGTTAGAGATTTTGAATATAACAGTATGTTCGGAAAATGATCCAGTCACAAAGGGAAAGGACATACTGTAGCTTAGACCACATATTACCTATCGGGGGAGATATTGTAGTAGAGCAAATGTGGGCCAACCCTCATGTTTGAGATGGTAAGCTGGTAGGGAAGACACATGTACTGTATACCTAGAGGAAATATAACTGTTATATTACCTAACTTACCAGGAGGATACCATGCATTTGAGGCACTGTTCCCCCAATACATAGGGTGACCAAGTATTATTCTGTGTGCGATCCACGTAAATCCACAAAAAGAGAACAGAGCACAGCAGTGGTAGGGCTAGGATTGCATCATCCAAAGATAACACTTGCAGGTTCACTACCTGATCTTAAAATGGAGTGGTAGGAACCTTGGGAACATACAGTAGCTAAAGCCCTCTATAAAAAGGGACAGGTAAACCCTCCCATGAACTTCTTGAAGACCTGCTGAGACTGAGAACACAAAGGTTAGGTCTTTGTACAGCCATGCCTGACCCTCAAACACAAACCAAAGAACAATCTTTGACGAGGGAGAATCAAGATATAAAAAGTATGCATCACTTATTTTGATGGCTGCAATTACTATGGAAGGAGTGATTTCAAAATTGATCTACAATTAGTTGTAATACACCGGTCTTTTCGGGAATCTAGGAGTAAGGACTGTAAAACATGAAGCACGGCTACAGCCGACAATCAACGAGATTAGCCGATGTTCTTCATCACAGGAGCGACCGATGCAATTGCATCCTTAAGGCTGAATTATACTTCTGCATCAAGTTATCGCCGTAACCCACGGCACATGCCTTGCGCGTGACTGTGCATTTATACTTCTGCATTCTGTTTGTATTGCTCTGCAATAGCACTTATGAAATGCTAGCAGGGAAAGGGGTTACTATGTTTTTGTGCTCCTCCGTGTTACTTCGCTGTTGTTTTGTTTACATCGGAAAAACCTGTAACGCTACCTTACAAGTAGCTCAAACTCACTCATTCAGAGGCAGGAACCAGTGGACGTGCAACAACTTTAATCATAAAACAAACACAAAACAAAAGTCTCCATCTGGAGCTCCTCCATGGGGCTTGACACTTGTTAAACACTTTTGCCAGCGGGGCTTTCCGTTATAGAGGAACCATGCACTAGTGCCCAGGAGGAGGCAGCACTCCTTGTTGGGTGAGATCTCACTAACAGGGCGCATGGTTTGCCTTGTGACTTTTACGCCAATGTGATAGCATCCACAATCCACATCTGTCTTGAAACAGCTAATATTCTGTGTGCGATCCACAAAACGAGAACAAAGCACAGCAGTGGTAGGGCTAGGACTGCATCCTCCAAAGGCAGCACCTGCAGGTTCACTACCTGGTCTAGAATAGGAACCTTGGGAACATAGCTAAAGCCCTCTAGAAAAAGGGACAGGTAAACCCTCCTGTGACCTTCTTGAAGACCTGCTGAGACAGAGAACACAAAGGTTAGGACTTTGTACAGCCATACCCGACCCTCAAACAAACCAAAAAACAAACAATCTTTGATGAGGGAGAATCAAGATATGAAAAGTATGCATCACTTATTTTGATTGCTACAATTACTATGGAAGGAGTGATTCAAAATTGATCTACAATTGGTCGTTACACACCGGTCTTTTTGGGAATCAAGGAGTAAGAACTAAGTAAAACCTGTTCATCACAAGAGTGACGGATACAATTGCATCCTTAAGGCTGAATTACACTTCTGTAATTTCAAGTTTCAAATTTCACTTCAAGTCATAGCCATAACCCACGGCACATGCCTTGCGCGTGACTGTGCATTTATACTTCTGCATTCTAGCTGGGAGCGGGGTTACTATGTTTTTGTGTTCTTCTGTGTTGTTACTTTGCGGTTGTTTTGTTTACACCGGAAAAACCTGTAACGCTACCTTACAAGTAGCTCAAACTCACTCATTCAGAGGCAGGAACCAGTGGACAAGCAAACAAATTTAATCATAAAACAAACACAAAACAAAAGTCTCCATATGGAGCTCCTCCATGGGACTTGTCACTTGTTAAACACTTTTGCCAGCGGGGCTCTCTCCTGTCCTGCGCCTCACCTACATTTGTCAACACTACCAAGCCGATCAATCACAGTACTTGTACTATACTATACGTTTTTTTGAGAGGTATGCGTCAGGATCACTGTCAGCCATGGCGAGGGGTATGCGGCTGTGCGAAGGTTTTGCCGGACCATCCACGTGCAATCGATGCAGAAGTATAAATCAGTCTTTAGCCAGGAGGATTGCAATCTCCTCATGCAAGACAGGGGCGTATGTGGGAGCAGTCATAAAATACACATCCCTGAACTTGTCAGGCCATCTGGTGAACAGAATCGCATAGCCAAGTTGGATTGTTCAAATGAGCTAATAAGACAGGCTGGGCAGAACTAAACAGGCTGGCAGAGCCCATGGAAGAGGCATTTGCTGATATACCAGTGGTCAGGAGAACACCCAACCCAAGACATGTCACAAGTCCCTGTCTAATCTTCAGACCTCCCTGCGCTCTAACAGCCCTGCGGGTAGTAACAGAGAAGGCTAAAACTTTTAACAGCACAATCTCAGCGCCGTCATAGACATTCCCTCGCTCTCTCTCTCTTTGAGAACAAGTGCTACTTGCGAGCACTACATCATCTATGCCCAGACATGTAACACAGCAATCGTGAGCATGATCCAGGGGAAAGAAACCTCCACATTGCACGCCGACCATGTTGCTCTCCTAGTGTGGAATTTTATTTTATGAGTGGAAATTGCTCAGTGACGTGCCATGGGACAGAACGCAACACTCCCACTGAATGTACCAATCACCACTGAAGTTCTCAGCAACACTCAAAACCATAGACTTAGAGAGTGGCTTGCTTTTTGAAGCAAAAATCGTATGAGCTATACACAGTAAATACCCATATGTGATGGAGTGGTCCCACATGCAGATTCCACTCACCAATTTCAATAGTTCCTATTTCATAGAATTCAGAGTGGCTGGTTAATTCATCAGTCATACAATGTTTCGTAGTGTCTGACTAAAAGGCAAATAGATTTTTATTGATGATCAATTTTCAGTTCCAACCATTAAAAAGACCCCTTTTATATTAAACTGTTCATATATAATTGGTAAATTGTACGCGCCATTAGAAAGTGAATGACTGGAGAGATCCGGAAACATAGCATTTGACCAGAGAAATTCAGAAGCATAAACAAACCAGAAACCAACCTGAATCTTTAGAGCTCTTGTTTGGATGCTTGTGACATGCTGTTTGAAACGGGACTCTAAAATCATCACACTGGAGAAATCATGTGCAGCGCAGCAGGTGTTTTCAGCTTCTTTCTGCTCTCAGTAAACAGGCCAGGGTGCCGTAGCTCATCCAAAAACACATTTCCATGCAATGTTATGCTCTGGCCAGTATGACACTGGCCAATTCTTGCAAAAAGCTGGACTTAAAATTAAAGGTGTTGTAAATAGGCTGCCACCAAAAACCTCCATTATTCACATACATGACTGGGTGAAACAGCACAAACCACTACCTTGAATATTTTTACTGTTTATAGACTTAATAATTTTGATAAAGCAGACGTTGCGAAAGAAGTGTTAGAAGTGGTTCTTCCATATTGTGTCATACATTTTAAGCATTCATTTTTTGACTGGATATGCTCCAGGTATGACATCCATCCTTAGTCATATTGTTTAATGTTCTTTATCATATTATTGTTTCAGTGATATCTGTAAGGAAAAAGGTTTAACCATGCTTT
The DNA here is from genome assembly GCA_903798195.1 of Danio kyathit. Taxonomy (NCBI): domain Eukaryota; kingdom Metazoa; phylum Chordata; class Actinopteri; order Cypriniformes; family Danionidae; genus Danio; species Danio kyathit. Next base: position 8,603,571 of record LR812530.1, on the reverse strand, counting down.
AGAAATCATTTGCAGAAGCTTTAATATACTATTTTTTATATTATAGGTCTACATAAATTGGATTTACATGCTGTTTAACTGTTTTAAGGCACACAATTTCTTTGGAAGGTAATGTCTTTTATATCCCAATGCATCATAAACTATATGCAAACATAGTCCAAAAAACAGCTTTCATATGAACAAAAACTGTGTTGACACAAATTTCACTGCAATAAACAAGTTTCATACATAGAGTAGCTCAACAAAAGACAAAGTCTCACGAGAGAACTGCAAGCTTTGGATGCTTATATCTTCTAAATGCAAATTTTGTTTAGCACACTACACTCACCGGACACTTTATTAGGTCCATCTTATTAGTACCGGGTTGGACCCCCAACAATACTAGGTAGTGCGTGGCGTTGACATGATGCTCAATTGGTAATAATGGGCCAAAAGTGTGCCAAGAAAATATCCCCCAAACCATTACACCACCACCAGCCTGAATCGTTAATACAAGGCAGGATGGATCCATGCTTTCATGTTGTTGACTCCAAATTCTGACCCTACCATCAGAATGTTGCAACAGAGACTCATCAGATCAGGCAATGTTTTTCCAATCTTCTATCGTCCAATTTTTATGAGCCTGTGCAAATTGTAGCCTCAATTTCCTGTTCTTAGCGACAGGAGTGGCACCCGCCGTGATCTTATACTGCTGTAGCCCATCCGCCTCAAGGTTGGGCGTGTTGTGCGTTCAGAGATGCTCTTCTGCACACCTTGGTTGTAACAAGTGGTTATTTGCGTTACTGTTGCCTTTCTATCAGCTCGAACCAGTCTGGCCATTCTCCTCTGACCTATGGCATCAATAAGGCATTTGCACCCACAGAACTGCCGCTCACTGGATATTTTCTCTTTTTCGGACCATTCTCTGTAAACCCCAGAGATGGTTGTGCATGAAAATTCCAGTAGATCAGCAGTTTCTGAAATACTCAGACCAGTCGTGAGGCACCAATAACCATGCCATGTTCAAAGTCACTTAAATCATTTTTCTTCCTCATTTTAATGCTCTGTTTGAACTGCAGCAGATTGTCTTGACCGTGTCTACATGCCTAAGTGCATTGAGTTGCTGCCATGTGATTGGCTGATCAGAAATTTGCATTAACGAGCAGTTGGACAGGTGTACCTAGTAAAGTGGCCGGTGAGTGTAGCTTATAGATATCCTTAAGACATACTTGTACTAACATGTAAAAAACATTATTTTGATTTCAAGAAGAAAAGTCACCATGAAATGGATACTGTTGTTGTTCCTGTTGTGTGATATTTTTGAGCAAAACAAGCCTTCCAAAGAGGAAAAAAATCATTAGAAAATAGATGTTGTTGAAGGAGAGGGGATGTTATGTTAATATTATAAAAAATTTAGATTAAGACTTGGAGACATGACATGAAGGAGTGGAGAGCATAGAGACCCCTGTGACAGATAAGTCTCCGCATTGATCCTGTGGGCCAGCCTTAACACCCACCGGTGACCTACTCATACCTGCAGCTTCTCCACAATGGACGTCCAGTTTTCTCCAGCTTCTAGCGCCTAGACTGCAGCTCTGCACAAGAAGTTTGGCCAAAGAAGAAAATGGTCGTGCCCAACTGAGCCTTCTTTCTCTCAAGGTTTTTTTTTCCTTTACTTTTTTCAATTGGCTTGCTTGTTTTTGGGACTTGTGGAGCTGCACATCAATGGATTTGCTCTTCAGTGTTTGGACTTTCAGCAGTGAAAATTATACCACACTGAACTGAACTAAGTGAAGTTTATTTATAAACTAATTTCGAGAGGAGCACGCGCTTATGATTGATAGCAGCTGGTCCCCATTAGCTAATGCAGTATTCATCAATCAGACGATTCCTAAATCACTATAATTAACCAGAGTATCTTACCTTAGCCATCTTCGTCTTGAATAATCCCCCCTTCCACCCCTACTCCTCTCATTTTCTTGTCAGGGCGACACAGAGGCCTAATGGTTAGCATCATTGCCTCACACCAAGAATGTCACTGGCTCAGATCTTACCTGGCCAAGTCGGCATTTCTGTGTGGAGTTTGCATGTTCTCCCTGTGTTTGCGTAGGTTTTCCCCGGGCTCTCCAGTTTCCTCCCACAGATCAAAAACATGTGTCACAAGTAAATTGATAAAACTAAATTGACATCAAGTGTTGAATCCAGTATTCACACACCATAGCTGATTCATAATCTACATCTACCATTATCAAGCAGGGGGAATTCTCGAGACCTACCTGAACTCTGACTCCCCTCTCGCCCTATTTGCAATATTACATTCAAATATTAGAAGTGTCAATTTTGTCCAGCAAATATAAAGTTTCTCTTTCCATTGCATTTATCACAGAGGGGAACATTGTTTCACTTGCATGTTCTGATCATTACTTTCAAGGTGGGGTTGAAGAGAACACAGCAGCATTGACTGGTGAATAATATAGATCCCAACAGCTACAAGGACTTTGTTCAAGTAAATCCAACACTCAGCAGAAATCTGAGGTCAGGCTCTTTCTACACTCTCTCTACTTTTAATGCATTAGTCTCAAGAGTTTTGAAAGTCAGAAAGAAGTATTGATATTAAAAAAAATTATATGAATATTTCATCCTTTGGAAGCTTTGGAATTATGTAAATACTCTCTGGCCAAAGGCAGACATGCATAGGTCAAGAGAATGAAATGGATCAGAGATAATGGAAAGTCATCCTTCTCTTTCCTAGTCAACATTCATTGACCTTTCTTTTCTCACCTAGGGTTATTCCCATATTGATCTTTCCAGATCACCCCAGATTAACGGCTGTTATCATCTCCCCGTGCTCAATACTATCTAAACTCACTTTTTCCTCACTGTTTGTCTTCAGTCCTTAATATTTACCAGTGCTCAAATGGCCTTAACCCGCCTACCGACCCACATCAGAAGTAAAACCACAGGGTCACCACATTCTGCGCAATCTTGCCTAAAGATTAAAAGTCAATTCAATCCCTTGAGTTTCAGATGCCAGTTATTGTATTTGCTCTAGGAGTAAGTGGATTTGATCTGATCCGATTTGATAGAAAGGGGAGTCCTGCGTCTCTTTTTTTATTTTGAGTTGGCAGCAGCTTGCCACAAACATAGAACAGTATTTCTCCAAGAACATTATGTATGAATGTACAATATGTATGAATTTGAAATCTAAAGATGTTTAATTGAACACACAACTGATTAATTAAGTATGATAAAACTGTTAGCTCCATTCTGTAATACTTTATTCATGACTATAGGCCAATACACACCTCAAAAACAAACTGCATCAGACTTCATCAAACACTTCACTGGGTTTGGTTGTATTATTGTGTTACACCTGTTTTTAGCGTTGGTGCACTTAGGATGATTTTACACTTAAGAAAATCCACTTTTACTATTTGAAAAAGGGGAAAATGACGTGCCCAGCGCATAGTCTAAAAGAGTTGTCCTTATTCTCTTAATGAGTGTATTTTGGGCATAATGTCCATTAAACCAGTGGTCCCCAAACTTTTTATTAATGCAGACCGGTCAATGCTTGAAAATTTTACCATGGCCCAGGTTGTTGGGGGCTGTGGTTCTACATAGACTGCTAAGCGACCATCAGCGTTTTCTCAGAGGATGACAAGCTGACAAAACATTGCTGTAACTCTAAAACAAGTTTTATTTATGGTGAAAATTAAAAAAGCACTGCAGTGTTTGGTTGTTCTGTGATTGTCTGAAGTAATTAGTCTACCAAAATGTATATTTCCATACAACGTATAAAGCTGCATGGTCAGTTCTTGTCACGTGTCTCGCGGTGTGCTCGCGGCATTCTGAAAGATGTTTCAACTGGTTTGCGTGCATCGCTCCCAACATGTACGCACAAGCCACGCACCTCCATTGGAAATAACGAACTTGCGCATGGAAAAGACGCAATATGTGAACGGCTCCTAAAAGGCCGCCATCATTGCGATCTCCAGCAGTTGATCTTCTTGCACAGACATGCTAGATACACCTGAATTCTTGGCAAATGCATTGCAGATCCGTTCCTTGGCAGTTTGTGGGTCCATCACTGGGCCTTTTCCCCTACGCAAAGAAACTTTCCAAAGAAATCTGATTCTTACTCAGTTCGCTAGCTTGTGGGTTAAATTGTGGTGCTCAAGTGACCAAGATTTAACCGAGAAAATACGGTCATTTTTCGAAATGAAAGATTTTTCAAAATAAAAGATCGTTCAAACTCAGATAATAAATAAAACGGAAATAATTAATAATTTCTTGTGCAGCCAAGTACCAATTGATCTAGTTGTCTGAATTTCAGTCGTGCCATAGCAGATTTGCTTTTTACATGGCGGACTATGTAAACGGAAAACCTGAATGCTTTACCATTGAGGACATGGATCCTCTCGTAGTGGTAGTGGTTTTTATTTTCATGTAAACAATAACCTTTTACATTATTTAATCCTTTCATTTGTAATATTTAAAGATGCTTGTATGCTGCCACGCATCCCTGTGTGTGTAATATGTATGAGGGTATATAGGTGCATATCACCAAAGACTATTCACCTTATTCTTCACGTACACTGCCATTTGAATCTTTTTGGCTCGAGACTTCCAGTCACATTTACTTCCATTCATTTTTAGTTAAAAACAGCTCGTTCTGCTGCTTGATGTTGCAAACTAAAATTTTCTTATTATATTATTCTACTTGGTATAGTCATGCAAACACTTGTTTGTAGAGCAAGTAGTTTGACCGTTTTCTGCCGTTTACTATTCCTAGTCATTTCTCCCATAGGCTACTGAATCGGAAGTTCTAAAACAATCGCAAAAACGAGCGCAGGTCAATAGAATACACAAGACATGTCACTCGTATAGATTTGAATTGGGAAAACTGTAGCGGTCAATATGGCAAATGAAGCCCCGCCTACTAGTACAGGAACCAATCATCAATCGATAAAGACAGTTTGGTGGTCAACAAACACTGGAATCTCAGCGAATACAGACATAAGAAATATATCCACATAAAGCTTGAAGTACGTGCTTTAAAATGAACCAAGTTCACTTGAAAACAAAAGTTGTCTGGTTTTGTAATCTGTTTGAAACGAATGCGAGGTACAGTCTGTCTTGTCAAACGCACATCACATGACAGCAACTACTCAAACGCCCCACAGACTTGTAAACAGAGGCACTGTTATTTCTGGAGAAGGTTCGCCATCAAGACCAAGTGATTCAGTGAAGTGAATTACTTCAAAAGAGCAGCGCCATCAATCTCATTTATGGCTGTTCTACACATTGAACATATCTCGTTCCTTTCGAGTGCACATGCGCATTAGTTTGGGCAACCTGAAAATATGCTGATTTAGTTTGATTCAGATGTTTAGAAACGAAACATATGAGATGCCTGTTGTTTAATTTTATTGGTGATTCCAAATATGTAATGTAATCATGAGCTTGGCTAACAGTTTTGGAGAATTTAATGTTTCTCCATTCAGACAAAATGCCGCAGCATATTTAGATTAAGAAAGGTGTTTTAAAGATGGTCGCAGAGTGAAAAGACTTGCCTTAAAGGGACTTTGTTATCACTAACAAAGTTTTTAAATAACAACACCAACAAGGACTGCCATTTGAAGGTCTATTTCAGTTCAAAATAGCAATGCACCTTGATGTGAAGATGTGAAAATGGTACCTACGCATAATTAAACCATCAGAAATATTTGCGTTGTGCCTGGCACAACATTGCACTGGGTGTATGTTAGGTGTATGTAGAGATTTCTTACCATCGATTGCATGAGAAGACTTTCTTTGAGGAAGGACAAGTTCCCAATTAAAGGTAAAAAAAATTGAGAATTTCTACATAATAATTAAGTACATTAACAAAAGTTAACAATCCAAGTATACAGTATTTCAGCAAAACCATTATCTATCTATATAGCCATGTAATAGAAGCCAGAAATAAGGTGCTGGAATGTAGAATCTTCTGAATCTGTGAATTTTTTTTTTTTTTTTTTTAATTTTTGTTCTATTTGTCACACAGAATTTTAAAGGTCAAGGTGAACAGATTCCTCTAGAGCTGGTGGAGTCCCAGAAACAGAGCACAGCTCTCTCTTTATCAGTGTTTCCTGAGTTTGCATTATGATTTTGATTTTAAAGCCTTTGCCTCCCCCGGAGCAACATGTACAGCCAATACTGAGCAAAACAAGACCATCAGAAACTCAGATCAACTCATGGCTTATTGTGTGACACATACAAAATTCCTGATGGAAAGAAGTTCCAGTTCCTTCCTGAAAACTCAGATTGAAATGACCAACCAAAAGATAAGCCAACTGGGTAACACTTTATAATAACTACACACTATGAATCATTTACTAAGCATTAGCATCTAGTGAATTCATTATCTGTTAAGCACTAACTCTACATTATTAAACGTTAGTAAGCAGTTTATAACTGCAGCTACAAATGCTGTATTCTTGACTTACAACCACATTTATAATGTGCTTAATAATTCTACTTTCATACTTTACTAATGATTTATTTTCCATTACTAAATTAAGTATTGCATTATTTACAAACCATTTGTATTTAAGAGTAGTTGGAGGTTTTTAAGATCATTCAGAATGAGTTAGTAAATGATCAATAAACTATTGAAATCAACGTTTATATATCTTATTATTCAGACATATAGTAATAGTTACTATATATGTTAATAAATGCTTTATTAACTCAACTTCATCCAGTTTTGTGACCTAATCTAAAGTGAGGACTATTTATGCTTTATAAATCCCTTTTAAATTACATATAAAAGCTCAGTATTAAATGAACAATAATCTTTACAATCTTATGTAAAAAGTAAAACTACTGTAAAGTTGAAACATTGCTGAATAACAGGAGTGTTAAAATACAACAAAATTGGATAAAAAACAACAATATAATAATTTAACAATATAATAGGATGCAATGTTTAAACTGTACAGTAATTTTATTTTAGATAAGCTTGCAAAGATTTATTTTTCATGTGATACAGTTTGATTTGTGTATCTTTAAACGAATAGGAATGAATAATGTTGTTTATGTTCTTTTTTTCTGGTTTTGCCTTTAATTGTCATTTATAAAGGATTTATAAAGCATAAATAGTCCTCACTTTAGATTAGGTCACAAAACTGGATGAAGTTGAGTTAATAAAGCATTAACATGTAAATTAACTATTACTATATGGCTGAATAATAAGATTTATAAATGTAAATTTTAATAGTTTATTAATCATTTACTAACTCATTCTGAATGATCTTAAAAAACAACTAACTATGCTTAAATAACTGGTTTGTAGATAATGCAATACTTAATTTAGTAATGGAAAATAAATCATTAGTAAAGTATGAAAGTACATTTATTAAGCACATTATAAATGTGCTCATAAGTCAAGAATACAGCATTTGTAGCTGCAGTTATAAACTGCTTACTAACGCTTATTAATGTAGAGTTAGTGCTTAACAGATAATAAATTCACTATTTGCTAATGCTTAATAAATGGTTCATAGTGTGTAGTTATTATAAAGTGTTACCATTCTGGGTAACACTTTATTCTGATGGTCCATTTGAGTATTAGTAGACTGTCTGCTTAATATCTGTTGATACTGCTGCTAAACAGACATTTACCTGACTCAAATAAAAAACTTTGCAAGTACCTGTCAACTTGCACTAACCCTAACCCCAACCTAACAGTCTTACAGAATTAGTTGGCATGTAGCTGCAATGTAGCTTCAACAAACGGAAAATCAAAATAAAGTGTGACCTCATTTTGATAATGTAATGCTATATACATTTCGGGATAGCACCAAATATGTCATAGGAGCTACGTTTGTTTTGCAGTTTTTGTTTTCGCGAATCCACTAGAGGCCGCTGTGTACACTTTTTCAGATGTCAAATTTCTCTTGCGAAGACCATTCGCGCCTGCGCCCACCCACTTCCGTATACTATTTCACCATATGTTTTACACAGCGGATGCCCTTCTAGCCGCAAACCAGTACTGGGAAACACCCATACTCTTTCATTCACACACACACACTCATACACTAAGGCCAATTTAGTTTATTCAATTCACCATATAGCGCATAATTCACAGTCTTTGGACTGTGGGGGAAACCAGAGCACCCAGAGGAAACCCACATGAGAACATGCTAACTCCACATAGAAATGCCAACTGGCCAAGCCGGGACTCAGACCAGCAACCTTCTTGCTGTGATGCGACAGTGCTAACCACTGAGCTACCGTGCTGCTCTGAAATTAAAATTTACAATGTTTTTTTTAAGCACACATTGTTATTCTTTAGGTGAACAATTAATCCATACAAGTTAATCCACTGAAAACATTTTGTTTGGTCTTCAATCAAAGTTTGACCATCTTCTTCGAGTTCAGAATGGCGGTCCTTCTCTGTGGACATCAGTTTGACGGCTTCAGCCACAATATTCTTAACCACACATTTCTTACTGTTAGTTTGCTACAAGGGAATGACACACAAAAAGAAAGCCCTGCCCCTTACTCAATATTCAGTTTCAGTTGGAAGAGCATCAGTATACTGATATAAAAGTCTCAGCAACTTAATGAACCCTGATCTTTTTTTCACAGACTGAATGAATTCATTTATTCTCAAATTGAATTCCACACTGCTGTTATTTTGAACATGCTTCAGTGCATTAGCTAATTACTCATACATGAAGCATACATGGCAGAACCAAGTGTGCCACACACCTGCTTTTGAGTGACGCTCCTGGCTGTTAGATCGCCCCCTGGGGGCTGGTTGCAGTACAGGTCATAAAGCCCGCCTCCTCCATGTTAATGAACGAGACTTAAGCACAAATAAAAAATGTAATTACACTTGCAATAAAATGTCCCGAAAGATGGTTTTAATCAATTAAGGCACTGGTTATCAAGCTGATATAGGTGCAGATCTTCATTTTTGTAAAGAGTATGTTTTTAGCCAGTAATTTAATGCTATAAAAAGAAATCTTCAAGAGGAGATTAAAGTGGAATTATTCGATTTCTGTATTATTTTACCATGATAAAATGAGTTGTTCAGCAGTAAACTATACTTTCTGACATACAGGATCAGGTAGAACACTGTTTATTTGGTAAAGTCATGGCTTTATCAGGCTTTATTAGTTTGCTGATACACGCCTATAGCCATGATGGGGAAAACACAGGCAATCACTATCGAGCAGTAATTCTCTTTATGGGTCTGAAATAATAATTAGGAAGACAAAACTAACGTTAGCCTATGTCCAGATCGATCTCCTGTAACATTATTTGAGCTTGATTAAAAGTACATCTCTGACATTTTGAGTTTCGGCATGTTATTGAGTTAATCTACTGAATTTGCTGTTATAAAATATTAATGTTCTAGAAACCGAATCTTATATAACAAATAGAGCTGTAAATGTTAGATATTATTTATATACATCATGCATCGTTGGCTTTTTATTTGAAAACTCCTAAAAAACATTTAAATGAATGTAAATTAAGGCATCGAATAAATCAAATGAAATCGGAGGCAATAAAATGATAAACAATATACAAGTGATGTTGCAGCAGCTAATAGACATCAGTTTGCATTAATACTGCTAAGTTTATTGCACAAATTGACAAGGATTATTTTATATAGTGCAGGGATGGGATGTGTAAATATCTTAGTGAAGTTTCACAAACAAATTTCGAGAGGAACACGTGATATGATTGACCGCAGCTGACCTCTCATCTACAATCATTAGCTAGCCAATCAGATCAATTAAAACTAACTATAAGTAGCCTAGGAAAAATCATTCCCTTATCTTTATTTTTCGAAGAAACCCCCCATCCACCCCTTCTCCCCCCTTTTTTCTCCCTTTATAACGGGGAGCTCTCGAGAACCACCTGATCTCGTACTCCCCTTATATGCTCTATCGACCAGGCGGGAGCCCTGGGCTCAACTATCTCCGAGCTCAGGGTTCTCTCCCGGGACAGCATGCCAAACCAGCTAACATTTGTCAAACAATATCTAAGTGCGAACTCTTGAATTGATATTTAGAAATCTTGCTGTATTTATCTTTTAAACACACAATTTTTTTCCCCTGCATGGTAAATTATTATCTATGGTGTGTATATTTTGGGTTCTGTTGATTGCTAATTAAAAATAGAAACCTTTCTAAAAATGTATGTGTTATTTATATGTTTTTTTTTCATATTTTACAAGTGATATCTCTACCCCTATGAAGATAATAAATACCAACAACCCGTTATAAGAGAAATTATTTTTGTGCTCATAGCTTAGTCTAACTCAGGCTAGAGTGTATGAAAGATTGGTTATTTCTGCAGTCAATCATATACTGTTTTTATTAAATTATAACAGCTTACATCACATGTTTTTTTTAATAATTCGTAAATTATTACGTGTTTTTAAATGTAAGTGCTTATATTTATATTAACGAGCCTTTGTTACAGTGCAGATTAGAGGTGTGAACCTACACTGGTCTCACGGTTCGGTTCGGTTACGATTATCATGCCATCGATTCGGTTCAATTCGATATCTCGGTGCATCACGGTGCATTGACGATTCTTTCCATACACAGTTTTATATTTTCTTCACAGCACAGCAATTATTGTATTAAAATGTATAAATATATTTATATACTATTTGTAAAACAATTTTGTCCTTTAATACCAACAGTCAGAATAAAGGTAAAGTTGGTTTTATATTCACACATGCGTTCATTTAGAAGTCTATATTGTTTATCATGTTACTTTGAATATTCGATTGGAATTAGCATACAAGTAACAAACAACAATAACACTATCTAATTGACTGTGAACAATGTTGTACTTTGATAGTCATTGGCTGCTAATATGATTTCCCTATTTAGAATTTGCAAATAATACTTTTCTGAAATTATATTATTAAGGAGAAAGTCTGAATATCCCAATATAAAACCAACTTTACCTCTATCTTCAGATATATAAACTGTACCTTTAAGCAACACGAGCATTTATAGCAAATAAACAAATATAAATATCCCGCTCGCTTTCTGAGCCTTGTCTACCAACTACCAAGTTCTTTCTTACACCCCTTTGATTGGTCACGCGCTCAACAGAAAGGGCTGCGATTGGCTCTTACACGCTGGTGCTCTTCACAGCTGCACTCATGGGCCACAGAGAGAGAGAAATGGAGATTACTTTCATTCTCTTAATCGCCATGAAATAGGGGCTTTTGCTGTAAGTGTCAGTGAAACAGTGTTCAGCAAACACACACACAGTGAAATTGCGCACAGTTTCAGAGTTTTTACATAGTTAGAGCGTTGTACTCGCGCTCGCCGCTCGCCTCCCTCGCCTAATTAAGCTACGGCGACATAGCGCATGTGAGATAAATGACGTCAGTATATAATAACCGGTTATGATTATTACTGAACCGATACTAAATTGTTCGCGTCTGCATCGCGGTGCACCGAAGAAACGATTCATTTTGACACCCCTATTCAAAAGGTTACTGATGTTGTTCTGCTATTATTTGAACACAACTGTGTACATATATAAATATATGTTTCTTTTATTTGAGTAAACTCTTAGTTGAAAGCACATCTCCATCTTTTCATGATACCGCTTGAGTATTTCCTTGGGTGTAGTTTCAATTAAAGTTTAAGGTTACAGAAAATACTTCACCGGTCACACAAGGTACAAGGCTCAGTGATTACAATAACTCATCTAACAAAACTTAGAAATTACAGCAGCATCCCTGTTCCAACCCCCCTCCATCCTCTTCCTCTATGCAGTCTAGACCATTACTGCAAGCAAACAACCTTAACTGCAGTCTCTATAGCTCTTTGAGCAGATGTGCATATGGCTGTGAGCATTATTCATAATTGATGATCATTATTGTTCACATTAAAAGTTGAAAATATGGCCTTACACTACCTCTGGAGTCAAAAAGTCCTCCAACTTAGGAACAGCACAGACAGATCCTTTGGCAACTGAGGGCAATATAGTTTCATTTAGTTTAACTTGATGCACCAAGTTAACTAAATCTAAAATTATTAAATAAAAACAGAAATAAATTAAATACAACCTGTTGGACACAAAAAAGCACTTGAATAAGTAAAAAAAAAAAGTAATTAAGTAAATAATTCATTAAATGGGTAAATAATTAATTAAATAAATAACAAAAATAGGTAAATAATTAAGCAAATAATTGATTAAATGAGTAATTAATTCATTAAGTATTAAAAAATAAGTAAATGATTAAGTAAATGATTAAGTAAATACGTAAGTAATTAAGTTAAGTAAATGAGTAAATAATTAATAACAAAATAAGCAAATAATTAATTAAATAAGTAAATAATTAGGTAAATAATTAAGAAAATTAAGTATATAAATAAGAAATGGGTAGGCTAAATTGTCCGTAGTGTATGAGTGTGAGTGAGTGTGTGTGGATGTTTCCCAGGGATGGGTTGCAGCTGGAAGGGCATCCGCTGCGTAAAACATGTGCTGGATAAGTTGGCGGTTCATTCCGCTGTGGCGATCCCAGATTAATAAAGGGACTAAGCTGAAAAGAAAATGAATGAAGTATATAAATAATTAAGTAAATAATTAAGTGAATAATTAAATAAAATACGTAGTTATTTAAATAATTCATTAAATAAGTAAATAATTAAATAAATACATTTTGATTTCTGCTGCAACATTCAGATGGTAGGGTCAGAATTTGGCATCAACAACATGAAAGCATGGATCCATCCTGCCTTGTATCAATGGTTCAGGCTGGTGGTGGTCGTGTCAACGCCACAGCCTACCTGAGTATTGTTGCTGACCATGTCCAACCCTTTATAATCACAGTGTTCCCATTTTCTGATGGCTACTTCCAGCAGGATAACGCACCATGTCATAAAGCGTGAATCATCTCAGACTGGTTTCTTGAACATGACAATGAGTTCACTGTACTCAAATGGCCTCCACAGCCACCAGAGCTCAATCCAATAGAGCACCTTTGGGATATGGTGGAACGGAGATTCGCATCATGGATGTGCAGCCGACAAATCTGCAGCAACTGTGTAATGCTATCATGTCAATATGGACCAAAATCTCTGATGAATATTTCCAGTACCTTGTTGAATCTATGCCACGAAGAATTAAGGCAGTTCTGAAGGCAAAAGGGGGTCCAACCTGGTACTAGTAAGGTGTACCTAATAAAATTATTGAATTTGATGCATTTAAGTTTGTAGATTTTTTTGTAGGATTTTGACAATAATCAAAACCTTTTACACAGCTAAATGCTTTCTGGTAGTTGTGTGATTATTCACTAAAGAATAAGATCTTAGTGCTAAATAATTTTTTTTCTTGCTCTCTTAAGATTTAAGCAATTTAGTATTGACAACACGTTTTCCCTCATTAACTCCTGATAAAATTAGCTAAGTTTATGTATTGGATAGGATTATGGGATGTGTAGCTGCCCTTTGGCATCCATGAACGAGACAGAGAGTTTCTGACAGGTGCTTCCTTCTTTATTTCGCTCTAGACGAGAGCCATTAAACTTCCGTTGCATAGCACTGTGAAACTACACAAAAATACAACAAAAATCAATAAAAACATCTCGTATACAGAAAAATATAACAAATAAAGATAAAATGTACAGAGAAATATATGAAAACCATACCTGCCAACACTCACGTTTTTCCCGGGAGTCTCCCGTATTTCAGACCCATCTCCCGTATTGTTTTGTCTCCCGGAAAACTCCTGGAATTCGTTTCTCCCCCCGGATCCTCAGCTTTTTGGTACAGTCCTGCCTAAAACCTACTGCATGTGCGCGTGCTTTTCAGTTCGCGTGGACCCACAAACAAATCTCTACCCTCGCCCCCTGCTCTTCAGTTCACGCGCACCCACAAACAAATCTCCACCCTCGCCCCCTGCTCTTCAGTTCGTGCATACCCACAACCCCCAACCCCGGCTGTTCAATACGCGCGCCACCCGACTATCTTCAAACTGCGCGCACAACCCCCCCCCTTGCTCTACAGTTTGCGCGAACAACCGTATCATAGCATCCCCGCAACCCCGCTCTTCAATTCCACCAACAACACCCCCCACCGATCTCCCGGAATTTATGATCCAAATGTTGGCAGGTATGATGAAAACAAAACAATGAAGTAAATAAAGACAGTTTGAAACGACTAATAAAAAAGCAGAGCTCACATATACGTTCAAACAAACTCATATGGCTTAAATAATCAACTTCACATACCTTGCTCCGCTTTACCAAAGGGTTCTAGGATTTAAACTGAGCAGGATTAAACCTCCTTTCTTCATAAATCGCTACTCCTCTCCATGAACTGCACAGAAACAGGTATCCTCTTTACTCTGCTAGTCTGACTAACCTATTTGTTACCCGGAATATGGAAAACACATGACATGCTCTGAACAAATTTAAAGTGGTATGATCATTTAGTGGTCACTTACAGGATGTCTAATGTAATAACTGTATTAGAACTAATTTACAGCCAATTCTTCAAGTTAAAAAGCAAAATGTTAGGTGAGAATTATCCCCATTTTAAATTTACACCATTACACTGAACTGAATTAAACCGAACTGAACTTGAAAAGTGACGTTTTATACTAAACTGAATTGAATCAATTTTAATTTAACTAGAATTAAATCATTCTACCACTAATTTTCTCCCATGTTCCACAATCTGAACTATTGCTTTTAATTAACTTTTTAATTCATCTTTTTGACACAATGCACATTGTAAACATTTCTATAAAACTAAGAATGAATTGAATTGAAGTGTTACTATTTGTTCTTCTACAAAGGAACACAGTTCTTACTGCTTCACCCTTGATATTACAAAGCATCATATTACCTCTTCGTAACATCATTTAACCAATTAATTTTATGTTCATTAATCTTTTTATTGCCCATTAATCATGCTCTCTGACCCGTACCCGATTCAATAAGAGATTTTTCCATCACAGCAATTCAAGCTTGAAATAACACATTTGTGTTTTTGCAAGTCAGCATACAGTGCAGTCAGCTTGCTGGCTGCTTTTCCATCTTCATGTGCTCCAATCCATTAAAAAAATATGGAAACATTATGCATTTACGTTTATTCATTTACCAGACACTTTTATCCAAAGCAACCTGGGAATGAGAACAATAGAACAACATATTGAGAACAACAAAAGAGGAAAGTGCAAAGACAAGTCAAAGTTAAACGAACGTATGTAAGACGAGCACCGTCTTTCGAATGAGTCGTTAAACCGAGGTCCTGACTCACTGTGGTCATTAAAAATCCCATGGCACTTCTCGTAAAGAGTAGGGGTGTAACCCCCGTGTCCTGGCCAAATTCCCTCTACCGGCCCTTACCCATCATGGCCTCCCAATCATCCGCATCCACCGAATTGGCTCTATCACTGTCTCTCCACTCCACCAATAGCTGATGTGTGGTGAGCGCACTGGCGCCGTTGTCCTGTGGCTGCCGTCGCATCATCCAGGTGGATGCTGCACACTGGTGGTGGTGTGAAGAGAGTCTGGGTTTTGGTAAAGAAGTGCAGAAGAATTGTGCATTCAGAATCTATTGGGAAACAGTGGGAATTGATAAAGTATTCAAATAGCAAAATATTGATTCTGGATTAATTGTGGTAGAGTTGAGTGTGATCTAGGGTTGGGTCGATAGACGAAGCCATCATCCATCGCCGATGGCTGATGACGTTACGATAGACATCACGATGCTGAGCCGGCATCGCGATCCTCCGCCCCTGTAATTTGTGTGTAACTTATCTTTATTTATTTATGATTTGGTTATGGGTAAAACAAAGACCATGCGGATCAGGTAGTTGAAACGGTAGGCTACAAATAATTAATTCATTATGGATTAATTCATTATTCATAAATAATTAATTCACCGCCGCCTATGACAACGGTGCCATTATCCATCGCGATGTTTCACATTAGACATCATACAATGCCAAATTGGTCAACATTGCCCAACCCTAGTGTGATCAACACAGAAGTGATAGAACCAAAGTGTCTGAATGCCAGATCCTACAAATTACTGTAAATGGAGAAAATCCATTTACCAAGGTCCAAGCACCGAGCCTTGAGGCACTAAAGTCGATAGATGTTGAGATTTAGACACCTCACTCCTCCAAGACACTCTGGAAAAACTAATGTACCTGAGAGGTATGACTTGAACCATTAGAGAATCTCTTTTTTGTGAGAGTTGAGAGGAGGATATGGTTGTTGACGGTGTCAAAAACAGAGAACAGATCCAGCAAGAGAGCAATGCAATAAACCAATCAGAACAGGACAAGAGTATGTTCACAAGTTCTGTAGCACATTTCAATAGGTATGGTCTGATTTCCCTAATGTTGTTTAAGGCAAATGTGCAGAACTTGGCATTTGTGACAGCCTAGTCTAACCATCTATCACAACTCCCAAGGTTTCTGGCTCTCCTGGAAGGGCTTATTGGTGGTGTGTCTAGCTGAATAGAAGAGTTGTAAAAGAGTTGAGCGTGATCGGCACAGAAGTGATAGAACCAAAGTCTCTGAATGACAGATCCTACAAATTACGTGCAAATGGGGAAAATAAGAGGTCCAAGCACTGAGCCTTGAGGCACTGCAGTAGATAGATGTTGAGATTTAGACACCTCACTCCTCCAAGACACTCTGGAGAATCTACTGTACCTGAGAGGTATGACTTGAACCACTAGAGAACAGATCCAGCAAGAGAACAGATCCAGCAAGAGAGCAGTGCAGTAATCCAATCTGAAGACTTGAGTATGGACACAAAGTTCTGTAGCACATTTCAACAGTTATGGTCTGATCTTTCTAATATTGTTTAAGGCAAATGTGCAGAACGTGGCATTTCTGACAACCTAGTCTGTAAAGTTTAACTAATCATCTATCACAGCTCCAAGGTTTCTGGCTCTCCTGGAAGGGTTTATTAATGTGGTGTCTAGCTGGATGGAGGAGTTGTGAAATCACAATCACTAACAGTTCTGTCTTAATAGGACAAGTTGAAGATGATGGTTCTTCATCCAGCAAAGAATGTCTATCAGGTCAACCTAATCTCACGAGAAAATGTAACTATTTTATGTATTGTCAGTCTTGGGGCTAGTCCGTACAAATTCGTATGAGTTCAATCATATGAAGATGTCGACTGGTCGACTTTAATGCTCTGCGCTGACGCATTTTGATTGACGTCGACTAGCTGCACTGCACAGATCAAGCAATTTGACCTGAACTACATGCAGTTTTACACACTTTTTCACACCAGACGCGGAACGCGCGGCTAAATCGCGCTATTCGCGAGTAAATAGACGCGTGAACATTTGAGTTTACTCGATTCATTCGCGCGTCAGACTCCGCTTCATTCGCGCGTCAAACTCCGCTTCATTCGCGCATCAAATTCTCTTCAGAACAGACACGGATTCGCGTCATGGGCAGGGCTTCTGTCTGCCCGGTGACTGTAGCTTCGTTGCTAAATGGCTAACATGGATTTTATTGATAAAATAACTGTGTTTATGTGCTTTATGAAGGCTGAAAAACAGCGTCGATACGTTTGGACCAGTGTCTGAGTCCACTCGATACTTTCTGAGGTGCACCCAGCTCTGTGAGCTCATAAAGTCCTCCAGAAACTTAACCTGGATGACGGAGGCTTTCAGCAGTGCTTCTGACTGAGCCAAGCCCAGTTTGATGAACTGATGTCGGTGTCGGCTGAAGGATTTCCCCCGGGACACCAACAAAAGGTGCTACGTCACAATCATGCCCCACAAGAGCAAGCTCCTGATTGGTTAACGCGGCGCGAATGTCCGCAGAAGTTCAGATTTTTGAACTCGAGCGTTTCGCGCGATTTGCGCGTTAAGCACGTCAAACGCTCAATTCGCGCGGCGCCATCCGCGCGTACCGCACCATCCGCGCCGTGCGATTCGCGCAATTCGCGTCATTCGCGCCGCGCCATTCGCGTGTATAGCGCCGCAGGATGCCTATTCGTGCGTTTGCATTGACTTAACATGTAAATGACTCGCGCTTGACGCTTCTCCCGCGTCTGGTGTGAACGCAGCATAAGGTGGTTCACTGAATGAAACTGCCCTCGGTTTATTTAAAGTAATTTTTAAAATTGTATTTTTCTTAAGGCAGCGTCAAAGATTCACGTGAACTTTTGAATGAACTTTAAATCCTCAAAGAGATGGCAGTTAGGTCGCTCCATGCAAATACCTTAGAGCAGATGCTAGCCAATCACATGTACACAACCCTAAACAAGTAATGTGATTGGCTGTTGTCCTTTGCAACAGCGTAGATTCTGACATAAGCGTAGATTCTGACAGATTCTGCAAAAGCGTAGATTCTGACATATTTTGTGAACGATCCGTGAAGCGCGCAGAAACCATGAAGTACACTGCCACCGGAGGTGTAACACTTCTTAACATTTGTAAATATCATCTCGGGTTTTTGAGCAGCTTTCTAGGGAGCACTATCATAGCTGTAAAATATGCATCTGAGCAAGTCTCTGACAGTGTATTAAGGCTTAATGTTATAGCCTTTGTCTTTTGTGCGTTATGTTGTTATGAAATAACTTCACATGAATCTGTGTGCTGATGACGTATGCATCACTTCTGCACTAAAATATCTGTTATTGCATTCTTTAGTAGTACCTGCAGTGATCAACGTGTTGACTGCATTTATTTAGCAGTAAAATTAGCCCGGGTGCAAATATTGCATTAATAACAAAGTAAAAGTGTTGACAGTACATTTGTTTTGCACTAAAATCACATTGGTAATGTTGCATGGTTTTTGCAACGTATTATGAGCTGTCAAACAGCTTGTGAATATATTTTTCCTGCAAATAAATCGCAAATTGTGGAGTGTTGCAAAACATTTGCATCTTTTGTTTTATTAATGACGTCACCAGCGACTAGTCGACATCGACTCGACTTTGATAACATAAAAGTTGACTTCCAAAAATCTTAAGTCATTCAACCCCTGGTATATACTAATTAATTGATTAACCTTCTGGGTCATAATCTACTGCGTATTTGAAACTAGAGGATGTAGATTTCATTTGTGCAGTGGTCTTGCTGCTGATAACAGGTGGGTGTTCTTTGCAAGCTGAATAAACTTTTCTCATTTCTGTTCATCATATACTCTGTAACAACTCTGTATCTTCGAGGAGTGTTAGATGCCGTACAAACACCCACAGATGGACAGAACAGCTGTGTGATCTACATGTATACCCTCAGTAAGCCTACCATCTCATTTTCACCTAATGACTTACAGATTAGGGTGTACACTGGGCTAGTCAGAACTAAACCGTGTGAGAACTCTTTACAGTGTTCTCCATTAGACAAAGCAGATCTGGGCTGCGTTTCCCAAAAGTGTTTCTTTAAGCCTAATTAGACTGTTAAAATGATTGTTTGACTGGTCCTAATGTTACAGCCTGTTTCCCAAAAGCATCGTAACTTAAGTAGCACTTGAAAATCATTGTAGGTCTAGGAGTACTCTGAAGCCGGGATCCCCAACCACCAGGTTGTGAGACCAGGCAGACACAGCAATTGTTTTTTTTTATGAGGATACACACATCGGTGCCACCATTGATAGTTTTCAGTCACGTCACTTGTGTGGAGACCTGGTGGTCCAATAACAATTGGCCGTAATGGCAGCTACACGAACCAGTCATATTTATGAATATTTGGATCACATATCAACAGGTCAATATAGAGATATGATTCCAAATTGTATTTCGTAATTGTGGGCACTTTGTGATCGATATTCTGCACCCTCAGCTGTTTTTCAGTTATTTAAAACCCTGATGTCCTTGTCAGAGCTCCAATTCAGTGATGTTTACATCTATCTTGCATATATTTCTCATCGATTTAGTCAGAAGTGACAACTCGTAAGTGTCTGCCTTTATTTTTTGGATTTTTTGCTTAACTTAATATTTGCTTTATTGTTTCACGTCTGCTTTTAATACTTTGAGTTTTCATTTGAAATTACATTTTAATTGCACTTAACCTGCTAATTAGTTGCTACCATTCAACACAAACCCATATGTTTTTTTCCTATCTGGTTGCTACATCATGTCGGTTAGTAACGCTATACCTTATTGCACAACAATTATCAATTTTTTGGGGGGCTAAAAAAGGACAAATGACTCGGACTGTGACTTGGCGGCCAGTGGAAGAAAGTAATTTTTTTACCACCAAGGAGAGTTCCCCTAATGGTGTGACGACATGATCAATTCAGCATCTGATTGCAATGTATAGAAAACAATGTAAAGACCAGGTGACGTTTCTGTTATATGACTGCAATATTCTAACTACGCTCATACCATTAGTTTGCTATAAGTGAATGATGCACACAATAAAAAGACTTTAAAGGGCACCTATGATGAAAATCAATTTTTGTAAGCTGTTTGGACAGAACTGCATGTAGGTATAGTGTGTCCACTGTCATATTGGAGTGATAAACACAAGTCTCTTTTTTGACGTTAAAATAGGACCCAAATCCCAGTGACTTTGAGGCCCACCGCAATGTGACGTAGGAGTTCGGTTTTCCCTGCTTAGCGAATTGATTGACAGGCGCCATGTTTCTGTAAAAGCATGTCCACAGACCATTTGTTTTGCAAATAAACTGGGATTAAAATATGTTCCAGTTCTCTGTGATTTGTTTAAGTTTTATAAGTTTAAATCTTTTTAAAACAGAGCATGTTTGTAATAAAGACAGTAAAATCTTTATATAATTCAGACCCCCTAGTTTTTTTTTTTACAATTTTTTTTTATTTTTATTATTTATTTATTTATTTATTTTTGCAATAAAAATGACTGATTTTGTCCCAGAAAATTTTGTGGACAATTTTGCAAAATATATATATAAATGTTAAAAATTATATGTATATTTGTCTTTTATTTTCAAGGACCCACACACAATCGTGGACACACTCTTGATCTACTTATAACTAAGGGTCTACACATTTCATCGACTGTTGTTAAGGATGTTGCACTATCTGATCATTTCTGTATTTTCTTTGATATATTGATCACTCCAGCCATTAAAGACAGATCTGTCTCTGTCAGAAAGAGATACATAAATGAGAACACTAGTGAGCAGTTTATGAAGGCCATATCACTAGCACCAAGTATATCTGCAGACTCTGTTGACTCTCTCCTTGATTTGTTTAACTCTAAAGTTAAGAATGTCATAGATGACATTGCTCCTGTTAAAGTCAGGAAGAGAACTGGGATGAAAAATGTGCCTTGGAGGAAAACAACAGCAGTTCTAATGATGAAAAGACAGTGCAGAAAAGCTGAGCGTATGTGGAGGAAGACGAAACTAGTAGTCCACTATAATATCTATAAAGACAGTCTTCATGCTTTTAATGTGAAACTAAAAACCGCTAGGCAGACTTTCTTTTCAAGCCTTATAAACAGCAATCTAAATAATACTCGCTTCCTCTTTGCAACGGTAGAGAGACTCATAAACCCCCCCAGTACGATTCCCAGTGAACTAATCTCGGAAAGTAAATGTAATGAGTTCGCTCATTTCTTTACTGATAAGATTAATAATATCAGAAAGGCAATCAGCTCATCCAATCAGCCAAATTGTATCGAAGTCAGAAAAACTCAACCACAACTTAAGAAATCAGACATTATGTCTGATTTCATGGCAATTAATGGTAAAATCTTAGTGGAGATCGTGCAAAGTATGAAAACAACCTGCAGTCTTGACAGGCTCCCCACAAAATTCTTCAAAACGGTGTTTAACTGTTTAGAAATGGATCTCCTAAAAGTGGTAAATGCTTCACTTCTCTCGGGGACTTTCCCAAACTCACTTAAAACTGCAGTTGTTAAACCCCTTTTGAAAAAGAGCAACCTGGATAACACACTATTGAGCAGTTACAGGCCAATCTCAAATCTCCCTTTCATTGGCAAAATCATTGAAAAAGTTGTTTTCAACCAGGTTAACACGTTCTTAAACTCCAAGGGGTGTTTAGACAATTTTCAATCTGGTTTCAGAGCACATCACAGTACAGAGAGCGCTCTTATAAAGATAATCAATGATATCCGCCTAAATACAGATTCAGGTAAACTAACAGTGCTGGTAATGCTCGATCTTAGTGCTGCATTTGACACTGTCGATCACAGCATACTTCTGGATAGGCTGGAAAATTGGGTTGGGCTGTCTGGGACGGTCCTCAAATGGTTTAGATCTTATCTTGAAGGGAGAGGTTACTATGTCAGTATAGGTGACCATAGGTCGAGGTGGACACCCATGACATGTGGAGTCCCACAAGGCTCGATTCTGGCACCTCTCCTGTTCAACCTTTATATGCTCCCTCTGAGCCAAATAATGAGAAAGAACCAAATTTCCTACCACAGCTATGCTGATGACACTCAGATCTACTTAGCCTTAACGCCTAATGACTACAGCCCTATTGACACCCTCTGCCAATGCATTGATGAAATGAACAGTTGGATGTGCCAAAACTTTCTTCAGTTAAACAAAGAGAAAACTGAAGTCATTGCGTTTGGGAACAGAGATGAGGTTCTCAAGGTGAATGCGTACCTTGGCACTAAGGGTCAAACAACAAAAAATAAGGTCAAGAATCTTGGTGTGACTCTGGAGTCAGATCTGAGTTTCAATAGTCATGTCAAAGCAGTTACTAAATCAGCATACTATCATCTCAAAAACATTGCAAGAATCAGATGCTTTGTTTCCAGTGAAGACTTAGAGAAACTTGTTCATGCTTTTATCAGCAGCAGGGTGGATTATTGTAACGGCCTCCTCACGGGCCTTCCCAAAAAGACAGTCAGACAGTTGCAGCTCATCCAGAACGCTGCGGCCAGGATTCTGACTAGAACCAGGAAATCAGAGCACATCACACCTGTCCTCAGGTCTTTACACTGGCTCCCAGTTACATTCAGAATAGATTTTAAAGTACTATTACTTGTCTATAAATCACTAAATGGCCTAGGACCTCAATACATTACAGATATGCTTACTGAATACAAGCCTAATAGATCACTCAGATCTTTAGGATCATTTAAACTAGAAATTCCAAGAGTTCAGTCAAAGCAAGGTGAATCGGCTTTCAGCTACTACGCCCCTCGCTGCTGGAATCAGCTTCCAGAAATGATCAGATGTGCTCCAACATTAGGCACATTCAAATCCAGACTGAAAACACATCTGTTTAGCTGTGCCTTTACTGAATGAGCACTGTGCTACGTCCGACAAATTGCACTTTTACGTTTTTCTCTTCTTTTTCATTCTTTTACAACCTGTTTTAACACATTTTTGTCTGTTTTTATCTGTTTTTTATTATCTGTTTTTATTTTATTTTTTCTTATACTTGTCTCTTTTATTCCTGTTTATGTAAAGCACTTTGAATTGCCACTGTGTATGAAATGTGCTATATAAATAAACTTGCCTTGCCTTGCCTTGCCTATTTACCATATTAAGTAACCTACTATGTTAGATGTGCAATCTGACACAATGACAATGACACAAATCATAAAAATAAAGCTTCTTTATTTTGGTTTCTTGTCAAGACAAGGTCTGAAACGGTAGGAATTAAGCCAAAGGAAGTTTGTATAACTCTTATTTTTTATCATCAATCTTACTTTCTCTCAGATTTCACTCCCAGGAGCATCTGACATCATGTCACACAGGACATGGATTTGGGCTTGCCTTACTGTAAGACACCTAAAACAAATTGCCGTAAAACTCGTCAATGGCAGTGAAGCGTTTTCTCTCGCTAACTGGAGGGAAAGAGTTAAACAAAATAATGTATCGATTTGCCACACATCATAATACCAGCCATACATGCAAAGCACAAATAATGTCCTTCAATTCGGTCACGTTCAGCGGCCGTCACCCTTGAACCAATCTTGTCTTCACTTGTCTGTTCCAATGCTTCGTTTGCTCCAACTTTTTTTTGCAGTCTGAAGCACGGCAAACGCACAAAACGTCCAATTCGCGCCACAGGATGTCTATATCTCATCTTTGTTATGACTTCACATGTAAAACTTCACATTCGTCAAAAAATTAGGGGTTCTGATAATTCTTAACCGCTATACTCACCACGGCCGCATGGTGTCAGTAAACTGTGTGTGTGTGTGTACTGCAAACGGCATTTGTGTGAGACTCATCATTTCAGAAAGGCTTGAATAAACTCCACCACAAATACATCAAATAAACTTACTTGATATTTTTGACTAATGATCTCTGTTTCAGCTTCATCAGAGTTTGTCTCTGTCACTGACGGCTGTTTATCTGAAGTAACGTATGATGAGTAGCAGATACGCACGTGGGAACGGTGGGCGGGGAGAAGCAGCTCATTTGCATTTAAAGCCACAGCCTACAAAAACAGCTACACTGTAGTCAGACACCAAAATGGGCAGATTCTGGAGGCTATAAGAACTTATCTGATGGGTATTTTGAGCTTAAACTTTACAGACACGTTTTGGAGACACCAAAGGCTCATCTTACATCTTGTAAAAGGGGTAAAGTAGGTGCCCTTTAAGATTTAGCTAATACATTACAAGCTGAAAACAAACCAAAAAAGAAAAAAAAGTAGTATTATTCTTGTATTATTGCAGGGAAACAAGCTCAGTGCTCACATTTTAAATATTATGGTGAGTTGTATTATTTTGTTTTATTTCTTGTTACATGTGTTTGTGATTATAGATGTAATTTCATGTAAATCAAACTCTTGTTCTGAATTGTAATAACATGACGACACCTCCCCAACATCCACAAATGCAGTCTTTGTTAGCTGAAAGTGTATCCTCATTAAAATCTGTATTAGTGCTTAAATATTTGCTTGTGGGTGATATTTAATATTGGATTTTCCTTGACATTTATATAAGAAAAGAGTGCAAATGACCTTGATTTTTATTTTTTCACTTCCTGCATTCGTTTATTAAAACATTTGCCACTAAATCTAAAAGGAATTCAATTTAATGTTTTTAGTTAATACATCCTATTGGGTCAAAGCTTTGCATTCTAATGTCTAATTAAAATTAAATTTAAATATACGTTTTACATTTAAACTGTAAAATAATTACATTAATTACTTAAATATAATGTTTTTTATAAAATATAAAGTCTTTTTTTGTGCAAAACCGTTGAATGTTTTTCAGTGTGTTAAAAGGGAATCACAATGTTCTTTAATAATATAATCATTTTAATGTTGTTACATTTGTAATTCTAAATAATGTTCAAGGAATCGTTTTCATTGTATTATTAAATATTAATTTAATATGATGATAATAAATAAATACAGGGAGTGCAGAATTATTAGGCAAGTTGTATTTTTGAGGATTAATTTTATTATTGAACAACAACCATGTTCTCAATGAACCCAAAAAACTCATTAATATCAAAGCTGAATATTTTTGGAAGTAGTTTTTAGTTTGTTTTTAGTTTTAGCTATTTTAGGAGGATATCTGTGTGTGCAGGTGACTATTACTGTGCATAATTATTTGGCAACTTAACAAAAAACAAATATATACCCAATTCAATTATTTATTTTCACCAGTGAAACCAATATAACATCTCAACATTCACAAATATACATTTCTGACATTCAAAAACAAAACAAAAACAAATCAGTGACCAATATAGCCACCTTTCTTTGCAAGAACACTCAAAAGCCTGCCATCCATGGATTCTGTCAGTGTTTTGATCTGTTCACCATCAACATTGTGGAGTACTTGGACGCGTGTGATGGAGCATTGTCCTGCATGAAAATCATGTTTTTCTTGAAGGATGCAGACTTCTTCCTGTACCACTGCTTGAAGGTGTCTTCCAGAAACTGGCAGTAGGACTGGGAGTTGAGCTTGACTCCATCCTCAACCCGAAAAGGCCCCACAAGCTCATCTTTGATGATACCAGCCCAAACCAGTACTCCACCTCCACCTTGCTGGCGTCTGAGTGGGACTGGAGCTCTCTGCCCTTTACCAATCCAGCCACAGGCCCATCAAGACTCACTCTCATTTCATCAGTCCATAAAACCTTAGAAAAATCAGTCTTGAGATATTTCTTGGCCCAGTCTTGACGTTTCAGCTTGTGTGTCTTGTTCAGTGGTGGTCGTTTTTCAGCCTTTCTTACCTTGGCCATGTCTCTGAGTATTGCACACCTTGTGCTTTTGGGCACTCCAGTGATGTTGCAGCTCTGAAATATGGCAAAACTGGTGGCAAGTGGCGTCTTGGCAGCTGCACGCTTGACTTTTCTCAGTTCATGGGCAGTTATTTTGCGCCTTGGTTTTTCCACACGCTTGCGACCCTGTTGACTATTTTGAATGAAACGCTTGATTGTTCGAGGATCACGCTTCAGAAGCTTGGCAATTTTAATAGTGCTGCATCCCTCTGCAAGATATCTCACTATTTTTGACTTTTCGGAGCCTGTCAAGTCATTCTTTTGACCCATTTTGCCAAAGGAAAGGAAGTTGCCTAATAATTATGCACACCAGATATAGGGTGTTGATGTCATTAGACCACACCCCTTCTCATTACAGAGATGCACATCACCTAATATGCTTAATTGGTAGTAGGCTTTTGAGCCTATACAGCTTGGAGTAAGACAACATGCATAAAGATGATGATGTGGTCAAAATACTCCTTTGCCTAATAATTCTGCACTCCCTGTATTAAAAGAATTATATTCAACAGTCAAAGCAAAGTGTTTTTGTCCTAATTAAAAAGACACAAAGCATTATTTTTCTTTTAGCTAAAGGCTGGAAGTTAAAAGAAAGGCAGCTTTTGATTTTGGCACTCTTTCTCTTTAGTTTTGAGCTTAGAGTTGTATTTTATCTTCAATCGGCCTATCATGTAGTGGTGTGATCTCTGAACGGGACCTCCTGCTCCACACTACCCAGAATTCACCTGTGATGGAGCCTTTCGCCCCAGGCTTGAGTCAGAAGTCATTGGAAGAACTGTTTCTCTCAGAGGAGCTCAGAGCTGCAGTGTTTCAGCCAATGGATCTCTGAATCAGTCACAGGAGCCGCTGCTGGCAGGAAAGTAAACTGAGGATTGAGGAGATTGAGGTAGTGAGATTGTCAAATGTTTCTGTCTCCAGCATTTGGATGAGCGTGTGGACCTTGTCTGCCAGATGAGCTTTAACTCATTCGATTTTAGATGTGATTATATTAGTAGAGATGCACTGTAAAATACAGAAGTCCCAAGAGGCCATACATTCAAATATTTTTATTTAATATTTTTGTGAAATGAAATTTAAAACTAAGTCATGGTTTGAAGATGAGTTTTTTTGTGAACTACTCCTTTAATTAGCTAATTGCTCTTCTTTTTAAAAAAAAAATAAATCATATTTTTGATGGTCTAAACATGCTCGACAACTCACAAAACTTTGCACAAATCCGGCAGCTAGCTCTCTGCAACTCTCACATGGTCGCCCACTGAAGCTAAGCAGGGCTGCGCCCGGTCAGTACCTGGATGGGAGACCACATGGGAAAGCTAGGTTGCTGCCGGAAGTGGTGTTAGTGAGGCCAGCAGGGGGCGCCCAACCTGCGGTCTGTGTGGGTCCTAATGCCCCAGTATAGTGCCGGGGACTCTATACTGCTCAGTGAGCGCCGTCTTTCGGATGAGACGTTAAACCGAGGTCCTGACTCTCTGTGGTCATTAAAAATCCCAGGATGTCCTTCGATAAAGAGTAGGGGTTTAACCCCGGCATCCTGGCCAAATCTGCCCACTGGCCTCTGTCCATCATGGCCTCCTAACCATCCCCATACCATAATTGGCTTAATCACTCTGTCTCCTCTCCACCAATCAGCTGGTGTGTGGTGTGCGGTCTGGCGCAAAATGGCTGCCGTCGCGTCATCCAGGTGGATGCTGCACACTGGTGGTGGATGAGGAGATTCCCCCCTATGTGTAAAGCGCTTTGAGTGCACAGAAAAGCACTATATATAATGTAAGGAATTAATTAATTAATTAATTAATTAATTACATGACAGAAGTAGTGAAAATTTACGTTTGTTATAGGTTTCGGAAGTCGGTGTGGCAAAATTACTCGACAGCGTCACCTATGCACGTTTGACAGAGTGGCCCCCGAGATGCATTTCACGCACATATACAAAAATTGGCACAAAAAAAAAAAAACTACAAAAAAAGTCTCCTGGAGCGAAATCCAAAACTGAACAGGAAGTCAGATATTTTTAACTTCCTTTTCAAAAATAGTTTTTGCCATTTCCAGGTGTTGTATTTTAACGAACCCTCCTAGGGATTCTATCAGATCAACACCAACATTGGGTATTGTCATCTAAAGGCCTTGACGATTTTTAATAGCAAATATTTAGAGAGGGTGTGTCCGTGGCGGCCTCACAAACTTTGATCTTTCACCACAAAATAGGAATTTGTTATAACTCAGGGCAGAGGTGCCGCTAGCCAGTATGGGCCCAATGACAACATTTTGAGGATGTTGTGGATGGAAGTGAAGACCGGGTGTGTGGAGGGGTTGAGGTGTGGATGTAAGTGAAGAGTGGGTGAGTTGTGGGTGTAAATAAGGGGGGGGGGGGGGTGCCGGGATGGGATGGGGTTTGTTGAATCAAAATGGTGTGAGCCCTTAGAATCGTCCTAACTCCCCCCCCCCCTCCAGTGGCGCCCCTGACTGATGCATTGTCTGATCTGCCTCAAATTTACATCTTTGATAAGAGTCCTGACCTGAACATGTTTACATGACAATATTCAGTTACAGCTATAGCGCCACCTGCTGCCAACTGGAAATTACATGTTTTACAGCGCAACATACTCCTCCTACAAATTTTATCATATTTAATCCATGTTCCATTAGTTTAGTCCAAAGGCCTTTGTGATGTTAAATTGTGAAGATCTAGAGACTTTTCGTTGAAGGGCGTGTCTGTGACGGACTGACATGCAAACTCCGCACAGAAATGCCAACTGACCCATCTGGGACCAGCAAGCAACCTTCTTGCTGTGAGGCGATTGTGCTAACCATTGTGCCACCCTGACAAAGACATATAAATATATAAGTATTTCTAACAAAATGTCTAGTGGATTAAGACCGAAGGAGTGCGTCCTACAGGTGGTTTGTCAAGCCCACTTACCTGCATGGATCCCACTCATGCATCATACTGTTATGTGATGCATTGAGTGTATGCTTTTCTAAAAAGGTAGATCTTTAATCTAGTTTTGAACTAAGAGAGTGTGTTTGAGCCTCGAACGTTATCAGGAAGGCTATTCCAGAGTTAAGGGGCCATAAATGAGAAGGCTCAACCTCCTTTAGTGGAGTTTGATATTCTAGGTACTACCAGAAGCCCTGAGTTTTGAGATCTTAAAGAGCGGGTTGGATTGTAGCAAGATAGAAGGTTGGTTAGATAAACAGGAGCTAGATTATTTAAAGCTTTATACATAAGAAGCAATCTTTCATAATCAATACAGAACTTAACAGGCAGCCAGTGCAATGAGGATACAGTTGTGGGGGACATGCTTCACTTTAAAATACTTTTCACACATACATGGAGACTTGCTTGCATCTGCAAATAACTTGAACCAGTTTATAATATGTAAATGAGCTGTTTCTTTCACAATGGAAAGATTCTGCTCAGTTAACATTATTATTGGACATTTTCAATCAAAATGTGTTTGAAAGAAGCATTTTTCATATTAGAAACAATACATTTTACCCAATGGTAGTATCTTATTTGTATGTTTTTACAAGTGATTTATTGAATGAATATTTTCATCGCCAGCTCAACAGGACATCTGCGCTTTTGAAGCCTGTAATACACAAGCTGATCTGGCTCAGCCCACATCTGCCATTCTCTCTGGGCAACATGGCCCGATCACATGATATTTACTTTGGTTTCCAGCTGTGTTCTGTAATTAGTTAATTCTGGGGTGGTAAAAAGAACACTGAAGAAATTAAAGTTTTCAAGCACGCTTGTGTTCTATATATGCAATATATTGTATAGTGATGACGATCTTTAATGTTTAAAAGTGACCATTTTCTGCATATAAATGCTTGTAACATTAAGATATGGTGGTGCTGGTCCAGTAGGCAAAAGCAATTGAGAACCACTGCTCTAAATGATGATATTCTAATCTGAAATGTTGAATACATGTTAGTAATCTACAAAATAAAACACAAATGCTCATTTACTCAAGCTTATTTCATGTTAAAGGCAGGCCCCGATTAAGAATTTAGAGGCCCCTGGGCACAATGTCTTGTAGCCCGCCTACCTAGACGCACCCCTATAGTTGAATTTAAAAATAAGATTAATATAATATTTTTTAATAAAATTAATCTATAATGTATTGCCCGCATTTCTAAAATAAATGATATACAGTACATATATTTCTAGTCTACAAAGATTTAACTTATTTTTAAAGCATTTAAAGCACACTTTGAAAAAAAATATACTAATACAACTAGTGAAAATAAATGGATTTTAATATACTTGTTCAGGTTCACTGAAGCAGTACTAAAATTTATATTTAAGGGTAGGGATGGGCGATATGGCCTAAAATCCATATTGCGATATACATTGCAGCCTCTTGCGATAACGATATATATTGCGATATGTAAATTATAATAGAACCATTTCAGAACAGGTTGCATAGACCCTTAGGAAAGCCAAACTGCTATTTTTTGTTAAAGAAATAAAGAAAGTTGCATGTCATTTTGAGAACATTTATTGTACAAAGGCAAAACTGTAATTAAACAACACAATGTTGCAGATAAATAAACTAAATGTAGTGCCTTTTAGAAAGAAAGACTTTTCTTTTAAGTCCTTGGTTCCTAAATGCCAAGTTGCAGAGAACAAAAAAACTGGTGTTTAGTTAAGGAACTTACACTGTACTGAAATAACTTCCAGTATTAAATTAGTCAAATAAAATTGTGTATTGCAGATACTTTAAATGAAAACATATTTCTAATCTGCAGCCTAGGTAACACATTTGATTTTAAACATTTTGTTCTCCTAATGAAATTAAAACTGGTCTCTTGATCTGCTCTTTCTCTCTCTCCCTCTCTCTCTCTCTCTGTGTCTGCTGTAGAGCTGCTTAGAGATTGAGACGCACCAGACAATGTTTGCGAATAAAGTAATGCAAAAATTAATACAATTAATATCGAAAGCGAAAGCAGATTCTCGGACATGTCCGGGGAAAAGAGAATGTATTGTCACCCCAAAAAATGAGCTGGATCAGTCTATTTAGTCTTCGCGCTCTTCTTAAAGCTGCTCCCAAATCAGGAAAACAGATCTGTATCCAGCGCGATACAGCGCGTCTCTGTGGGTCTGCATGCAGAGCATGCGAGCGAGTCTGTGGCAGAGTGTTCTCAGTTTCTCGCGAACACAGAACCAGGCCGCCCCAATAATATATCGGCCGCCCAGGTACAATCTGTGTGGGAGGCACTGATGTTCACTAGACAAGCCACAATATGCCATGCATGAGGCTCGCAAGCTGTGCGACACGCCGCTATTCGGTGCCATGCGTTGCTTAGTGCTGTTGTTGCTGTTGCTCTTAATTTCGCGGGTAGATTGCGTCATCAAACATGTATTATCGCGATAGTGCAATAGAATTAGAATCTCTATCGTAGGCCAATTTTGTATCGTTTATATCGCATATCGTTTATATCGCCCATTACTATTTAAGGGTATTTTTCATTACCTATAATGCATATGATTTGGATATAACACCTCTCCAATCCAGTTCAGTTCTATGAATCTGAGTCTTCCATAAAACACACACTTATTAATGATTCCTACTTGTCTTCCTCGTGATGAAGAGTAGGCAAAATCTGATATGTAGTGTGGGAAAAAAAGAAGAATGAGTTCATCAGATGCTGGTTTCGAACCGGGTTCATGATCGATCGTGTCAAAACATATTGCCATGCTCTTTACGAGCTACGCCACTCACACTGCTGTTTGCCACTCTCTTTAGTTATGTTGTCTCTGTCAATCAAACGGTGATGGGCGGGAATCACTCAACTAGCTCATTCCAACGAGATGTGCTATTTGCTCCTAGCCTAAATAAACACTACCAAATCAGCGTTCCCCACCCTCTCTTCATGTTTTGGTTAAGATTACATCAAACATAGAAAGAAAAATTGCACATTTCAAAGCACTTCACAGGACCTTTAATTGCAAAAACTGAAAACCAATAATAACACACACACACACACACGGATGAACATGAAACAACATGAACATAAAATACTTATTTTGTAGTTTAAATCATTCACACACACACAAACATTTGCAAAATACAATCTTTGAAAACTATTTTATTGTATAATGCAATATTATAAGAATGATGGAGTCATGTGATGCGGCATGGTGGCTTAGTGGTTACCACTGTCGCCTCACAACAAGAAAGTGAGTGGTTAGGGTCCCGGCTGGGCCAGTTGGCATTTCTGTGTAGAGTTTGCATGTTCTTCTCGTGTTGGCGTGGGTTTCCTGCGGGTGCTCCAGTTTCGTCCACAGTCCAAACACGTGATGGAATAGTTGGCGATTCAATCCGCCATGGTGACCCCAGATAAATAAGGGACTAAGCTAAAGGAAAATTAATAAATGTGTCGTATGATATGATTTTCTCAGATGTTGAATATAAAAGGTTCAGGTCCATTTTATTTCTATAGCGCTTTTACAATGTAGATTGTGTCAAAGCAGCTTAACATAAAAGTTCTAGTCACTCAGGTCTTTCAGTGATCAGTCTCACTCAATTTCGATCCCTTCAAATTTCAGATCTCATATAATCTAAAAGTAAAACTGCATGGTTAGGATAGCTTTATAAATATTCTTTTATGATATTCTATGCTTCTGTATAAAGACAAATTACACATTTCTTTAAAGGGCACCTATTTTACTCCTTTTTTGAGATGTAATATTAATATTATGGTTCTTCTGAGTGTGCCAGTTTAGGTTCAGTTCAAAACACAATTCAGATTTTTTATTATAATGTGTTAAAAAGTGTGATTATGGGGGCGTGTACACAGTTCGTCATTTTAGGGGCGTGTTGCTTCACATGAAAATTAGTTTCGATTTCCCGACCAACTTAACAAGGGGGCGGAGCCAAGAGCTCCCCCGCTTTGTGTATGGCTACAGACAGGCAGACAGAGAGAAGCAACATGAGTGAGAGGACCAGCATTCAGCTGTACATGTACGACTCGAACACAGACCAAGCAGAGACTACAAAATCATTTGTGTCTTTGTATAGTTTTACAGCCAACTGTGTGCTAGTTTAAAGCTCTGAGCTTGTAGCCTACACCGAGACTAATAACCAAGCACACTGAATTAACTTTGAATGAAGGGCATCACACGACAGCGCGCACATGACAGTTGAAAGTATCGCACACTTGCGGCGCCGGTGTGTGTTGTCCCCTGATAGAAACTTATGTTTAGATTTCAGAAATGCATGCCGCTGCGTGGCGCGACGCTGCTTGTCGCCGAGGGCGATTCTGGTGTACGACCTGCTTGAGGATATAACTAAAGGGCGTCATACACCGGATGCGCCGCTCAGAGCCACGACACGGCATACCAGACGCGCACATTTGCATGTTATTTAAAATGAAACTATTCAGATAACGCTCTGTGGCGCGGCAGAAATATGAAGTGTCCTGAGCAGGGCCAGCACGTCCAGAGAGGCGACCTAGGTGGCAGAATAGTGAGCGAACCCCCGGTCTTCACTTTCTTCCGCGACACTGCGAAATGCATTGCGATGTGCGTCGTTAGTTCGGTATTTCCAATGGAGGGACGCGCACGTGAGGCACAGCTGCACCTAGTTAAGATGACAGGGAGCTTCTGTGACCACGGGAAATACAAACCGCTGAAGTGTAAGGAAGACGCAATGAAAAGTACACATGTATGCAAACACATCAAAACTCAAAAACACTGGCGGCGAGGAAAGCAATAACGTGGTGAATGTTGAGCCCAATGAGCCTTACATGATCTAGAAATAGAGCAAGGGTTTGGTGACGTCGCTTTGACTCACATGCTGAAAATGGCGAATGTGAAACAACATAGAGGATATGGTAATGCGCACCTGTCAATCAATATTGGTGAGCAGGGGGACCGCACTCCTACGTCAAGTTGCGGTCGATCTCAAAACCGCTCCAATTGGTCCACCGTTTTTATGTTGTTAAATTTAAAAAAATGGACTGAGTGTGTTTATATCACCCCAATATGACGGTCTATACACTATACCTACACATATGTCTGTCTAAACAGCTTGAAAAATAGATTTTTACCATAGGTGCCCTTTAAAATAGAAGAGAAGAGCAGTGCTAAAATATTTAGCGTATTATCACGTCTGTTGAATCAAATGGAGTCGTGTTGATTTTTTGAAACGGCACCATAAAGGGTGATCAATCACAAGGGTGTTCAAACACTAATGACGACTTTGAGGATCCATGCACATCTGACAGGCTGCTCCGAATCATGTCATCAGTGCATGTACTAGTGCTTTCCCTGAAGTCGTAAATGTAATTTATTCAAACTGTTTTTATAAAGAGTTCATGAACTCTCAAAAAGTGCTCTAGGTCAATTCCTGATGCTAATGCTTAATAAATGCATATATGCAGAGAAATTGTGTCTCTTTCCCCCCAGAGAGTACACTAGAACTAAGTGTTGTATTTGTATTTTTCTTATACAATACCTTTCATGTATAGAGTATCATAGCTATTACAAAGTGCATGATAAAGTTATTTTCTCCTGAAAGAAAGACCTTACTCTGAATTTAAAATTAGTTGTCAGGAATTCCAGGTTTACTTCTTGCATATAGGTTTATAACAAGTTTCCATAATGTCTTTCTATGGTTTTAAACAGCCTTTACCTTTACCCCTCAACATATAGGTTGTAGCTGAGACTGGAAGAGGTTGGTTCGTGTTGTTGACACATTGAGAAGATGTTGGATTCTGGGATTCAAAAGCAAATCTAAAATGCATATACCTGGCAAAGAATAATGACACAGACCCAAACTGAAGAGTAAAACTGTGGTGGAAACTTCCAGAGTTAAAATTCAGATATGGAAATGAGAGTTTGTTGTCAAACACATGGACCAATCACATCGCATTGGGCCATCTGACCAATCAGAGCAGAGTAGAAAAGGAAGAGTTTGGTGAAAGCAGGTCTTTGAACCAACGATATCAGACATAAAGAGGTGGTAATGTAATGGATGTCATGCGAAAACTAATAATAAAATTTATTAATAATGATAATGTAAACATACTGTATAAAAAAATCTTCAACACAAAATTAGGAACCTTTAAAATAATTGCTTTTTTCTGACTGTACTAATAATATACCATAAAATGCCTCAAATGGACTCCAAAAAATGAAATAACCTATGGCCTAATCCTGGTTTAGTCAAACCTCCATCTGTGAAACAAGCCAATAACACAAATAAGTGTGATATTGTGTTTATACAACAGTTCGAAGGCATAATCGTGTATATAATAAGAAAATCTAACATGGAGAGTCTCAAAATTCCTTTTGTAGGAGGAACTACTTTCTTCCGCCATTCATTCACATCAGCAGCTGACCGTCAGAACAGCAGAAACCATTGCTCATTCACTAACGTCACTTTAGAGTATTTGAATGATTCTCTAGCATAATGTCTAAAATGATGACAAAACAGGTGATTTTGCTCACATTTTAAGATAATAAGTCTGAAAGGCATGAAATCCCAGTATTTCTCTGTTACAATCGGGATCTCATAATAATTAACCTTGAAAAAGCCAAAGCAAACACTACCAGATTACTATGGTATAAATACAGCACTACAAAATACAAAAAGGAGAGATCAACTTAGAATGTCACTTACCTGTTCTGTAATGATTTGATATCTAATAATGATATTTCTCAAACTGTAGTGAGTTTATTCCTCTGCTTGTAACTCCTTGTGGGCGGAGTAATACGTGAAGATTCTGTTCGAGTGCTGTTGTATCAGCCAATCAATCGACTTGCCTAATTAAACAACGATATCTCATGGCAATGAGTTGCAAATTTTAGTGGATAATTTTTATGATCTCATTCATACATTTTCATTCAATTTGCTCATCCTCCAATGACAGTTGGGTTTAGGGGTGGGGATTATATAGGCACGCCTCCTTTTAAATATTGTATGTTTTCATACAAATTCATTCAAATGAATTAAATCCACCTTTCTGATAATACCTAAAATAATTACATTTCCGTGTGAGATCGGACTGAATTAAACTAAATTGCCCAGTTAACCTTTAAAATGCACTTTTAGCTGAATACTAGTATCTTGCAAAGTAACCCGTAATTTATTGTGTACTGTCATCATGGCAAAGACAAAAGGAAATTATTATGTTTACAAATGTGTTGAAATAGTCTCTCCTTGCTCTTAAATGTGAATCTGTTCTGTGCTTTAATTTTATTTAGGCATGAAAACACATTGAAATAAATATAAAAAATGTGGGATTCCTTTCCTTTTCATTATAGGCACCGTTGCCCCTCCTATGCAATCCTCAAAACCGTGACCATCAGACGTGTTCCATATTGATAAGTAGACGTTGTTTCCCAAACTAATGTGATTTGATGCTGAGCAAAGGTGGACACTTTGGGTTTTGGGTGCGTGATTTAACAGATATATATATATATATACATAATAATAATAATAATAATAACAATGTCAATTTTCATTGGTTTTCTTTGACACACTACAAATTTTGTCTTAAATGAGCATAAACAGTTAGGAAAGCAATCAAATGCTTTCATTATAGATGTTTGCATATTTAAAGTGACACCTCTTGTTATTTAATGTAATCAAACAGAAAATCTAAATGAGAGATTCATTCGCTGCTCTTTAATCAAAATGTTTAAGTTATACAGTGAAGAAAAGGTTAATGAGATTTGATAACTTGATTCAATTTCTTTATTATAACTATTAATTTGAATAGGCTAAACTCTTTAATTTATTTGCAGCTTTTTCTAATGTATGCTACACTGTAAAACCCAAACAGTTAAGGTAACTCAAACCATTTGAGGAAACTGATTGCAACAAATCAGTTAAGTTCAAAAACTAATCCTAATGAGTACTGTGAACTTAATCCATTTGAGTAAACGAAGCAATTTGAGCACAGTAAAACCCAATAAATGAAGAGAACTCAAACCAACTGAGTACTGTAAATCCCAATAAGTTAAGGCAACTCAAACCGTTTGAGGAAACTGATTGCAACAAACCGTTTGAGCTAAAAACTAATCTATATGAGTACTGTAAACTTCATTTAAGTGGAAGTAATGAGGTATTTAATTAACCCATTACCTTCAACACTCAGTTCAAAACTCTTTTCATATGAGTAGAATTAACTTTGTTAATTTTGAGTTAACTACACTCATTTCATTTGATAAAGTTGACAGTTGGGTTTTACAGTGTATTTATTCTATCCTTTGCAAATAATAATGATAATAAATGAAAACATTAATGACCATTTCAACTGATGAACAAATGTAGTAGAGAGATTTATCAGGCGTTGCCACAGCGGAATAAACCACCAACTATTACGACATATGTTTTACGTAGCGGATTCCCGTTCCAGCTGCAACCCAGTGTTGGAAAATTTGTCTTCAACTCTATATTTCAAATAATTTTTCTTTGTTTTGCTCTTCTGTTTAAAAATGTCCTCTTTAAAACAACAAGATTTTGATTAACTTTTATTTCCACAGGAGGACTTGCAGTCTCTACCACTAGACAGCATTTCTGAATCGCTATTTCCTGAATTTTTGCAAATCTGCCAAAGTGACTTGAGTGAAGAATAAAGTGACAGGAACACACAGGTCTTGAAGCGGGGTGTCAGTAAGTGAAGCCATTTACTTTATTTTTACACTGCTTTCTCCTGTGACCTTGATGCAGTCAGTACTTGATGGGTAACAATGAATTGAATAGCACACACAATAGGCTATCCACTATATATATATATATATATATATATATATATATATATATATATATATATATATATATATATATATATAGATAGATAGATAGATAGATAGATAGATAGATAGATAGATAGATAGATAGATAGAGAGAGAGTCAATGGAAGTCTATGGGACAGTTGCTAGGGTGCCGTAAGTGGTTGCTAGGGTGTGGCTAGTAAGTTAAAAGGTCATCAGTGTTTGACAGATTGGTAGTCTGAGTTAAATGAGCCCAACCTTAAGTCTGTATGACAGTCTGTCGGGAAGTTATGATTTTCTCAAACCACCATAAATATGATATATTGAATAATATGATACATTATTTATATTTTATTTAATTATAATATATATACATTTATAATGTATTTATTTATTTTTATTTTATTTTTTTTTTTTTACTACTGCTACTTTTATATATTGTGTGCACTGTTTTTTTTATATATATGTTACTTTTTTATGTAAACTTTAGAAATGCTTTGGCAATACATTTGTAACATTTGTCATGCCAATAAAGCAACTATTGAATTGAAGTGAGAGAGAGAGATAGAGAGAGAGAGAGAGAGAGAGACACAACACATTCAGAGAACAGATGGCATGTAGTGTTCAGTACAGTACAGATTTATCTAGTTAGAGCTGGACGGAGATTTACAAATCCATCCATACAATATTGACTTCGTGAAATTCATTCTTGCTTTTAATATTTTGAAGGGTCTTAAAAATAAGAAATTCACGGGGAAAATAAGAATAAAAATAGTCAGTTCTTTGTTCCTCTATCCATATTAATGTAAAACTGGTTAAATCCTAACATTTTAAGTTGTGTAAATCTAGAAATAGTTCTGTATTTTAGCTATAAAATGAAATAATTGTTAATAAGTGTCATCTAGATTTAACATTCCGATAGTATTTTTTTATTTAAAATACTACTTCTCTGTCATTTTGTCATTTCTCATTTTGGTTGAGGAATCGTTTTTGTTGGATCCTTAAGTATTTTTAAGTTTGATTGGTCACACTTTGGCTGGTAGCATACAAAATTGACTGATTTGTAGGAAATGAATAGGGAAGATCCTAAAAGATCATTTTTAGTAGCTGGGTTTCCTATCCTAACATGAAGCAAAACCTGTGAGATTGTAAAAGATATGGACGTAGTATCCGTGACGTCACCCAAAGGTTTCTGAAGAGCGCAAATTAAGCTACAAGTAGGCGTGGCCAAACGTCGCCATTTTGTTCGCACGTCATCACATCGACAGGGGGAGACCAAAAAAGGAGGAAACGATGCGTGAACATAGCCACAGATACCTGCTAACATTTTGCTTAGACAGGCTTTTCACTGGGAGAAACGCTTGATACTTCATTACCTGCGACATGTTTGTGTTCTGACCACACGTGCTTGGTTGTACACTATATCAATAAAGATTTTAAAAACACTGTTGTAATACATTGAGACACTAAACATTGTTCTTATGAGGTTTTTTTTACAGGAGAAAAATGCAAATTTCTTCCAAACACTTCAAATTTAGTCTGTGTTAGTAAATGCAAGACTATTTATGAAATCCAGGCATAACACATGTATGACAACGTTTCCGATAACTGTTCTATAGCCTACAGCTAATCAATCTGTCAGATTCTGGAGTGCATTCAAGTTCTAAAGAAAATTATGAATGATAAATTATCTTAAATAAAACAAATACATTTATAGATATGGTATATAAGTATATAATTTCACTCACCTGGAAAATGGAGGCCACTTGTATGGTTTGTGAGCACAATTAAGTGCACACAGCATGCCATATCATCTGATAATTGTAGGAAATAATTCCAAAAAGCAATTGATTATGTAAAGCCACATAAAACAAGACAAAAATATGATGTACATGCCAAGTTCAGCGGCTAATCAGCCGGAATCAGCTGAGGTGAAGTGACTGCGAGACCTAGCTGTCACTCAAGTGGTCATATCCTTAAATATGCAGACTTAATATAACCTAATATAAACGAAACGGATGAGTTGTAAACAAGTTCATGGTTTCTCACGTTTCTTTGCGGTTGTCATGAAGGGTATTATTAGCTATATACACCAAAATTGTTTTTTGTACCAGGCTGTAGACACCTTTTTTTTCTGCTGTGACGTTGGTCATTTTAACATTGGGGTCAATGTGCTCTATTATGGAGCCAGGCCTAGTGGAATTTTGATGAATTGCAGTTTCAGTCACTTCCTTATTAGGTTAACGAGGGAAAGCGGGATGTTGCCGCTTGAGCATAACATGAAAAAATTCTCAAAAAAAAAAACATTTAAAAAATGCCAAATGTGAATTAGCTGCTTTTCCATCATGTTGTTAGAGCCGTTGACTGTAGTATCGCTAACCTAGTAACCAACAGTAAAACAAAATAAGCATAAAGGAAACGGATGATCAATCACATGAGCGTAATCAGAGTTTATTTATTCGGATGTGTTTCCATCTTCATTATTTGCATTAACATTTGTTACACCAAATTAAGAAAATCTTGAATTTCCATCACTCGTTTTTCATGCGATACTTCAAAATGCACATGAACACAGGATGATGGAAACCCACTATAAATCATCCAGATATCCCAGGATTCTCCAATTATACAATAAATATTTGAACCATAAGCATTGATACAATTCTAAACTTATGCACATCAGGTTGGCTACTATAGATAGTAATTTGTTCTCAATGACCTGTGCACTGATTTGAGTAAAATAAATACTGAAAAATAAAACTTGGTGTAGCCGTGTTTGACATGTCACCATATAAATTCAAGTCTCATATTGGGAGATTCAAAAATCTTCTATTACAGCCAAAGATATCTGTGTGGATGTGTATTGTTCTAGCTTCACTGGGGAATTTTAAAGACAAACCTTGCTGGACTTGCAAAAAAACAGTGGGGGATGTGGCCACCAAAGGTGCCTGTCTCAATTTGTATGGCTTTATCCGTAATTTGAACAGTTGAACCATGCTATTAATAAAAAAAAGCTGTAACAAATGTCCAGATGTCCCAGCTTCGTGTTTGGGTCATGAACTTGGCCAGTCTAAAATTTGGGTAGGTGGGAGAGCAATGTGTTTTTTTTTCACAGCAGTACAAAATGTAGTTTCTGAAAGTTTGAAAGACATGTCTAAATGAAAGTTCCATTTTAGTTAGCAGAAAGTTACCAGCTTTTCATTCATTCATTTTCTTTTTGGCTCAGTCCCTTTATTAATCCGGGGTCGCCACAGTGGAACGAACCGCCAACTTATCCAGCACATGTTTCACGCAGCGGATGCCCTTCCAGCCGCAACCCATCTCTGGGAAACATCCATACACACTCATTCACACACATACACTACGGACAATTAAGCCTACCCAATTGCCCTGTACCTCATGTCTTTGGACTTTGATTACAGTAATATTGTTGAATAATCTAAAAATGTTCATCTCATTTATGTACAATGCAGTTTGTAAAGTAATATTTTCTGTCTTTTAGTAGATATATTATATGAGAGACTTGCTTTGTTTACCAAATAAAGTGAATCTAAATAGATTTGCATTTTAAACATTAAATAAAAGTTAAAAAGGTATTATTTTTTATTTAACATATTAAGGTTTTAGTTATGATACTCCCAAAATAATTCCGCAGAAGTCCGCAGATTTTTACCAAAATTCTTCGCAGAAAT
The DNA here is from genome assembly GCA_903798195.1 of Danio kyathit. Lineage (NCBI taxonomy): Eukaryota > Metazoa > Chordata > Actinopteri > Cypriniformes > Danionidae > Danio > Danio kyathit. The sequence goes on along the minus strand of LR812530.1, from coordinate 8,561,991 downwards.
GGCAAAAAACGTCCGCAGATTCCATCTGGCCCTAGTCATATCTCATGCACCTGTGTTTTTTAAAGGAGATCTAATCAATTTTAATTAAATCACAAATGAAAAAACTTGACTCAAGCCTTGACCAATCCTATTAAACAGCTCTGGAGAGATCTGAAAATGGCTGTACACCACCCAAACCTGATAGAGCTTGAGAGGTACTGCAAAGAAGAATGGGCAAAAATTCCCAAAGACAGGTGTGCCAAGCTTGTGGCATCATATTCAAAAAAGACTTGAGGCTGTAATTGCTGCCAAAGGTGCATCAACAAAGTATTGAGCAAAGGCTGTGAATACTCATGTACATGTGATTTTTCAGGTTTTTTATTTTTAACAAATTTGCAACAATTTCAAAAACTCTTTTTTCACATTGTCATTATGGGGTTTTGTGTGTAGAATCTTGAGGAAATAAATGAATTGAATCCATTTTGGAATAAGGCTGTAACATGAAAAAAATGTGGAAAAAGTAAAGCGCTACGAATACTTTCTGGATGTACTGTACATTGATATATGTTCGATCCCCCATTACGAAAAGTGCCACCTCATGCATATTGCTATTTTGTCCTGTCCCTATTATTGAATAATCAAAGGCAATGTAAAATGTAAACACTGTACATTCTTCATTGCTGATCGACAATAATAATCAAACTCCACATCGCAGATGCACACATTGTGATATCGATTCTGAAACGATATATTGTGCAGTCCTAATCTAAACTATTTTTTAATTCTTCCTTACATCTCCTTAAACACAGGTCTTCAATAGCCGTTTAGTCTACATGCACATTTGTGGCTCTAGACTGCAGCTGTGATCTCTCGTGTCTCCTGTTGTTTTTAAGCAGCAGGGTGACGTATGATGGCTAATGTGTGGGAGTCGATCTTGCCTCCAGAACACACTTTACCTCCGGCGTCCTGTTTTACCGCCTCAGGCCCAACCTTGATTTTACCCAGCAGAGACCATATAATCTTAATTTAGCATCACTTAAGACAGAGACCACGCTGAGAATCTAAAAATATATGCAAATTAGTGTGAGGCGTCATCGTCAAGGTTTATGATAGGTGCTATGGTTAAGCAAATGAAAGACTGTATAAACTCAAATTGAATCAGAGACATGATTTGATTAAGGTATTTCGGTAAAAAAGAACTGCCACATCTTAGTGTGAGACATGCAACTGATGAAGTGTGGTCGCTGTCTGAAACATCATTCAGTAGTGTCGCCGTTGGACAGGGCTATTTTAAAAACATTTCCTGACATGTTCAGTCTATCAATATTACAGGATAAGATTTTACAGGTTCTTCTTAGCTAAAATATATATATATTTTTGCTGCTTTTTAAAATTATTCAATTGAAATGAGCTGAAACAACACATTTCTTGGGTTTTTGTGTGGGACAACTTCATTGTTTTATGTTCAATCCACTTAAATTTGTTTAAAAAAAAACAGGGTTAACTTAATATATTTGTGTTGGGAGAACACAACATAAAGGTATTGTGTGAAACCCAGCATTGTTTTTACAGTGTGTAGACATTTTAGATCTAATTATGATATAGCATTATAATGTTTAAATGTGCGGGGACTTACTTATGAAGTGTTATACAGAAACCAGCAATTTGATGTATAATTTATCAAATGTGATACAGAAGAATAAATGTACACACACTCAAAATGTACATATACAGTTGAAAGCAAAATAATTAACCCTCCTGTCTTTTTAAAATATTTCCCAAGTAATGTTTAACAGAGCAAGGAAATTTACCTTAACATGTTGAATATGAACACCCGCAAAAGTGTAATTAAACATGTAAAGTCTCATGTATGAATAAAAATAAGATAATCAATCGTGATTTATGAGGACTGTGAACTGGATAAGTACTTTTTATGGTTAAGTAACTTTATAAGTAACTGGATGGACAATTAACTGGATAAGTACTGAATAAAGTATTTTTTACCATCTAAAATGTGCTGTGACATATAATCCAAGACTAAAGCCTGTTTCACACCGCAAGTGTGAGCAGAGGGGCGTCCATGCTAACAGATTAGACCTTTCATACCATAGTTTTGGCGCTGGGTCTATTTTTGCTGCTCACGCTCAATTAAAGTGACGGTGCATTGATAATGACCAAAAACACATTGAATGACAGGAAAATGTAGCAATTTTACCCAATACATGCATCGATAATATCCACTAATTTTTTTTATACTGTATGTTCAATCAAATGAACTTAAACGATTAAAAACGGCAACAAATATTTATTTGGCCCCGAACTACAAAACCAATTTTAAAACAATTTTAGTATGTTTTGTTGAAGTTGCACACTAGTTTGATCATGTATAAATACCATTATAATAATTATATTGTATAAATATTATTATAACTATAGACCTACATCATCCTGACAATCAAAAACAAAATGATGTCACAGGTGATTGTCTTCTGGCATAGCCTACAGTTATTTAAGATCAATATCATTTGTAAAATAAAGACTTGCAGGTTAAGGTAACAGCATAGGAAGTTGCCGCGGGCCTTGGTGAAGATGAAAAGTAAAAAAAAAAGTGTATTTATAGATAGATAGGTAACTAGATAGAATAGACAGAGATGGATTGATCTCTGTAGCAGCTGCCGATGAGCTGCGCGCTGCAGACGCAGTCGGTGTGAAAGGCAAACGTCTGCGCGCTGCTTTTGCTCTCCATACGTGCTGCTCACGCTCTGCTTGCGGTGTGAAACAAGTTACATAATGCAGGGAATGTTAAAAAAAGACAAAACAGAGAGGAAACTGATACCGAAACTCATTTAGGTATGTATATTTAAACAGATAAAGTCAAAATGATTAGCCCTCCTGTGAATTTATTTTTTTTTTTTTTCAAATATTTCTCAAATGATGTTAAACAGACCAAGACATTTTTTTCCTATAGCATTTTTTCCTCTGGAGAAAGTCTTATTTGTTTTATTTTGCCTAGAACAAAAACAGTTTTATTTTTTTTAAAACTATTTTTTAAACATGTCAGAAAAGCATCCAATCATGCAATTGCCAATAAAGTGAGTTTAATTGCCTCTTAATTTCCCCTGTACACTGCACAAATACAACATGACAAACAGCGAATGACAAAGCTCAAATTTGGCCTGAAGAGAGAAAGAAGAGAGAATTCTGCTCAGAATTGGACCCAAAATCACAAAGTGTAATCAATCCATGTACCATCCCTGCAGGGACACAACATCATAAGACGTTAATATTAAGTTAGATTAAGGTCATGACATCAGGTGACCAAAATTCAGTGTCTAGTCAGCGTCTAAAGACGTTATTTTTGATGTGCAACAATGACGTCAAATGACATTGATATTTGGTTGTGTTGAAAAGTGACAAATCCAACATCGAGCCAACATCTTAAACCAACATCATATTGACGTCAAATACTGACTTTTATTCATCAAGAATGGCAACAAAAATCTGTCTGATAAACGTCATAGTGGTAACGTCCACACGTCAAGCTTAAACATCATTAGCTGTTGATATTTGGTTGATATTAGGTTGTACGTTGGACATTGATATTGGCTTGACGTTGGGTTCTGATGTCAACCCAATTTTCATTTTCAAACAAAATGCAACGTTCCCACGATGTTGGGGTACAACGTCAATCTGACGTCATGTTGACATCCTGTGCCTGTTGGGATAATGCCAAAGAAAGACTTTCTAAAAAAATAACAATATGCTTTCTTCGTGACCTATGCGGAAGTGCACTTGTTTTTGCAAGTGTTTTAGTACTTCTGATTCAGTTGCCTATGGTAGAAATTACTAGGAATTAGGGGTGTGACAAGATCTGGCGACATTAAATCACGACGAGATTTCTTGTTGAGGTGAAAAGTTGTCTCGTGAGTTGTGATGTTATGGTGGAGAGTGAGGGTGAAATTACCATTGAAGATTGGAGGCGGGATTGGATTTGATCTGCAAATCAAGTGCTTTGCACACACCTAGCAACCCAGGCTGGCCTTGGAGTTGCGCTTGTCACACGGTTGGGCAGGTGGGTGTGACATAACTGCTTTTTTCACTGGAGTTCAGCGGGTGCCGCGTCCAACATAGGCTAGAACTGGAGCCTCAAAGATTATGCTTCGTATCCATGTGATGGAATAGCACTTCAGATATGCTGAAAGCCTTAACTGCATACACACAAATGGAATTAAGACATGGAGTATTACTGTTTTATTTGCATTATTGAAGTGCAGATATGTAAAAGCTGTAATTAATCTATTAACACCTTGAAGGACTTTTAGCCGCATTTTGCCAGGACATACACACCTAGCGAGTCAGTAAAGCACCACAGACACACACATCTCTAAGCGCGCGCAAACCAATACACACACTCACTGAATGAACTCCTGGAGACTTATCGTCACATCATTATCACTGAACACACGTTTATGCTATCCGGGAAAAGCTGATTTTTTTTTATTTTTTTCATTCACGTTCGTTATCAAACGCCATTAAAACAACTCTCTCCTATTAATATTTACTTCATATTTGCGTGCTCGCATCCAGTAGCTCAGAGTGAGTCACGGGGGCATGAATGAAATCTTGCTAAATGAAAGTGAAACTGATTTATTAAAATTTAAAATTACCCCAAAAATATTTTAAGTTCAGTGTGTGGAAAGAAGTTCGATTTATTATGTGAAATTGTACAGGGGAGAAGCCAGCCAGTAGAGTTTATAGCTAAATATTTAGCAGTGTTTGCATGTCCTTTACACCATAGAATTCATTTAAATAGAAATAAAATACCATTCCCTGCGTTTTTAAAAAGCATCTAAATAGTTTTTTCTATTTTGTGATTTTTTTTTTCTAGTTCAATAAAAATCTATTTTCCATTCATATATTAGCAAATATTTTGCTAATATTTAAAATTATATATAAAAAGATTATTTTTCATACACATAGGCTATTAGAAAAATATTTAGCAGTGTTTGCACATCCTTTATTGTGTGTAATTCATAAAAATAGAAGTAAAATAGCATTCATTACAAGTTGATTTACAAGAAAAAGCACCTAGTTTTGCAAAAAAAAATTTCTTCAGTTGAATAAAAGACTATTTTCCATTCATATTTCATCATTCAAGATTTCTTAAAAATAGTGTAAAAATCTTGTCTCGTCACACCCGTACTAGGAATAATAAACGGCAGAAAATGGTTAAACTACTTGTTCTTCAGACGTTTGTTCATGACTTTAAATAATAAGTATAATAATATAATATGGAAATAACGTCTTGAAATGAATAGAAGTGAATGAGCCTGGAAGTCTAAAACCAAAAAGATTCCAGTGGCTTCATACGGTAGAATAAGGTCAATAGATTCATAACACTGCAATTTATTACCTGTTAAGTAGCATTTTTACTGCCAAGCACATGCTTCAGAATAAAGTGGGAACATGTTGATCCGCTGATGTAGTTGAAATGGAGCTCTCATGATGCTGCAAGTGAAAGCGGAGGCCTGCGGTAGACCCGTCTTACCCTTGGGACACTTCATGGGAAGATAATTTGGTGACTGTCAGGTCTCATTGATGTGGGCAGTGCTCTCTGCATGGTGTAACCCTTCTGCTTTCGGGCATAGGAAGCAAAGCCCACACTGGCAGTAATAGGTTTAAATTCAAAAGCCTGATAATATGATTCTGACACATCGCACAATGCTGCTTATGTGGGTGAGTCGAGTTCAAATCGGGTTTTGTCATTTCTCAAACCCATCTGCCTATTTTTGTCTGTCACCTTTCCAATATCCTCCCAATGAAAGTGGCAGAAGTTCTCTTTAAAAACGGGGAGTCTTTCAAGATTTCAAGAACATGACTCAGCTAGACAAATATGACTAACACATTTTCTGGAATAAAAAGTACTTTTTTTTCCCATCTGAAATGTGCTATGACATATAATCCGAGCCTGAGTTACATAATGCAGTCAATGTTAAAAAAAGAGAGAAAATAATAGTAATTTTGCAAAACAGAGAGGAAAATTATCCTGAGTTTATTTGTATGTTTAACTGCAGATATCCAGTTGAAGTCAGAATTTTTTAGCTCTTCTGAATTATTAGCCCCCTGTATATTTTGTCCCCCAATTTCTTTTTAATGGAAAGATTTTTTTGGCTTAACTAGATTTATTAGGCAAGTTAGGGTAATTAGGCAAATCATTAGCTACGTTTCCATCTACCTTATTTTTATGCGCATTTTGGACATGCACATGAAAAACAAACACAGCAAGTTTTGAAAATACGCATAAAAAAACAAATATGCATAACTCAGTAGGATAAACCATAAAACAAGATGCGCATAAAGTACAATGGAAACACTTTTACTAAACAAATTCTAGTATGCGCATTAAAAAAGATCATGTGATGGTAAAAATGTGTGTGAATGGACAAAGCAGCAGGCTGAGCACACTGTCAAACATCTGAAATGTTGTTTTGGTCATTCTAACACGCCTTAACCATTTCAGTATTGGTGTTATTATATTATTAATTACCTCCAGAATAGTCAAGAGCGTCTGTGCTCCGCGTCTGACGCCTTCAAACGCCACCACGCATTCATTGCGTGTCGGCATACTGTCTTCTGAGGTGCGAGTAATTTATTAAATAAAGAAAAGATTCACGCAGCTTCTCCTACTGCAGCAAATTCTGTTTTTTACTTTTGATATTTGGCGCCAGCTAATCAGGAAGTGACGATTTTGTTCTCTTTGACTCGGATGGAAACGCTGCTTTATTCGCATGTCTTACATGCGATATTCCTGTTATGCGCATAAATTAAAATCGTTTTTAAAATGTAAAAACTGGGGCGACGCGGTGGCGCAGTAGGTAGTGTTGTCGCCTCACAGCAAATAGGTCGCAGGTTCGAGCCTCTGCTGGGTCAGTTGGCGTTTTTGTTTGGAGTTTGCATGTTCTCCCTGCGTTCGCGTGGGTTTCCTCCGGGTGCTCCGGTGTGAGTGTGAATGAGTGTGTATGGATGTTTCCCAGAGATGGGTTGCAGCTGGAAGGGCATCCACTGCGTAAAACATTTGCTGGATATGTTGGTGGTTCATTCCACTGTGGCGACCCCGAATTAATAAAGGGACTAAGCCAAAAAGAAAGAATGAAAATTTAAAAACTGCTTTTATACTAGCCAAAATAAAACAAGTTAGATTTTCTCCTGAAGAAAAAAAATATTAGAAAATACTGTGAAAATTTTCTTGCCCCGGTAAACATCTTTTAGAAAATATTTGAAAAATAAAAATAAATGGGGCCATATTCAGTAAATGAATTTTGTCGTGAATTTTAATTTTGACGCCACTAAAATCCAAACCCCATTGGTCCGTATCTGAGTACTGAATGTGACGGTGAACACGGTGATTTTAACATGAATGCAACAAAGGCTTATTCTGAAAATGTAGCCTATTTCTGGAGATCGCGAATTATGTAGCCAGAGGAACATATGGCTGCATTTCGTCTTTAAAGCGAACGCTACGGGGTGGTTTGATGCTGTTCCTTTTTTTGCTTACCAGCTGACCGCTTACCTCCGTATGGATTGCTTTTCTGCTGCTACCAGTTTGTCTAGTAGCTCGACGCATACGTCAGCAGACTTTTGATGTGGAGCGGAGTTGACATTGACGACGGGGTTCGAGTCCGATGAACTGTTCTAGAAAGCAGGTAAGATGAAAACAAAAGCCAAAAAATAATATTAACAAGTAAATAACAGGGTGAGAATGTGGTAAAATCTGAAAACGTGGTACAAATCAGGTGGCCGCGAGGGCTTCTCTTTTTCTGGATTGCTTTTGAAAACACTGTCAGTTGGGTTTAGGGAAGTGGGTGGACAAGTCAATCAGGGCTTTTGAAAACACTATTGGTTGGGTTTAGGAAATGAGGAGTAGTTTGGGTTAGTCAATCACTCAGTCAGTCGACAGCGGCCTCTGGTGGATTTACGTGAGAAGAGCAGGCACGAATGGCACTCACAAGAGAAATTTGAGATCTGAAAAAGCAACCTCTGGTGGATTCGCAAAAACAAAAATGCAAAAAAAGTAGCTCCTGGGACATATTTGGCACTCTCCAGAATGATATATAGGGGTACGTTTTCAGAATGAGCCTGGGTTGGATAATATTGACCTTAAAATGGTTTTTAAACATTAAAAACTGCTTTTATTCTAGCCAAAATTAAACAAATAAGACTTTCTCCAGTAAAAAAAACATAGAAAATACTGTGAAAATGTTCTTGCTCCGTTAAACATAATTCAGGAAATATTTGAAAAATAAACTGAACAAAATTCAGCAGGTAAATTTTGTCTTGGATTTCAAGTTTGACGTCACTGAAAATCAAACCCCGTTGGTCCTTGTATCTCAGTACTGAATGTGACGATGAACACTGATTTTACCATGAATGAGCTACAGGGTTTTCAATGAATAACTTAAATTTCTGCCTATAATTAGGCCTCCTGGAACAGTTTTTCATAGCTCAGCTAAGACCTCTTCATCTGGACAGGCTGCTGGAGTCTGCAGACATCAGGACTTCCCTTTGGTCTCATGGAGCGCTGCCATACATTTGGCAACGAAAAGTTAATTCGAGAGCTCTGAAAGATTTTTTCAGCCAGGCCAGAGCTTGAGCCCTGCAGAAACATTAGCTGTGGGCCAAAGTGTTGCCCAGGATGTGATTTAAGTAATAACAAGTTAATGAAAAAATTAAATGAGTACAAGGATGCGCCTGAATGGAAGTCTTAAAGGCATGGCAGCAAAATTCAATGGGTCCCAGAACTAAATGATGACTGTTTTGTTGGCTCAAAATAGTAATAATATGAGCCATATTTGGACCGTGATTTGTTTCTCATGGGTATGTCTCTAGAAATAAATTCATACCTTGGAGTGATGGCATTCTGATGGTGATTTCTTTGTGGTGAATGAGCAAGCACTAGGTTCAGCACAGTTCCTTCATGTTGTCAGAACACAAATTGATTAAGTTAACTTTGTCGTTTTTACAAATTGAAGTGGGTTGAACATACAACAATTAAGTTGTCCCCCCCAAAAAATTAAGAATTGTGTTGTTTCAACTCAATTTAGATAAGTAGTTTGAACAGGCAGAAAAAGTGGAGTTTGTAGTAGAGTTTGTAATCTATTCTTAGAGTAATTTTCAGTGAGGAATGCAAAATGTAACTATGTCAGTGTGACCATGGAAAACAAAAATATTTACGTGCACAACTGACCTAATAGGAGGTCATGAATTATTTAAAAAATACAAACATGCTAAAAAAAGGTTATAAAGTGCGTACACTTATATATTTTAGGCTTTGTTTTAACATACACTACATAACAGTGACGTCTTGTGGCTATTCATTTAAATTAAGAAGCGCCAAAAATGAAATTCAATGAAATCCATAATTTTAGGTGATTATTTTTGAATTGCCATGAGTTAAATAGGCCTTATTATGCATTTTTTTAAAACTCTAAGTGAATGATAACATCCAGCTGAGCTTTAAATCTAAAACTATTGATTACAGGTAGGGATGGATGACGTGAAACTGACGTGTTGAGATCCCGAAAGCGCAAATGTTATGAAACCCTGCACCAAAGCATGATCCAAACCACCCAGGTTACGTGACTAAAGTGTTTCAAAACACCAGGTCTGTGACTAAAGCGATTCAAAGCATCGGCCATTTCAAAAGCATTTTGAGACCTGGCGAATCTATGTTTGACTGGCAGGGTCGGAACAAAAACTCTGATATCAGACCAATATTAAAACAAAACATGTTACAAGAACAGAGCACTTAAAACCTAACATCTATAGCTGCATCACCCTGGATTCAAACTCATTATCTCGGCATGCTAGTCTGGAACTCTCACCGCTTTACTAAATCACTTAAAAGCTCAGTTCTACAACGTGGGGTTTATTACCTCAATTTGCTTTACAGTTTCTTTGATGAAACTGTTCCAAAGCAATACATAAAAATGACCCCTAGGTCACTGTAGAGGCTGGTTTTGAAAGGTTTCGAAGCTTTCGAACCTACCTACCTACCTACTGACCAACCAACCAATCAATCGATCCAACCAACAAATCATCCAATTAATCCATGCATCCAACCAACCTACAAACCAACCAATCAATCCATTTATCCAACCAACCTACAAATTAACCAATCAATCCATCCACCCGACCAACCAACCTAGCCTAAATACCTATCAAAAAAACAAACAAACCAACCTAGCTACCTACTTACAAATCAATCAATCAATCAATCAATCAATCAATCAATCAATCAATCAATCAATCCATTTAAAAACTAACATCTATAGCTGCATCACCCTGGATTCGAACCCATAACCTCTGCATGCTAGTCAGGAACTCTCACCGCTTCACTGAATCAATTGAAGTCTCAACTCTACAATGTGGGGTTTAATACCTCAATTTGCTTTACTGTTTCTTTGCTAAAGCTGTTTCAGACCAATACATAAAAATTACCACTAGGTGTCACTGTAGAGACAGGGGGTTCCAAAGCTTTGACACATTTGCTTCAACTGTTTCAGTGTTTCATGAAGTAACAAGTAACAAGAGGGTAATCTAAAAGCGTAGTCAGCAAAGCAGGCGATTGGTCAGGACAGGAGGCAAAACAACACAAAACAATGAACAAAGCAAAGATCAAAAACAACGGAAAGACAAGGCAAGGAAAACGCTAGAAATGTTACAGGGAAACAAGACTCCAAGAAGTGTAGTGTGAGTGTGTGCTGTGTTTATAGTCCTGGTAATCAGTGAGAATGATCTTCCTCTGTGTGTGTATGTGTATATCAGATCAGATTGTTCACAGTTGTAGCGGGAGTTAATTGGCGCAAAGCATCCTGGAAGTTGTAGTTCATGTGATGGCAGATGATCTGCATAGGCTAGATCGCTGATGATCGTTACAGGAGCAGTGATATAATAACAGTTTTTAGCATGTCAGTAATAGGTGTTAATATTTCAAATACATGCATAAGCGTAACAGTGACTCTGGCAGTGGTTTAAAAATGTTTAAATTGAGCAATTTTGTTTTAAAAAATAATAAAATAAAATAAAACTTTTCAGATATCATTCAACTATTTTTGAAATCTTACTCAGAGGCAGTATGTAAGTTTGACACCCAGTGGTTGAACTAGGTATTGCACGGCTGGTTAAAAACACACACAAGCACAGGTTGCCAGATTGACGACACCAACAGGAGTGTGCCTGCCTATCGAGCCTAAAGGATGATTTAAGTTGTGTTCTAAATAAAAGCAATGGCACGCAATATAAGAAATATTTTCTATATTTCTATATATTTTTCATTTTATCCTAAACAACACCTGGAATTTATATTTTAGAAATTTATTTTTATTTCTTGCAGCTGAACAACAAGATAAACTTACACTGATCACCACAGGCACACCTCATGTGCTAACATTTAGTGTTAAATGCTAATAATGGGAATTTGAATGCCATTTTACGTGACATTTATTGGCCATATACTGAAAGCAGTAGCAGATAGTTCACCTCAGATCTTGAAAATAAAATTAACCATTTAAAATGGAACTTTAGAAGTGTGAAACAGTGCAAACCAACACATATCAGTGATTCATCATGTACATTTAATAATGTTAAAGAGGTTTAATATGTATTAATTAGATTATAAACCCTACCATTACGTTGGAGTGCAGTGAGTGCACTATTCTGTGCATCTGAATTTCTGTTGTTTCGCTGGTGCAAACAGCGAAATTGCTTCTCACTGCAAATCTTGTCAGATAGTGTGTTGTTAGGACACGGGGTTACAATGTAACCTGCTCACCTAATGTTTACAATCATAATTTTTATGTTATTTGCTAATTAAAAACCACCTCACGTGAAACTGAATCTGTGTCTCATTTTGGAGTCTGCTAATGTCCACCGGAAGTCGCATTTCGGTCACGGACACATGCTTTGAGAGCCTTCCTGACTGAATGAATCAAATATGCAGTTTTTTTACCAAGGCAACCCGGGGTGCTGAATTATAATTGGCTAAAATGACATTGTGCGGGTTAAATAACTAAAACATTTATGTAACAAATGTTACCACATGTTCAAAGCAGAATATCTGACTCTAGCATTATTTTTCAGATAAACAGGAATGTTCACTTAGCATGTTTCTTAAATATCTGCAAACATATTATAGTATTTTTATGCTTTTAAAAGAGTCAAAAACTTACATACAGCACCTTTAATTTTACCAGTCCATAATGCAACTACCAGACAGAGAAAGAAGAAGAAAAAGAGCAATTAAATAAATAAATCTTCAAACAAGATCGTGAGGCAAGACGGCTGATAGTAGCATAGCATTATATAGTAGTTCAGGGTATGCTGCTGCAAATATAACTGCAATATCCTGTACCTAAATCGGTTCAGTTGTTGAAAATACATCAAAACTAGTAATGTGAATAAAAACTAAATTACAGCTTTTGTAAATTGCTACCCCGAGTAAACGCGTAAACTGATATTATGCATGCTAACATTATGTGCGATCATATCCACGCTTGTTCGCTCTTCAGGAAACGACTCCTCTTGCCAGTGCTGGCTTTTAGCTCGGATAATATTCACTTAGCAAGTGCACCACGAGGGGTGGTTATTTTGCAGAGTTACATTAAAAAGCAGTCGTGCAGTCAAGCATGTTACAATAAAAAGCCTAAATGGCGCAGTTAACAGATCTGAACCTTATACTTATGGAATGAACGGCTTTTACAGCTAATACTGTATTTGCATAAAGAGAGCTAACACAGTTCAGCAGCACTTTGAGTTCTAGCTGTTCGGATTGTGTGGTTTCAGACACATCAGACTCTTGTTGTTCAGATATTTTCTGGTTGGTCAACTGCGGTGATAAAGTAATGCCTGTTGCCCTTGACAACACTCTCTGATTGCTTATTTTGGGAAGCCTGCGTGTCCTGAAGTACAGCTCTGCTCATATTCTGTTTCTTGATAGTCGGCTATCAAACTTTTCAATTTTTTTTTCATGTGATTTGGCTTACAAAGTCTTAAAATAAATCCTGCTGATTCATTGTTGCTGTGCTTTTTTTTTTTGCCACACACTGAAGACATTTTTTTGTGATTCTTGAAAATACACTGTAAAACCTGATATGTTAAATTATCTCAAATCGGTTGAGTTAAATTGTTTTAGATCTAACTTTCAGTAGTCATGTTAAAGCAGTAAGTAAATCAGCATACTGTCATCATATACTCAAAATCATTGCAAGAATTAGATGTTTTGTTTCCATTGAAACTTGTTCATGCTTTTATCAGCAGCAGGGTGTATTACTGTAATGGACTCCTCACTGGCCTTTCCAAAAAGACAGTCAGACAGTTGCAGCTCATCCAGAATGCTGCCGGCAGGATTCTGACCAGAACCAGGAAATCAGAGCACATCACACCTGTCCTCAGGTCTTTGCACTGGCTCCTAGTTACATTCAGAATAGATTTTTAAAGTATTACTACTTGTCTATAAATCACTATATGGCCTAGGACCTCAACACATTACAGATATGCTCACTGAATACAAACCTAACAGGTCACTCAGATCATTAGGATCAAGTAAATTAGAAATTCCAAGAGTTCAGTCAAAGCAAGGTGAATCCATTTTCAGCTACTGCGCCCCCCGCTGTTGGAATCAGCTTCCAGAAATGATCAGATGTGCTCCAACATTAGGCACATTCAAATCAAGACGTTCGACAGATCTTGACATTCTTGTTTATGTAAGGCACTTTGAATTTCCATTGTGCACTGCCTTGCCTAAACAGATTGCGCCCAGGGGTGGACTTAGTGATTTGGGTCCTCTCTGCAATTCCAGGTGTAGGGCCCTAGCATTTTTGAAAAATATCCACATGTCAAAAAGTGTGTATATATATATATATATATATATATATATATATATATATATATATATATATATATATATATATATATATATATATATATGGGATGTCACGGTGGCGCAGTGGGTAGCACAATCGCTTGACACCAAGAAAGTTGCGAGTTTGAGCCCCAGCTAGGTCACTTGGCATTTCTGTATGGAGCTTGTGTGTTCTTCCCATGTTCCTGTGGGTTTCCTCTGGATGCTCCGGTTTCCCCCACAGTCCAAAGACATTCAGTACAGGTGAATTGAATAAGCTAAGTTGTCTATAGTGTATGTGAGTGTGTACAAAAGTGTGTGGGTGTTTCTCAGTGTTGGGTCGCAGCTGGATGGGCATCCACTGCATAAAACATGTGCTGGATAAGTTGGCGGTTCATTCCGCTGTGGCGACCCCTGATTAATAAAGGGACTAAGCCAAAAAGAAAATGAATGAGTGAATGCCTAAACAGATTAAGGCAAACTCTTTAAGTTGACTTTATTCATTTGATTTCTGTCAACTTTAAACCACTTACAGCAACCAGTTTCCTCAAAGCTTTTGTGTAGCTATATAGTGTTTGGACTTAATTCATTCTATTACCTGAACTAACCTTAAGGGCCCTATCATACACCCTGCAATAAGGCGCAAGAAGTGATTAGCGCTATTTGTTGATATTTTCATACCAGCGCAACCCTAATTTTCACGTTTTTCATCGTGTTGTTTAAATAGCAAATCCGTTTGTGCCAATTTGTGGACTCAGGGGTGTGCCAGTCTAAAAAGGAGGTGTGTTAAGGCGCATCGTTGGTGCATTGCTATTTTGAAGAACTAAAATAGACTGCCCATTGACCAACTACAAGTAGGTCTAAAGTCCAGCTCAAAGCACGTTAGTTATGCACCTATGCAGGTCCAAACACTTATACATTGCCTAATATACACAGGATGTACAGCAAAATATCTTTACATATGAAAAAAATTATACATAAATATAAAAACCACTGCCTCCATGCCTCATCTCGGGAGGCTTTTTCAGTTTATTCATGAAAATTTGCCTTTGTATATGTTATTATTATTATTATTAGCAGAAGTATTTATTATCATATTTATATTTGTTTTAACAAAAACAAGTTTAGATTCGTCCACCTGTCGGGTTTTGGAGACGTATGCATCAACAAGCGAAATTAAATACGTAGGCTAATGTCTTCAGTGGAGTGCGTACGACACTGTTTCCATATCTACGAAAGTAAAGGAGTAAAAGTAAAGTAAAGAGAAAGTAAATAGGCTGAATGGAGGAGGCTCATTCTTTACTGCAGATGGTCTGTTTAACAGTTTGTTTTGCTAGTAAAGCATTCAGGTTTTCCACTTACAAAGTCCGCCATGTAAATAGCAAATGTGCCATGGTGCAAAGCAACTGACTCTTAAAGGGAATGGGAAGTGAGACTCTGATTGGTTTAATGCACGTTGTGCTCAAAACACACCCATAACTCATTTAGAGAATAAGCACAACCCTGTTAGACCATGCGATGTGGCACAAACCATATTTTTCCATCCTTAAAATAGCAAAAGTGGATTCGGACATGCCCTTAATGCTTTTGCGCCGTGCACTTTACACCTTGCATCTAGATCGTTAAAATAGAGCCCAAAATGTTTGTTACTAATACTTAATGTTTGACGATATCAACTCAAATTATATAAGTGTATATGACTATACACTTAAGTACTGTAAACTTGAGTCATATGCATATACTTATTGTTAATATAGTTGTAAAGATCACAGTTTCAAACTCTGTTTCAAGTCTTGCCCAACAACACCATTCATCCATGTTTCTGTTCACAGCATAGCATGGCATCTTCTTGCACCATATTGCTTAATTGTATTATTGAGGCATTTATTGAGAAGTTTAAAGTCAGTGGCTTTAGGCCTATACGATATACCACAGGCAACCTAATAAAGGGTAAAACTCCAGCTTGTCCTCATGTGTTTCTCTGCTCTCTGGCGTTCCTGTCGAGTGGGATCATATCAGAACAGCTGAATGTTTTAAATAAATGAGCATCATGTCATATAGCCTCAGGCATGGCAGACTGTTAGCCATCTCGTGCCTGGCATACCCCTCAGCGTTTGGCTCTAACAAGTGCTCGTCCTTCTCACACAAGGGCTAAAATAACCTATAACGCCTGGAGAGCCATAGGTGGTAAAAACTGATCACAAACGATAGGAGGTTGCATCTCAGCTCCTGAGAGACTCCCGAAAACTACAGGATGGAGAAGAATCTTCCACTGACCTCAGTGAAAAATGAAGATATTCTCTTTGACAAAGTAGCTATGTCTTGGGGAAAGAATGAAAAATGTATCACACTGTTGTTGTTTTTTTGACTTGTATGCTTCTTTTTATTTTCTGCTTTTCGTGGGCATGAAATATAATTGGCAAAAGGAGCATCTGATCATATTAAAGTAAAAAAATAATTGGAATAAAATATTAGCATTGAT
Organism: Danio kyathit; assembly: GCA_903798195.1. Taxonomy (NCBI): domain Eukaryota; kingdom Metazoa; phylum Chordata; class Actinopteri; order Cypriniformes; family Danionidae; genus Danio; species Danio kyathit. Next base: position 8,545,633 of record LR812530.1, on the reverse strand, counting down.
TAAAAGCACGCAGACGCACATAAACAGCTGATGAAATGCTTTCTCAATCTGATAAAAACGCAACACTGAGCTCTCACGTTGACGATTATTTCAGAATATGTTGCAATGATGACATATAGTTGTTGGCTAGCCTTGTTAGCAACACTCATCCATAAAATAACTAAGAGTTCCATCAGATTTTGGATTATAACAGAAAATAAGCTCTGTGACCAACAAAGAAGTGTCTTATTTATGATGATAATTATCATACGTGATCATAGTTTGATCCTAAATACAATTAAAAAAAGCTAAATGTAGACTATAATCAAACTACACTCAAATTATGTTTGCTGTTTGTTGAAACTACAAACACTGCAGAAGACCTATTGGAACCCGCATGGACCCAAGATTCTTACAGAAATCAGTCAAGTTTGGTGAAGGAAAAATCATAGTTTGGGGGTTACATTCAGTATGGGGGGTGTGCAAGAGATCTGCAGAGTGGATGGCAACATCAACAGCCTGAGGTATCAGGACATTTGTGCTGCCCATTACATTACAAACCACAGGAGAGGAATTCTTCAGCAGGATATCATACTTCAGCCTCCACATCAAAGTTCCTGAAAGCAAAGAAGGTCAAGGTGCTTCACGATTGGCCAGCCCAATCACCAGAGATGAACATTATTGAGCTTGTATGGGGTAAGATGAAGGAGGAGGCATTGCAGATGAATCCAAGGAATATTGATGAACTCTGGGAGTCCTGCAAGAACACTTTCTTTGCCATTCTAGATGACTTTATTAATAAGTTATTTGAGTCATTGCAGAGATGTATGGATGCAGTCCTCCAAGCTCATGGGAGTCAGACACAATATTAATTATTTCTCCTCTGCACCATGACTTTATATTTTATACTGTACATTATTTCTGTTAAGTAACAAGACTTTTGTCTAAGCAAAGTCAGACCTTACTGTGCTAATTAAATCATTAAAAATCAAGGCATGATCATATTTTATTTTGGTAAAATAAGCGTAATCTAGAGGCCTTTGCCTTTGATATGAGCCACTTCCGATGTCAAATGATCAACTAAAAGTCAAGTTATTATTTGTTGTTCCTAAAACTCGGATAGGCGACAAGATTTTTGTCAGGTAGTGCAGGCTTGAGCTGTCAACTCATTCAAAATAGCATATACCGTGCGAGTAGGTGCTATTTTTGTATTTGAACTTGCATAATGTCTGTTAGAAAATATATTTTCTGTATAATATGAATATTAGTAGTATGGATGATATTTTGGATGAACTACATTTACCATATTATTATTATCACATGACCTATCAGTTCCACACTGCAAAAAAAATGCAAATTTTTGTCTTGTTTCTAGTCCAAACATCTAAAAAGACTTAAATCAAGACGCATTTTCTAGACAAGCAAAAAAATATTGTCTTGTTTTCGGAAATAAGTCAAAATTAATTGAGTTTTTCCTTAAAATAAGTAAAATCGTCTGCCAAAGGGGTAAGCAAAATAATCTTGTTGTTGCTTCGAAACAAGAATTTTTTTCTTACCCCATTGGCAGATTATTTTGCTGTTTTAGGGAAAAACTCAATTAATTTTGACTTATTTTTCTCTCTTTATTGATATTTGGATTAGAAACAAGACAAAAACTATAAGTAAGAAAAACATTGTTAGCAGTGCAGTTGCGTCCCTTCACTTGCATTCACTTATGGGATTTTAGAATGCGTTCACACCTGTGGTTCATTTCATCGGGTTCAGCCCAAGGGCAGCAAATTATACACTGTAGCCTTTTTCAGCATTTTTAATTTTTCCTTTCCCACTGCCCTGATGGCTTTTGTCCAGTTTTGTAATGTAGTTTACATTTTGTAGACCAAAATGTAGTTATGTGACAACATCCACATCACTTATTGACCAAATATGTCATTAATAATAATAATTCCTTACATTTATATAGCGCTTTTCTGGACACTCAAAGCACTTTACACATTTTTGAGGGGAATCTCTTCATGCACAACCAGTGTGCAGCATCCACCTGGATGACACTATGGCAGCCATATTGCGCCAGACCGCACACCACAAACCAGCTGATTGGTGGAGAGGAGACAGAGTGATAAAGCCAATTATGATATGGGGATGGTTAGGAGGCCATGATGGACAGAGGCCAGTGGGCAAATTTGGCCAATATGTTAAACCCCTACTCTTTTTCTAAGGATATCCTGGGATTTTTACCCAGGATTTAACCACAGAGGGTCAGGACCTTGGTTTAATGTCTCATCCGAAAGACGGAGCTTAATGAGCAGTGTAGAGTCCCCATCAATATACTGGGGCGTTAGGACCCACACAGACCAAAGGTTGAGCGCCACCTGCTAGTCTTACTAACACCACTTCCGGCAGCAACCTAGCGTTTCCTTGTGGTCTCCCATCCAGGCGCAGCCCTGCTTAGCTTCAGTGGACAGCCATGTGGGAGTTGCAGAGAGCTAGCTGTCAGCATTGAACATATTTCATAAGCTGTTTTTTGATTGGTCAGAATTAACTTCAGTTAATATTCCTACAAATCTTCCAAGCGTAAGCAAAGAGAGGAAGAAAAGCTTGTTAGTATGGATTATGATCATGTTGGCTGACTGATGGTCATCGTATATTATTTTGTATGCATCAGATAAGCTATACATTTCAGAAATGATGTGTGGATTAATATACCTTGATTCTTTTCATTATGCCACAATGATCTGTGGAATATAAGATTATCTCTTTCCATGTTTAAATTAATTGCCATAAATCATTAGTCTCATCTTTACTATAAAAATGCCATTCAAGTGATACACCCGAGTCTGCCCTTCATAATGTAAAGAGTGTATTTGACTCAATAGGTTATAAAACTCCATACCATCATCTGAGCATGTAGATTGTACATTCAGTGGTAAAAACTGATTGAACTTGGTTGAACATTAAACGCATTCTATTTATATGTTCTGTCATGGAATCACATCAAAGCAAAAGCACAAGGATTAGACTAGATTCACATGGAAACATTCAAAATAAAACCAGTTGTTCTGTTTTTATTTATTTATTTTTTAAAAGCCTGGATTACATATAGAACTGAAAGCATTGCATACATCAAATCTTTTGTGTGGGAATGTTTTGTGACAAGTGGCGATGCGGTGGCGCAGTAGGTAGTGCTGTTGCCTCACAGCAAGAAGGTCGCTGGTTCGAGCCTCAGCTCGGTCAGTTGGCGTTTCACAGTCCAAAGACATGCGATACAGGTGAATTGGGAAGGCTAAATTGTCCATAGTGTATGAGTGTGAATGAGTGTGTATGGATGTTTCCTAGAGATGGGTTGCAGCTGGAAAGGCATCCGCTGCGTAAAACATGTGCTGGATAAGTTGGTGGGTTATTCCGCTGTGGCGACCTCGGATTAATAAAGGGACTAAGCCGAAAATAAAATAAATGAATGAATGAATGTTTTGTGACTATTTTGTGGCTAACCATGTATTTTTTATTGATTGTTATGCAAGTAAATGCAACAGTAGGCTAAGTATTCACTTTCAACAACTCTTATTATACATGTCAAGTCTAAAGATTTTTTTTGTTTATAGACGATTAATAGCAATATATTTGCACTACTATAGTTTCTTAAAGGAAAACTTTTAAAAATTTTACAAGCCTTCTAGAGTTCAATAATTTCATCTGATCTCGGGGTCTGGCAGGAGCAATTTTAGTTTAGCTTAGCTTAGCATACATAATTGAATCCGATTAGACCATTAACATGACCCAAAAGAGTTTTAATAATTTTCTAATTTAAAGTTTGCTAAGTTAAAACGTTGCTCTTTTCTAGACTGACATGGCTTGGAATGCTCTTATTTTGGCATATTAATCACGGAACTTTGCTAAAAGTTCAGCTAAAATACGCTTGTTCGGCTGAATTGATTTAAAAATGGTAAAACTCATCTGTTTAACTCTAGACGAGTTGTAAAATTAACCTACCCAGCAGGCACAGGACGTCAACATGACATCACATTGACGTTGTACCCCAACGTCATGGGACATTGCATTTTGGGTGAAAATGAAAATTGGGTTGACGTCAGACCAACATCAGTTTCCAACGTCGGACAGACGTTGCATTTTGGTCACTTTCCAACGTAATCTAAATACAACCCAATATCAACATCTAATGTTGTTACAGCTTGACGTTGTGTGGATGTTACCAACATGACATCTATCAGACGTTGGATTTTGGTTGCCATACCTGATGAATAAATGTCAGTATTTGACGTCAATATGACGTTGGTTTCAGATGTTGGCTTGTCGTTGCATTTTGGTCACTTTCCAACGCAACCTAAAAACAATCAAATATCAACGTCTAATGTTGTTGCAGCTTGACGTTGTGTGGACGTTACCATTATGATGTCTATCAGACGTTGGATTTTGGTTGCCATACCTGATGAATAAATGTCAGTATTTGACATCTATATGATGCTGCTTAAGATGTTGGCTCGTTGTTGCATTTTGGTCACTTTCTAACGCAACCTAAAAACAACCAAAGATTAACATCTAATGATGTTACTGCTTGATGTTGTGTGGACGTTTCCACTTTGACATCTATCAGACATTGGATTTTGGTTGCTATACCTGATGATTTAATGTCAGTATTTGACATTGGATTTTTGTCACCATACGTGACAAATATATGTCGGTATTTGACGTCAATATGACGTGGCTTAAGATGTTGGCTCGACGTTGCATTTTGGTTTAGCTTAGCTTAGCATAAATAATTAGATCCGATTAGATCATTAGCATCTCGCTCAAAAATGACCAAAGAGTTTCAATCATTTTCTTATTTAAAGTTGGATTCTTCTGTAGTTCCATCGTGTGCAAGACTGACAGAAAACAAAAATTTGCTATTTTCTAGACCAACATGGCTAAGAAATAAACTCCTATGCTGGCGTATTAATCAACAACGTTGCTAAAAGTTCAGCTAAACGTGCTTGATTGGCTGAATGAGTTTAAAAATGGTAAAACTCTAGGGGAGTTGTAAAATGAATCTACTCAGCAGGTACAGAATGTCAACATGACGTCAGATTGACATAATACCACAATGTCATGGGGCGTTACATTTTGGGTGGAAATGAAAATCGAGTTGACGTCAGAACCCAACATCAGACTGACTTCAGTGTCCAACAACATACAGACATTGCATTTTGGTCAGTTTCCGACGCAACCTAAAAACAACCAAATATCAACGTCTAATGATGTTAAAGCTTGACATTGGATGTTACATGTGGATGTTACCACTATGACGTCTATCGAACATTGGATATTGATCACCATACCTGACAAATAAATGTCAGTATATGATGTCAATATGACGTTGGGTTAAGATGTTGAATAAATGCTCGACGTTGCATTTTGGTCACTTTCCAACGCAACCTAAAAACAACCAAATATCAACATCATTTGATATCATTATTGGACATCAAAATAACGTACATTGAATTTTGGTCATTCGACATTACGACCTAAGTCTAACCTAACATTAATGCGGGCATTGTTTGCCTGCTGGGTATTTTCAAGAGAGCTCCATTAAAAATATATGTAAATAATATATATAATAATTTGTCAATTTTTAGCAATTAGTAACAAACATTTGGATTTGAGCAACGCAGTGGCGCAGTAGGTAGTGCTGTTGCCTCACAGCAAGAACGTCGCTGGGTCGCAGGTTCGAACCTCGGCTGGGCTGGGTCAGTTGGCGTTTCTGTGTGGAGTTTGCATGTTCTCCCTGCGTTCGCGTGGGTTTCCTCCGGGTGCTCCGGTTTCCCCCACAGTCCAAAGACATGCAGTACAGGTGAATTGGGTAAGCTAAATTGTCCGTAGTGTATGAGTGTGAATGTGTGTGTGTGGAAATTCCTAGAGATGGGTTGCGGCTGGAAGGGCATCCGCTGCGTAAAATCGTGCTGGATAAGTTGGTGGTTCATTTCACTGTGGCGACCCCGCAAGGGACAAAGCCGACAAGAAAATGATTGAATGAATTTGGATTTGAATGCATTTTAATTAATCTCCTCAATATTTTTCCTCTACGTTTACCGGCTGTTTCTTTGCAATTATTTGTGAAAATCCCTAGCAGATGCAGTCACGTAAGTCCATTCCTTAAAAAGTGTGGGAACCTTGAAGAACATTTAGCTCTTAAAACTTCTGGAGTGCCAGGCCTTCAAATATTATTGCGGACAACAGGGGGCCTTGGAGTTAAAAAGGTCGAGAACTACTGCTTTAAGCCAAAAGCATGTGTGATTTCTATGATTTATTTTATAATGCATTTTGGAGAAGGCAGCTTCGATTGATTTAGCTCAAACCTTCCAATTTTTTTTTGAAATCCCTGTTGTGAACATAAATGGAGGGAAAAAAGAAAAATCATCCGGCACTAAGGAAGTGGTCACTTTAGCACTCGACTGAACATCTGCACAGCGCTCTCTCTCTGAAAGCGGTAGTGCTGTCACAGGCATATGGAGTCGAAAGTGACCTGATAATAAGTAGCATTAATCACAGTTTTAATTACGAATCAGGGTTCAGCGTGAGGTTAAAAGCTCACTCCTAATGGCATTCCAAAGACTCGATCCAATGCATACAAATAGCAGATGTATTTTGTAATTATGGCCGTGAAGTTGTTCATATGAGGGGAGGACTCGTGAAAAATGAAGGGTTGTTATGTAGCCGGGTGATGTTCATGATTTACGATTCCTGTACACCACTGACGCCCCTTCACAACATCTGATTTTTAAGTCATCACTGTTGCTTTAATTTACTGGCAGAGCTGTGACACGGCTTGTTTACTTCTACACTCGTCATTTCATCATTATGCTTCAGTGAACCCTCTGGAAAACAGCTACAATATTAAAACTGTTCCGTGCAGATTGTTCTATATCAGGGGTATTCTGTTAAAGAGGTCCAGTCCTTATATTTCTTTACCAGATGAGGTCCAGACTATATATGAATCAGAAATTATAGATAAAGATGAAACTAGTGACAAAAAGTAGTGAAGTATTTTTGAAGTAACAAAATATTTTTTTATCCATTTCTCAGTGAATATAGGTTTAATTTTTATGGCAAATTTTAATAAAACTGATTTATTAAACCAATATATTTATTAAAATACTTGGACTCCCAGACTTCATCAAAGACTCTTTGGATTCATCTTCAATGCCTCCTCCTTCATCTTACCCCAGACATGTTCAATAATGTTCATGTCCGGTGACTGAGCTGGCCAATCCTGGAGCGCCTTGACCTTCTGTGAGAAGGGGTGCTATACTGCTGCAGAATTTTGGTTTGTAATCTAATGTCCTGTGGATTGTAATGTAATGTGCAGCAGAAATGTCTTGATACCTTCGCCAACCTGATTTCACCAAGTAAGACGTGTGCTCATGGATTAACATCTATGTTGATCCTGGATCGACATTCCAATCAGCCAATCAGAATTAAGGGATATATTTACCATTTATGTTAGGTTTAGGCTTACGGTTAGGTTTATACGCTTCTACATGATTGTTATCCTATTGTTAACTATTATTCCCCTTTGATTTCGGGAGTAATTTTCAGTTATGGTTGGGTTTAGGCGTAGGGAAAAGGTATGGGTTACTTTTTCGAACAAAAATGATGTTCCAAGATTAACATAGATGTTAATCCAGGATCGCATCATACATGGCAAAATCATGACATGCTCGATACCTCAGGCTGTTGATGTTGCTATCCACTCTGCAGATCTCTTGCACGCCCCCATACTGAATGTAACCCCAAACCATGATTTTTCCTTCACCAAATGGACTGATTTCTGTGAGAATCTTGGGTCCATGCGGGTTCTAATAGGTCTTCTGCAGTATTTGGGATGTTTGGAATGCAGATCAACAGATAATTCAAACAAAACATCTACCTTCTGCCACTTTTCCAAATGATCAACTAGAAGTCAAGTTGTTATCTGTTGCTCCTACAACTGGGATCGACGACAAGACTTTTGTCAGGTAGTGTATATGCAAAATTATTAGCAAACTTGAATAATTTGAATAATTTAGCAAATATTTCAGAGGTTTACCCAAGATGATTTTGTTTTTAAATATTTTTTTAAACATAATGTTTAATAACTAATTTCTTTTGTCCTTGCCATGATGACAGTACATAATATTTTACTAGTTACAGTGCTCAGCATTTATAAGTACACCCCTCACAAGTCTATCTTTTAAATTCATATTAAAAAGTGCATATAGAATAGATTAGTCAGTACTGAAGCCAAATCTGGAGCTCATCTAACAAAATAACTTACGAAAATTTATCCCAAAAACTAGTACCCCCAAATTTATATGTTATAGAAAAATATTAAATACAAAAAAAAAAAAAAGAAGCAAAAAATGTTTTGTAATTTTTTTAGGTTGTAATTTTTTTTTTTGCAATATTTTGCTTGAATTTAATTGTATTATCTTACAATTTCTAAATATGTTTGGTGACTAAAATATAATTTTAATAAATATATCTGTTTAATACATCTGTTTTGTTTAAATACACCAACATACATTGCCTATATTCACTGAGAAATGGATCAAAATATTCATTTTCAAAATTGGGTGTACTCAATTATGCTGAGCCTTGTATTTTACAAGATTAAATGCAGGTGTTCTGTAGCAAATTGAGAAGAAAATAATGTAAGGGGGCTAATAATATTGACCATTTTTAAAAAATGTAAAAAGTAAAAAAAAATACAATTAATTAATTAATTAATTAATTAATTAATAAAAAGCCAAATGAAAAAAAAAACATCTTTTTCCAGAAGAAAAATATATAGAAAAAAATAGGAAATACTGTGAAATTGTCTTTATCTGTTAAACAACACTTGAAAAATATGTGAATAAGAATTCAAATTTCACAGGAGGGCTAAACAATTTGGGCAGCTGTAAAATTAAAAGAAAAATCCAAAACAGTCAAAACATACATCACAAATGAGTATATAGATTTTTTTTACAATATGACGTATTATAAATTAGATATTTTTACACAGCATCCGCATCCCGATCATATAACTGGTAATTTTAGTCATTTTGAGATACATGTTATACTGCTTATTGTGGATTCTGACTAACTTCAATGTCACCCATTGCATCAAAATGCTAAAAAAGCACATTGTAAATAAAAACATTTGATGCAATCAGTTCAGCAGAATACTGATCTGGATGTATTTTTTTATTTATTTATCAACTTTAACAGAAGTGCCGATATTTTCTGACAACACTAATTGCAACATAATTTTATGCACAATGGCTTCACGCCACAGCAATCATTTATGATTAATTTTTAAACTAAAATTGTTGTCTGTATTTGTCTCTTTCTTTGTTTTTATTTCTTTCCATAGAACAGTGGTTGGAGGGGGTCTGGCAAAGCAGTGCTGGCTGGCAGACTCGTGTGGGTTTTGTGGGTTTGAGGCTACTGGAGGGAGGTGGAGGAGTGAGATGATGCCAGACCCCGAGCACCAGAGCTCATTTCAACACCGCGTCTCGGTGGACACGCACACAGAGATGCCACTCACAGTGCCAGCCTGCCAGGCCACCGCTCCGAGAGGATTCACACTCCGTTCCATTTCACACTGATCTTCATCTTCTGCGCATACACATACAAAACACATCTGAGGTTTAGCATGCACGCACTATAAATACACATCTACTAATCAATTCATTAGCACATTTTACAAGGGATTTGATCTGGAAAAGTAATTTTCTGAATTTTCTTTTAAAATGGGAAAACAACGTACTCAAAAAAAAAAAAAATTATTATTTTATCAACAAAATTTTCTAAATGTTAATAATGTTAAATATTGCATAGTAATGCTGTGCTCACACCAGACAGGGCACGTGTGAATGAATCATGCTATTCATGTGTAAATAGACATGTAAACATTTTGAGTTTACTCGCTTCATTCGCACGGCAAATTAACTTCACAATAGACGTGGAGTCGCGTCATGGGCAGGGCTTATGTCTGCCTGGTGACTCTAGCTTCATTGCTAAATGGCTAACATGGATTTTATTGAGATAGTAGCTGTGCTTTATGTGCTTTAGGTAGGCTGAAAAACAGCATAGATTTGTTCGGCGCCATGTCCACTAGATCCTTTCAGAGGTGCACCCAGCTTAAACTCCTCCTGAAACTATACCTGGAAGATGGAGGCTTTCAGCGTTGCTTCAGACTGAGCCCAGCCCAGTTTGATGAGTTGTTGTCCGGTGCCGGCAGGAGGATTTCCCCTTGGTACATTAACAACAGGCACTACGTCATAATCACACCCCTACACGAGAAAGCTCCTGATAATTGCATATAATCACAATTTGTTATATCATTATAAAGATAATCATGTAAACACTATAAATGAGGAGGACTTCTCTCCTCGTCAATCCCCGGGTCTGAATGCAGACACAGTGGATAACAGAGCAGCAGGTCTCTTGCCCTATCTATTCCAACCATTAGCCCTGCCGGTAATCTGGGGGATTTTAAACATGTGCGAACACGGCAGCACGGATATAGGCGATGTGTATGAATGGTAACAAACTCAACTGATAAAAGATGAAGTCTCCTATTCTCCAACAGCTCGATGGTCACAGACTAAACACTGCGCGTGTCTGCAGCGTTTTCTCTGCGGTGTCTATCATGGATCAGCTGTGATCGCCGCTGTGATTGTCACTCATCTTTGCAGAGCGCCAGCAGGTAAGAGCCAATCGCAGCCCTTTCTGTTGAGCGCGTGACCAATCAAAGGGGTGTAAGAAAGAACTTGGCGGGATATTTATATATGTTTACTTGCTATAAATGCTTGTGTTGTTTAAAGGTACAGTTTATATATCTGACTGTTTGTATTAAAGGACAAAATTTTATTACAAATAGTATATAAATATATTTATACATTTTTATACAAGAATTGCTGTGCTGTGAAGAAAATATAAAACTGTGTGTGGAAAGAATTCTCAATGCACCGTGATGCACCGAGATATCGAATTGAACCGAATCGATGGCATGATGATCGTAACCGAACTGAACCGAGAGACCAGTGTAGGTTGACACCTCTACATAACGTTACGTCCCTTCCTGAATGGCTAAAAACTGCATGATGTGTGCAGATGCGGTCTCACCCAGTTACTGGGTCTCACAGCTTGGCAGGTCTGCCTTGCCTTCGTGCTTGCTCATGAATAATTAAGGGTCTTCTCATATAGGATAAGAAAACTCAGCTATGAATAATGAGAAACCGACACGTCATCACTTCACTAGCAGATTCACGATATGTCACTGAATTTGATCCCGCCCCAAAAATGATTTTAAACTCGGAAGATGAAATTAGCTGACAAAAGCTTAAAATTATCCAGTTTTCCACACAATTAAAGCTGACAGGTGCTAACGTTGTCTTAACTGATGCTCCACACACACAAATCAGTTCTCTCAAAAACAGTACTCCAGGGTGTCTTGAACCTTTAAACACAAAATTGCTTGGTGGGGTCTTTGACTTGTAGAACAAGTTGTGTGATCTGCTGTGTACAGATTTTTGCCACAATAATTAATATACACTTCTGTCTTGTCTGAATTTAATAGAAGATAACTATTAGACATCCAGGCTTTTACATCTGTAAAACATTCAGTTAGCTTTGAGTTTAGATACCTCATCAGGCTTTGTTAAAATAACTGTGTGTCATTAGCATAGCAATGAAAGCTAATCCAACACATTCTAATGTCACCCGAGGCAGCATATATACTGAAAAAAAAAGCAAGGGGCACACACAGAGTGAAAACTAGCATGGCTAGAGGGGAAATAATCCATGAAAATCCACTCATTAGCTTAAAAAAGAAAATCTCGACAAATTTGCCACTTCTCTTAATAGTTTCAAGGAGAAATTCACTATGAATTGCATCATGCACATGTTATCTGTGTGCTTTCAGAGCCTTTTCCATATTCATTTGAAAATCATACAAGTCAGGTAAAAAAATCACACAGAACAGGTAACAATAAACACACATCCACCAAATTAGCTTTGAACAGAATTAGCAAACTGCAATTCTTAAATCTTTTGGGTCGATTCTGATTGCTCAGTTGTGAAGTCGTCAAACTAGCAACGGTAGTGTAATGTTAATTACAGCAGGTAAATAGTGCTGACTTTTGTGAAAAAGGCACAAAGTATAATGAGCCTTATTAGCATATATAAAGGAGAGAAGACTGACTCTTGATATTTGACATCAAGAGCTGACGAACGACACCGATGATGAACAAGGAGCGAGGGTGTACCTTGGCAATGCTTCAGAGCATTGAAATGAATCAGTGCAGATGTCTTATGCACAAGGAATCTAAATAGAGCAACAAAAAAAAAAACATGACGCTTTTTTGCTCTATTTAGGTTCCTTGTAAGATAATACCATTTATCTCAGTCTGCAATATTGTATATTGTTTATTTTGATCTTAAGGGGATGTTAACATGATACAGCTTTCAACTGAAAACTGAAATTTTTTTATGCATTTTGTACGATAGACGAGATGGCTCAAATGCGCTGCAAATTAAGACAACACATGCAAATAGAAAAACTCTAACAAATGGGAAAAAAACAACATCTTCGTCAGTTTGACAACACACATGCACTAAAATTCTTACATTTATTCATTCATTTTCCTTCTGCTTAGACTCTGATTTATAGTGGAATGAACCACCAACTATTAGTATATGTTTTACACAGTGAATGCCCTTCCAGCCACAACTCAGCACCGGGAATCACCCACACACACACACTCATGCACTCCTTCAAATACTCTGTTAAATACGGTAATAGGACGGTATTTTGTATTAGCTGTGGCTGAGTTTTTATTTATTGCTTAATGATATATGGGAAGGTCTTTTCTTTTGTCACTTTTTCTCCTGTTTAAAGGATAGACAAGGAGGGTAGAATTGTTGTTTAATTTACAAATCTTTATTTTTGGTTTAGGTAAGAGATGCTTAATATTAGATGGCGTACTTAGTTTTGTTTGTTGTTTTGGCCTTTTGTTTCCTTACCACCTTTGGTTTTTGATATTGGAAATATTTATGTTTAACAAATCTTTTACCCGGGCGATGCGGTGGCGCAGTGAGTAGCACGATTGCCTCACAGCAAGTAGGTCGCTGGTTCGAGCCTTGGCTCGGTCAGATGGCATTTCTGTGTAGAGTTTGCATGTTCCCCCCGTGTTCATGTTGGTTTCCTCCGGGTGCTCCAGTTTCCCCCACAAGTCCAAAGACGTGGTACAGGTGAATTGAGTGAGCTTAAATGTCCGTAGTGTGTGTGTGTGAATGAGTGTGTATGGATGTTTTCCAGTGTTGGGTTGCAGCTGGAAGGGCATCCGCTTTGTAAAACATATGCTGGATAAGTTGCCGGTTCATTCCGCTGTGGCGACCCCATGATTAATAAAGGGACTAAGCCGAGAAGAAAATGAATGAATGAATGAATGAAATCTGTTACCCCTTTTCGACAACTTGGCCTGTGTGTGTGCTTGGGGAGCAGGAAACCGGACTCCGGGTGACCTCTTTTAATAGACTGTGATCCTTATCTTTATGTACGTAGCACGGTGCTTCCGCTACATAACACCCAACCCACACCCCTCCCTAAACACAACCGATAGTGTTTTAAAAAGCACAGATTGACCATTTTATTTGGAGAAAAGAAAGAAAGAAAAGAGCACAGAAATGTCATCCCAGCCCCCCAAACTATAAATTCAATTTCAATTGAGATCAAAATGTCAACATTCTACTGTGGATTAACTGAAAGTTTTATTGGCTGAAACAATACCTTGAGCATCATGCACAGTAGTATCGTGTGTTAAAACACTACCATCAGGAAAGAAATCCTCTTTGTTAGATATTTTGGACCAATAATATATGGTAACACCACTCACAATTCACTGCATTACCAAACCTTTAGCTAACATTACTAGCTTAATAAACTACTGGGTTTAAGTTTTGGGTAGGATTAGGTATGCAGAATAAGATCATACTTTATAGCTATTAATGAACTGTTAATATCTTATTGACAGGCAGGCAATAAGCCAGTAGTTATTTGCATGAATTGTGACTTAAACTAAAGCATTACCAAATATACACTCACTGGCCACTTTATTAGGTACATTTTACACATGTCTTGGACCCCCTTTTGCCTTCAGAACCGCCTCAATTCTTTGTGGCATAGATTCAACAAGATACTGGAAATATTATTCAGAGAATTTAGGTCCATATTGACATGATAGCGTCACGCAGTTGCTGCAGATTTGTCGGCTGCACATTTATGATGTGAATCTCCTGTTGCATCACTGGAGACTGTGGAGGCCATTTGAGTACAGTGAACTCGATGTCATGCTCAAGAAACCAGTCAAAGATGATTCACGCTTTATGACATGGCGTGTTATCCTGCTGGATTTAGCCATCAGAAGATGGGTACACTGTGGTCATAAAGGGATGGACATGGTCAGCAACAATACTCAGGTAGGCTGTGGCGTTGACACAATGCTCAATTGGTACTAATGGGCCCAAAGTGTGCCAAGAAAATATCCCCCACACCATTACACCACCACCACCAGCCTGAACCAATGATACAAAGCAGGATGAATCCATGCGTTCATGTAGTTGACGCCCACTTCTGACGCTACCATCCGAATGTCGCAGCAGAAATCGAGACTCATCAGACCAGTCAATGTTTTTCCAATCTTCTATTGGCAATTTTGGTGAGCCTGTGCAAATTGTAGCCTCAGTTTCCTGTTCTTAGCTGACTGGAGTGGCACTCGGTGTGGTCTTCTGCTGCTGTAGCTCATCCGCCTCAAGGTTGGACGTGTTGTGCTTTCAGAGATGCTCTTCTGTATACCTTGGTTGTAACGAGTGGTTATTGGAGTTACTGTTGCCTTTTTATCAGCTGGAACCAGTCTGGCCATTCTCCTCTGACCTCTGGCACAAGGCATTTGCGCCCACAGAACTGCCGCTCACTGGATATTTTCTCTTTTTCAGACCATTCTCTGTAAACCCTAGAGATGATTGTGTGTGAAAATCCCAGTAGATCAGCAGTCTCTGAAATACTCAGACCAGCCTGTCTGGCACCAACAACCATGCCACGTTCAAAGTCACTTAAATCACCTTTCTTCCCCATCCTGATGCTCGGTTTGAACTGCAGCAGATTATCTTTACCATGTCTACATGCCTAAATGCATTGAGTTGCTGCCATGTGATTGACTAATCAGAAATTTGCGTTAGCGTGGACAGAAGTACCTAATAAAGCGGCCAGTGAGTGTATTTGGGCAGTTTTTATTTAAAATCAATGCCATGATATTGTTATGTAATGCCAGTTCATGAGTCAAGCATGAAAATGTCTACTGTGTTGTATACAGAGATCAACTACGCCTGTGCTTGAGAGCTGGGGTCTGTTTGGCAGGGGTTTCATGGCCAGCGGGACAAGGAATCGTCAGAGGCACAGTGGTGATTTGGGAAAGATTTTCAGCAGTTGAGTCTAATAAGAGCAGACAAGCATGTGCAAAGCTTCTCTCGGGCTGAGGGAACAAGCTGACAGCTGACAAAGCAATCGGAGAGACATCACCAACACACCAGTCCACTGACCTCAACTCTGGCTCAAATATACGATTAATTTTAAATGGATTTACAGGTCCTTTCAGGTCCCCCCCCTCTGACTGGCCGGTGATGCGCACTGCTTCTGTAATGTGCTAGTTGCATTGAGTGGACCAGCAAAGGTCTTTAGATTGTTCGCTTGTATGTGCAGGAAAGTTAAGGTATCTAGAGATGGAAATCATGTGGAAAGATGCCACTCACTCACTATCCTTCGGCTTAGTCCCTGATTTATAATGAGTCACCACTGTGGAATGAACCATTAATTACTCTGGCATACAGATGAAGTCAGAATTATTAGCCCCCCTTTATATTTTCTCCCAATTTCTGTTTAACGGAAAGATTTTTTTCAACATTTCTAAACATAACAGTTTTAATATTTAATTTCTAATCACTGATTTATTTTATTTTTGTCATGATGACAGCACAATATTTTACTAGATATTTTTCAATATACTAGTATTCAGCTTAAAATGCAATTTAAAGACTTAACCACTGTAGGTTAATTAGGCAAGTTAGGGTAACTTAATGTACCTGCAGCACTGTTGCCAGGAAGTTACCGTAACTGCTTCTTTAAGCAGGTCGCACACCAGAAGCGCCGCTCGGCGACGCGACGTGCAGCGCCATGCATTTCAGAATTCTAAACTAGCAGCTGTTGTGCAGCGAAGGGGTTTGCGTCATTAATAAACTATGACAGTTTGCATTCATTGAAAAGTAAGAATGATAAACAAATCAATATAAAGCAGTCCCTAAAGTGACGTTGCGTCTTCAGTTTCATGCTCAGGCACGCTTTGCACTCACACTACAAGTGTACCGCACCAAAGCCTAACCGAACCGCCCTCTGGCACACCATTTCCAACCAGCCCAGGGCCGGCCAACTGAACCACGCCTGGGCCCGATTTGGAACACTCGCACTTGTAAAACGAACCAGGAAAAGCGCCCTGGTTTGGATAGCATAGTGTAAGGGTGCTTTCACACTTGGTTTAGTTGCCTGGACAGTACCCAAGTTCGATTGTCCACCCTCGCCACATTCTTGGTTGGTTTGTGTTCACACTGTCTTTTTTCCTTCTGAACAACGGTACGCTTGCGAGCGGCTGTTGTGTTGCTAGCTGACGTTCATGAAAGCAAAGCGCCAAAATGGAAAGACTTCCGCACATCGCAGTCGTTCTGCTTTTACTGAATCTTTTGGTTTTGAACATGGAGAAAGCGACTCGCGTCTATCTGCTGCAAAAATATTATAAACGTTCAGAACATAACGCGATGTCTGCAGAAGCTGTTTTTGGAGGAGACAAGCAGACGTTATCACTGTGCTTGCCCTGGCTCAGTCCCGCTTGTCACTAAGGTACAGTACGTGATACACAGACACAGTTTTATTGTGAAAATTACTGTATATTTTACAGTAAATGCATTGTGGTACAGTGGTAAACTTACCTGTTAATGGTTGCTCCAAATAGCAGGCGGAGCCTGGGCTATAAAAGAGGAGGCCAGACTTCAAACCAGTGCTTGTTTACCAGCGAGCGAGTTTCTGAGGTACTGTGAGCAAGTTTTCTAGTAATTGTATTTTGTGGATACATTTATTTGTCGTTTTTTATATATATTTAAATCTTTTGATTTGTTTATTTGATATTTTATGTCATCATTCTTTTGGTACTTTGTAATATTAACTTTTTCACTTGTAAATATAATCTCACTTCCTGTGGATTATACGACACTGAGGATAAACATCACGTGCACTGAAGTGCCTTCCTGGGTGCGCCATCCCAGTTGGTCTGACTGGACCCAGACGAGTTCGGGAGGACTGACTGTACCACATACATGTACTAAATGGTGCTGTAAATGTAAAAACCGTATTGTTGCTGTAATTGATTTACAGTAAGTTACTGGCAAACTGCTGCCAGTAAGTTAATGTAGATTCTACAGGAAATTGTTAAAGAGCCCCTATTTTGCATTAAAAAAGGTCATATTTTGGTTTTAGGGGTCTCCAACAACATGCTGATATGCGTGCAAGGTCAAAAAACACTTTCATTTTCTTATAATATAAGAGAATATAATATAGAGGGTAATGCAGGAATGCAATAAACCAATGCAGTTAAACACCAGCATATTGCTCCACTCTTAACTTTAACCCCAAGCAATAACAACGCCACACATTCAGTATTAATCCACACAGTGGCAAAAGTTGAACTATTTTGAAAATAGACTGCACCTCATGTGTGTGTGTGTGTGTGTGTGTGTGTGTAGGAACGGCTGATGGTGGCCATAGCAAAGGCAAACAATAGAAGATTGCCAGTTCAGAAACGCATTAAAAATCGGTAAAGAAAGCAGCACGTGTCACGTTTTTAATGTGGTCATCTTCGCATCATGATCAGTCCCGTGATCCCCCGCACCTCCCCTAGTATGTGGGGGGAAAGCGCGTGCACATTTTAATGGAACTGGAAGTATATATTAAATAAATATTTGATGATGTACCGTATCAACGTCAATGCGATCAAGCAAAATATCCGAACCCAACTCAATTAGTTTATTCGACTCTGAGTCAAATATTTAGCCAAAGAATCAATAGTTTTAAACATGTTGCACCTTTAGATTTAAACCTCAAAGCTGGATGTTTTCATTCACTTAAAGCTGTGTTACACACTGCATGGAAGGTCATTTTCAAAAACCCATAATAGGGGCTCTTTAATAGTGTAAAAACCTGTTTTTTTGTGATTTATCTTTTTTTTTTGGTATTTTTTCCCATTTATGCTTTTGAATTGCATTATGGGATGTTGATCTCTGCTCTGTCAACTTTTGATGTTGTAAATTCAACTCTACAGTTTAACAAAGTAACTTTTGTTCACATTTTAATAGTTTGAAGTGATATATTGTCTGGGTTGGTGTTGTATACTGTACAAAAACTTGTAATAAAACTTCCAGTACATTTACTGTTATTTTACAGACGTATTTCTCTATATATTTCTCTATGTAATTTATTCTCTATAACTTATTTCAAACTACTTAAATTTCAATAAAAGTCACTTTGTTGAACTGTAGAGTTGATGTTTACAACAACAAAATGTTTACAACAAGTTGCCAGAGCAGAGATCAACATCCCATAATGCAATTCACAACCGTAAATAAACAGAAAACACAGAAACTGTTAAATAACAGATATTTTTTTACAGTGTGCAACACTGATTACTGATTACACATCAATGTCTCTGCTTATTCTTGCAGCATTCTGATTCTGTTTTCTTCCTTTCTTTCTGTCTTCATATACAGTATCTTCCATTCTGTCTGCATGAATCTGGCTTCCTCTCAGTCAGGAGTTGTGGATAATCCCTCAACATGTTACACTCACGGGAGCATGTAACTCAGGTTGAGAGAGCACTCCAGTGTGTTCCTCGCTGATGAATCGCAGCTTAGTTCATCTCGAAGATATGAACCGACTTCTCCTCAGGGAAAAATATGGACTGTGAGATCCAACAGAGTCTGTCCGGTTCATCTCAGGTCAGGTTTTCCCTCCTCAACTAATCTGCTGACTGATTACACTCTCTCGAAACAAAACCGCAACAACAAAAGGCAAAAAAACAAAGAAGAAAAAAAGAAAGCAAATCAATACAAATCAGAGGGAAAAAGTGTGCATGGATTCAGTGTTTATTTATGGGATTTTCGTTTGTTTGTGTATTAATATATTTATTTGTTGGATCATTGCATTATGGGACTGTTAACCCTTCACCCTTGTGTATTACGCCCACATACAACGGCAAGCAGAGGACACGCTACAGTTTGACAAATATTGCTGCTGTTGGGCAACAATGTACTTTTGAGGCTTTTTTAGTTGCGAATGTAGTTGTTTAGATTGCATCTTTATTCATAAGGATAGTGCCTATTTTAAATATTTATAATTTCTAAGACAGCTCATCGGCAGCCATTAGCCTGTCTATGAGAAATGACGGTTGACGATGTTCATCCACAAGATGGCGACAGAGACCGCATAAGCCCTAAGAGAAAAACAGCGTAATTTCAAACTACAGCTGATCAAATCATTATTAAACAGGTAAATTACTTTCTAGGTCGATCTCGCTCTTTTGTATGTTGTAGTGCTGTATTTATACCATACTAATATTGTGATCTTCCGATTGCAACAGAGGAATACTGGGAAATCTCTCTAGACTGGTGGCATTTCATGCTGTTCAGCCTTATAATCTTAAAATGCTAAAAATCACCTGTTTTGTGATCACTTTAGACATTACGCTAGAGAATCATTCAAATACTAGCTCTAAAGTGTTGTTAGAGAATGAGCAACGATTTCTGCTTTTTTTGACGTCAGCTGTAGATGTGAATGAATGGTAGAAGAAAGTAGTTCCTCTTACAAAAGGGTTTTAAGACTCTCCGTGTTTGATTTTCTTTTTTATACAAATGATTATGCCCTTGAACTGTTGTATAAACGCAATATCACACTCGGAGCAGTGCGATGTGGCTGTAAATTGTCACTGGTGGGACACTATAAGGCACTTGGTCTGCGACCTCGAGCCAACGCACACCTCTCACCAATGCCGATATACAGCCACATCGCACTGCTTCTTGTGTGATGTTGCTCATATATATATATATATATATATATATATATATATATATATATATATATATATATATATATATATATATTTTTTTTTTTTTAGGTATAAATTTTAAGTGATTTTATATCCACAGAAAGATTATTAAATACAAATAAAGGGTTTATTTGAATGTTTTCAATGTATTCTAATGTATTTTAATGTTCAATTCCTACTGTATTATGCTGCATCTACATAATTACTTATGTTAAAACTTTATATTTTACTTTTTCCGACATAATTGTTTAGTTTAACTTATATATTTATCTAAAAATAATATTGTATTGGGCAACGCAGTGGCGCAGTAGGTAGTGTTGTTGCCTCACAACAAGAACGTCGCTGGGTCGCAGGTTCGAACCTCGGCTGGGCTGGGTCAGTTGGCGTTTCTGTGTGGAGTTTGCATGTTCTCCCTGCGTTCGCGTGGGTTTCCTCCGGGTGCTCCGGTTTCCCCCACAGTCCAAAGACATGCAGTACAGGTGAATTGGGTAAGCTAAATTGTCCGTAGTGTATGAGTGTGAATGTGTGTGTGTGGAAATTCCCAGAGATGGGTTGCGGCTGGAAGGGCATCCGCTGTGTAAAATCGTGCTGGATAAGTTGGTGGTTCATTCCACTGTGGCGACCCCGCAAGGGACAAAGCCGACAAGAAAATGAATGAATGAATGAATAATTTCGTATTTATACAGTAATACGTAACAATAATTGATTATATAACAAAGTTATCAGTCTTATCGAATGTGAATTTTAACAATAGTTTTCAAATACCTGAAAAATTACAAAATTTGGATGAAGTAGCACTGCATTTTCATATATATTTATTTAAAAAAACTTTATATTTGACTTTTTCTGACTTAACTGACTAGGCTAATTTATATATTTATCTAAAAATAACTAAACATTTATAAAAAAAAGTACATAACGGACTAATTGATTATATAACACAATTATCAGTCTTATCAAATGTGAATTTTAGCAGTAGTTTTCTCCTCTGTAAATCACGATAAAAAAATATATGAAAGTCATTCTTTAATTATTTCTCAAAAATAAAAACAATAGGAAACACAGTGGCTAACAACAAGAAGGTCACTGGTTCGAGTCTCGGCTGGGCCATTTGGCATTTCCGTGTGGAGTTTGCATGTTCTCCCTGTGCTTGCGTGGATTTCGATCGGGTGCTCCGGTTTCCCCCACAGTCCAAAGACATGCGCTATAGGTAAATTGGGTAAACAAAATTGGCCATAGTGTAAGAGTGTGTATGGGTGTTTCCCAGTACTGGGTTGCAGGAAAGGCATTCACTGTGTAAAACGTATGGATAAGTTTTCTGTTTATTTAACCCCTGTTAAATAAAGGGACTAAGCTGAAGGAAAAACAATGAATGAGGAAAAATATAATAAAATAATTAGAATAATTACAATTGTATGCATTTTTCATCACAGTTAAAATACTCATGTCAAGCTGCAAATATCAACAACATCCATCTATTTAATGACTTATATAATAAAGAGCAGGAAATGATAGCCTAATAAAAAAAGTTACAAGCTTCACTATTAATTAATTTATTTCTGTAAAAGCTTTGTTCACCAATGTATTTGTGACGATAAAGAGAAACAATAAGCCTTGTTGCAATTGCCTCTTAACCTTGTGCTATGCTATGATATTTTAGGAAGGGAATTCACAGTGGGATTATTCTAATTTATGGTAACTCATCCATTGCAAATTGATTCTTATATATTATAGGTCACACAAGAATGGCATCCAAAGCAGATTGCCAGATGTGTTCTCTCATAATGAGAAGAGAATGAGCAGTTTAATTTTTTTATAATAAAAATATGAAATTATGTGGAAAATTCTGTCAGCCCGTGACCACTGGATGAAATTAATGGAATGGAAACTGCATTAGAAAAGAAATGGAAAAAAGAAACTCGGTAAAATACGTTTAAACTGACAGGCTATTAAGTTTTTTTCTCTTCCCTCGGCCTGAACGAATCGCTGTTTTGAGTCGATTTTGTTCAGTTGACTGAATCAGTTTACTCAGTTTGAATCATTCAAACAACTCAATCGTTTGGAGATAATTCTTTCTGAAACAGTTTTAACAACAGAACTATCTGCAGAACAGATAAAAATCATTAGTTTGCCACTAATTAAAAGTGTAATATTCCAGTAATATTAAAATACTATAAGTTACAACTAGTAGTTTTTTTTTAATTGCGTCATGACAGTTATGATTGCTGACGTAAGTGCTCGGAGTCGACTCGAATGAATCACGCGCTGCTGAAGGAGTAAACGTTTGTCGTTTGTAAATACAATTGTTCATTTAGGCTTTATTGTTGTGAACTTTGTCCATCCGTATGATTATACCTTAAAGGGATATCAAATCACGTCAAATTGATGTGTTACAGTCAATATTTTATTCTAAATTTGTTGTTTTATTTACAATAAGTAGCTTATTAATTACTGACGGAAGTGCTCGCCGTCGACTCGAATGATTCACGCGGTGCTGAATACTGGGTACGTTTGTTGTTTGTAAAAGTAATCGTTAATTAAGGCTTTATTGTTTTGAATTTTGGCCATCCGTATGATTGTACCTTAAAAGGACATCAAATGACGCCAAATGGAGGTGTTACAGTCAATATTTTATATAGATTTTGTTATTTTACAAATACAAAGCTCTACCCTGTGACTTTTGTGCCTAAAAAAGCAGCACCTATACATAAGAAAAAGGTACGTCTGATTCAGTGACTTTCTTTTTGTTGTTTCTTTCATTTTATTGCTTCAAAAACTGCACAAAACTCGAATAATTGACTATTGGTTAATGAATGATGACCTCAATATAACTAGTGATTAAAAAAAGTGGGTGGATGGATTGAATTAGCAAACTTTACACACTGAGGAAGGATTTTATTTCAAAACATTTGTCTTTTCCTAGTAACGAATGTAAAATTAGACAATAAGACTTTTGATAAATTTAAATAAATAATAATTACGCAAGATAACATAAAAGCCAAAAGAAGATATGTACAATTTCTCTGCCTCCACAAATGTAGTTCCACATCATTAGGGTAAAGTTGGTTTTATATTCATTCACACTTTCAGATTTTACCTTTTTTAATATAATTTCAGAAAAGGAAAAAAAAAATCTAATTTGCAGCCAATGACTATAAAAGTAGGCTACAGCATTGTTCACAGTCAATTAAGGAGTGCTAATGCTCTTTTGAAGCCTACTTATATGCAATATTCAAAGTAGCATGGTAAACAATATAGGTATACGCTATCCGGCCACTTTATTAGGTACACCTGTCCAACTGCTCGTTTACGCAATTTTTTTTTATCAGCCATTTGCACGGCAGCAACTCAATGCATTTAGGCATGTATACATGGTCAGGATGATCTGCTGCAGTTCAAACCGAACATTAGAACGGGGAAGAAAGGTGATTTAAGTGACTTTGAATGTGGCATGGTTGTCGGTGCCAGACGTGCTGTCTGAGTATTTCAGAAACTGCTGATCTACTGGGATTTTCACGCACAACCATCTCTAGGGTTTACAGAGAATGGTCCAAAAAAGAGAAAATATCCAGTGAGCGGCAGTTCTGTGGGCGCAAATGCCTTATTAATGCCAGAGGTCAGAGGAGAATGGCCAGAATGGTTCGAGCTGATTAGAAAGGCAACAGTTACTCAAATAACTACTCGTTACAATCGAGGTATGCAGAAGAGCATCTCTGAAACGTCAAAGCTTGAGGCAGATGGGCTTCAGCAGCAGAAGACCACACTTGGTGCCACTCCTGTCAGCTAAGAACAGTAATCTGAGGCTACAATTCGCACAGGCTCATCAAAATTGGACAATAGAAGATTGGAAAAACGTTGCCTGATCTGATGAGTCTTGATTTCTGCATTCAGATGGTAGCATTGGAATTTGGCATCAACAACATGAAATCATGCCATCCTGCCTTGTATCAACGGTTCAGGCTAGTGGTGGTGATGTAATGGTGTTGGGGATATTTTCTTGCAACACTTTGGCCCCATTAGTACCAATTGAGCATTGTGTCAATGCCACATGAGCATTGTTGCTGACCATGTCCATCTCTTTATGATCACAGTGAACCCATCTTCTAATGGCTACTTACAGCAGGTTAGCGCACCATGTCATAAAATGTGAATCGTCTCTGACTGGTTTCTTGAACATGTACACTGTACAGTTCACTGTACTTAAATGGCCTCCACAGTCACCAGTTCTCAATCCAATAGAGCACCTTTGGGATGTGCATGCCTACAAAACTGCAGCAACTGTGTGATGCTATCATGTCAATATGGACCAAAATCTCAGAGGAATATTTGCAGCACCTTGTTGAATTTATGGCACGAAGAATTAAGGCAGTTCTGAATGCAAAAAAAGGTGGTCCAACCCAGTACTAGTAAAGTGTACCTAATAAAGTGGCCGGTGAGTGTTTAATATACAAATTGTCACTGAATAAATGTGTGACTATAAAAACAACTTTACCTCAATTACAACATCAAGCTAACTGGGTCACACTCACAATAACCACTAAACTCTGACTCTCTCTAATGGAACAGGCATGATAAAGCTAAAAGTGTTGTCTGGCTCTGGATTCACCACAGGAGGACCTCGCACACCTTTCATCCCAGTGCTTTGAGAAGAGAAGTGCAGGGTCATCTGAAAAGGTTTGTGACTCTACTGCATTTTGCCAGTTTGCATAGTATTTATTTGTATAAAAATGCATTTTTTTTTACTCTCGATGCATAATGATTGATTTTTTCCACTGCTGCCAGTTTGCCATCTGCTGTGATCAAAAATTCTGAAAGTTAATGATTTCTGAAAAATGCATGAGTCACTGTACTGTTGACTTCTAGTGGATGTATGTGAATTGCTTGTCCTAGGTAGCCTATTTGTGGATCCAGTGTTAATATTTTATGTGTTTGACAGGTTAGAGGGTGAACACAGGTTTGGTATTGGTTGTTAATTTTACATGTGGAAGTACATTAGCAACACTAATTGAAAGTATAACATATGCATTTACTCTTCTATCCATATTAGTTTAGGATTCAAGTTAGATCCAGGGTTGCCAACCTTGATGACATGGCCAAAAATCAATGACTGTCATCTCTTTCAATAGCCAACTATTCATATTAATTCCAGCTTGATATAAATTACATATAGGCTATATGCTTAAAAGAATAGTTTGCCTACAAACTAAATTTCCTCACTATTTAAGCACCCTTAAGGGCCTAACTCTTTAAGCCCAGTGATATACAGTAATACATGTACTTCATTTGTAATCCAATCATAAGTAGTCAGCTAACATGCATTGCCATTTCCATGTCTCTTGTGAGCACTTTTGTGTTCTTGCATGAGTGTAAAGTGAGACACGTGAGTAATAATGAATGAATTCGACGTCCAACTTTTGTCATTACCACATGACCTAATCCCATGAGTTTCATCAATTCATTCCCATTCATAAATTCTTTTGCATGGCCTCACACGATAGTAAACTATGGATTGGATTTACACTTCAGAATCTCGCTGGCAGTTGTAGGTCCTACTTGTGTTGTTTTTTGAATATTATGAATTCGGACATACTACTCAGCTTGCAGACTTCAGATGCAGAAATGGATGAGTGAGTTTAGTGTGGCGGAACTTGTCTGGCCTGCACAGTGTCCTGACTCAACCCAATAGATTAATTTGAGATGAATAAGATCAAAAATGCATCAACAATATAAAAGTTAATGATTCCTGAAAAATGCACGAGTCACTTAACTGTTGACTTTTAGTGGATGTATGTGAATCGCTTGTCCTAGGTAGCCTATTCGTGGATCCAATGTTGATATTCTATGTGTTTGACAGGTTAGAGAGTGAACACAGGTTTGGTTTTGATGAATTGCCATTTCCATGTCTCTTGTGAGCACTTGTGTGTTCTTGCATGAGTGTAAAGTGGGATGCATGAGTAATAATGAATGAATTAACCCATGCTATGTGAAGGGAATACTGAATAAATTTTTTTTTTTTTGCTTTTTGCATTTATCATTTGCTGCTATTTAATTATTTAAGTCTTTTTATGTTTGCTTCTTTTGTTCATTGTCTGGGGAAAAATATCTACATCCCCAATTCAAGAGTTCACACTTAGCTGATGGTTGGTAATAAAGTGTGTTTGGCATGCTGTCCCGGGAGAGAGCCCTGAGCTCAGAATATCCTTGAGCCCAGGGCTCTCTCCCATTTGAAGGGTGAGAGGAGAGTTTGAGCTCAGGTGGGTCTCGAGAACTCCCCTACTTGTGAACTACTGAGTTTTTTCTGACTAAGAGTTGCCTTCGGATGCTATTTTGAAGTAGTCAATTTACTTATGGTGTATGTCTTTGGACGGTGGGAGGAAACCGAAGAACCCAGGGAAAACCCACGCGAAACACGGGGAAAACATGCACACACCGCACAGAAATGCCGACTGGCCTGGAGAGGGCCAAACCAGTAGTGTTCTTGCTGTGAGGCAACAGTGCTACCCACTGGGCCACCGTGCTGCCCTATCAGACAAGGGGAGGAGTATGGGTGGAAGGGGGAAAGCTCTGGTAATTTATAGTGTATCAGTATTCATCTGATTGGTACAAATATACGGAGCTAATGCGGTACCAGCTGTGTTCAATCATAAGCACGTGATCCTCTCGAAATTAGGTTATAAATAAACCACACATCAGAAAAAGTTGAGACAGTATGGAAAATGCAAACAAAAAAAGAAAGTAGTGATTTCTAAATTTACTTGCTCTTGAATTTCATTGCAAACAATACAACAAACATTATTTAATGTGTTTCTCAGCACTTTTATTTTATTTGTTTCCAATACATATTCCAGATTTGGTTCTAGCAACGCATTTAAAAAAAAGTTGGAACAGTAAAGCTTTTACAACTTTGTAATGTTGCTATTCATTTTCACAACACTTGAAAGGCGTTTAGGGACTTAAGACACCCAATTATTCTTCCTGCAAACAAGTCTTAAGGTGGGCAACAGTCAGGGGTCTTCATTGTTTGCATTTTGCGCTTCAAAATCCGCCACACATTCTCTGTTGGAGACAGGTCTGGACTGCAGGCAGGCATCCTCATCCTCCCCAGGCAGGACTTTGTAATGTGTGCAGAATGTGGTTTTGCATTGTTTTGTTGAAACACGCATGGGTGTCCCTGAAAAAGAAAGAAGCATACTTTTTCTGATTTGGGGTTGTACAAGTAATCCCAACTAATGATGTACAATGTACTGGTGGCCATACCATATCAGGAAAATAAATGATTATTTTTAATATTACCATTATCAATCTGATCAGGATCATTTTTAAGTAAACACAAATAATCTTGTTTTAATAAATTCATATTCATTTAATAAATTCAATACATTTTAATGAGTTTCAATAAATCTTGTTATAATGGTTTTGACTAGTGCCTTCCACAATGCGTCATTCTTGTTGTGACACCATGTCGTGTGGAAGTTTATCACAAGGTTAAAGAAGAACCTTACAATTGTAATTAGTGAATGGCTTTGGGTAAACAAAGATCTGGATATTTCCTTGCAGTTTTCTTTATTTCAGCAGATTTAAGTGAAGTTTATTTATAAACTAATTTCGAGAGGATCACGTGCTTATGATTGCTAGCAGCTGGACCCACATTATCCAAATCAACATGCACCAATCAGATGATCCCTTAACTACTATAAATATACCGGGTTCCATATCACCACCATCTTCGCTTTGAAGAATCCCCCCTTCCACCCCTACTCCTTCCCTTTTCTAGATGGGTGACACGGTGGCGCTGTTGCCTCACAGCAAGAGTGTCAATGGTTCTAGGCTGTACCTAACCAGCGGGCATTTTCTGTGCGGAGTTTGCATGTTCTCCCCGAGCTCACGTGGGTTTTCTCCGGGTCCTCCTGTTTCCTCCCACCGATTAAAAACACGCAACCTAAATTTTGATTGAACAACTTTATAGACTTGCTCCCTATGTAGTACCTATCTCGTTAAAGAGAACTACTATCTGCTCTTCAACTCTACGAAGGGGGAGTTCTCGAGATCTACCTGAGCTCGATCTCCCCTCTCGCCTTGCAACGGGAGGGAGCTCCGGGCTCGAGGATCTCATGAGCTCAGGGCTCTCTCCTGGGACAGCATGCCAAACAAGCTTTATAATTAATCATCAGCTAAGTGTGAACTCTTGAAACCAAATTATTGTGTTCACTGTATTTGTTTGTGCTTTATTTTGTTATAACTCATAACTTTTGGACAAAAAATACACTAGACAAAGAGGAATCTTTCTAGTGTGTAGTTTACTTTATAAGCAAAATAATGCATTACGTTACTTTTGCATATATATATATATATATATATATATATATATATATATATATATATATATATATATATATATATATATATATATATATATATATATATTTGTTTTATCTGGACTGGGCTTGCTTTATATGTGAATATGCTTGTTCAAATATAGTATATGTGTGTGCGTGCGTGTTATTTATTTATATTTTTGTGAAAAATGTAAAGCCCTTTTACACCAAAAGTGAAATGTGAGGTGAATAAACCTCAGGCTGAAGGAAATGTAAATTCATGTTTGTATTGTACAGTTGAGGCACGGCTCAAAGAAACCTTACTGGATTGCATGAAAAATATTTATGAAAAAAAAAAATAGCTGAACTCACTTCAGCAATGAATATGCCGAGCTTGTATTTCACAGATTTTATTCAATTTAAGGGTGCTGTAGGGGGGTGAACCTGTTTTTATGCAAGGTAGATGAGTAAATGCATGTTCACATTCAAGCTAGAACTGCAATAAAAGTTTACATTTTGTAGAAGACAACACAACACATCCATACTTACTCCTTTAACACGATAAAAGGAGAGCTGTCAGTCAACAAATGTGAAAGCAAAGCAGCTGGCTTTATTTTTTTCTTTTCAAAAAAATGTCAGTGAGTTTTTCAAAGATAAAGCAATGTGTTACTTTACTAGTAACTTCAAGTAATCTAATTAACTCGCATTACAGCCTTTCTAATGGACACAAGCCTTTTTTGTGCATTTGAGCATATCAGGCATGTTTGATATTTTGAGCTGA
Organism: Danio kyathit; assembly: GCA_903798195.1. Classification (NCBI taxonomy): domain Eukaryota; kingdom Metazoa; phylum Chordata; class Actinopteri; order Cypriniformes; family Danionidae; genus Danio; species Danio kyathit. The sequence continues at coordinate 8,516,339 of LR812530.1, read as the reverse complement.
TTTTAGTGCACACATTGTTTTCCCTTTTTTCCTGGGTCTCCTAGCAACAAGGAGCATGCTTCTGTGTTTGAAACAGGTCAAAAGTCTGGTAGTGCATGAGTGGTGTATCGAAATGCCACTGACTTAGTTTTTGTATTAAAATACATTATGCAAGTTTATCTATTTTGCTGTAAATTTTGCTTTGTGCCTGTGGTATTTGAGTAAAACGTCACCATCATCATTGTGTGGCAAACATTGCGACTTTAAATTGAATTTGTCGTATTATTATTAGGGGCCAAGCAGCAAAGCTGCAAAGGCACCTATTGCTTCCGTTAGCGTTCCTATTATTCTTCTTCTTCCGCTTCTTCTTCAGCCGGATTTGAATGGCAGCCCATATAACCGATAGACCTTATCGATAACTGTGAGACGCATACACTCATTACATAATCAAGTGTCTACAGTTTACCTTACTTATGGAGTCAGTCACCCTCTTGACATCGCATATTGCGGAACGCATAAAACCCTGTTATGCGCAGATCTCTGTTATATCCGCGGGTGTTTTAACCAATTTTGTCTTTCAGACTGGCACGAATAGGCCTATGCAGACTAGGCTTGGGCAGTAATATGGTATACCGCGGAATCTAAAAATAGCAACGGTATCAGTTTCAATACCGTTATACTGTCATAAAAAACAATGCGCTTATATAGGAGACAAATATTAAATATAATTTATTTAATGCCTAAAAATGCGTATGCGTGATTGTCATCACGGGACATTGTGGAGAAGAGAGAGAGAGAGAGAGGTGAGGTAAGATGGCGAGTCACACACCAAATGACCTGGTCTCGAAAAAGAACACAACCTTTGGCAGTATTTTGGGTTTCGACCGAACGAGAAGGGGGACGTGGTAAATATGAACTAGAGGTCTGCATTCCCGCTGCTGATTTCTTGCGACCAGATTTCTTGCGGTGCGGGAATGAATTTCCAAATAAATCGCGGGAGCTGTCTGTAACTCTGGTGTAATTTGAACGGGAGCGGGCGGTCTAACAATATCGCTCCCGAGCGAGCGAGCATGCGCACATCCGCATGGATGCTGTTTATGTGTGTGTGTGTATCATGTATATGTATAAAGTGTATCATGAGTGTGTACATATAGAATGTATCATATTTGTATATGTAAAGATGTGTGCATATGTATGGAGTTTTTCATGTGTGTCATGAGTATAGAGTGTATCATGTGAGCATATGTATGGAGTGTATCACGAGTATAGAATGTCTATATGTATAGTGTATCATGTGTGCATATGTATAGAGTTTATCATTTGTTTATATGTATAGAGTGTATTATGAGTATATAGGTAGAGAGTGTATCATGTATGTAGAGTGTATCATGTGTGTATATGTATAGAGTGTGCATGTGTATCATGAGTATATAGGTATAGCATGTATCATTTGTGTTCCATATATGTATGGAACTTTGTCAACTTCCAGTAGCTCAGTGGTTACGTGACTCACCTCTCACGCCAGAGACTCACTCCCAGACCCTGACAGGATTGTATATGTTGTTGAGTGTCTTGAGTGTGTATATGTATGGAGTGTATCATGTATATGTACAAAGTGTATCATGAGTGTGTACATATAGAATGTATCATATTTGTATATGTATAGATTGAAACACTCCATATGTATGGAGTGTTTCATGCGTGTCATGAGTATAGAGTGTATCATGTGTGCATATGTATGGAGTGTATCACGAGTATAGAGTGTCTATATGTATAGAGTGTATAATGTGTGCATATGTATAGAGTGTATCATGTGTGCATATGTATAGAGTTTATCAGTTGTTTATATGTATAGTGTGTTATAAGTATATAGGTAGAGAGTGTATCGTGTACATATGTATGGAGTGTATCATGAGTATATATGTATAGAGTGTCTAAATGTATGGAGTGTACCATGTGTGCATATCTGTGGAGTGTATCATGTATATGTATAAAGTGTATCATGAGTGTGTACATTAGTGATGCGCGGATGGCGGTTAAATCCCCGGGCGCTGCGGATAATCCGCGGGTCGGGCGGGTCGGGTAATAAAAAAAATACATTATGATTAATTGCGGGTGGGTCGCGGGTGGATGTAGCGGGTCATAGCAGTTGACCAGCAAAAAAGCAGAGAGTGGACTTCGCAGAATGTGAAGACGAGAGACGCCCAAAATAATGGATGAAGTGCAAGAGTACTGTGCTAACTTCAGTTAGAGGAGTCATCAGAGGGAAATCTGCTATCGTTCTGGGAGAAACAAGATCGCTTATTTACCATTTACACGACTGCAGCGCCTTGCAAGGAGAAGCTTGTGCATTCCTGCAACAAGCGGTTCGCGTGAACGCTCATTTAGTACAGCCAGCCGTGTTTTGGAGGCGAGGCGGAATTGCCCGAATCCAGGCACAGTAGATGCTATTCTGTTTTTGCACAGTGTTAAGAAAAGGGCCAAGTACACACAACATAGCTGCTGTTTAGGCTGAAGGGACGCCGTTTTTGTTCTCTTTTTCCTGTATATGTAAAAGCTGAATCTGCTGTTAATAACGAACGATCCACTGTGACCTAAGTTGCAAGAGAGGGGAAATATAGTGTGGCCGCTTGCCTGCTTTTACGGGAGTTGTAGTCCATAGCATTGTGGGTAGTGTAGTTCGACACGCATGCTGTGTGATGTGAGCTCTCGCTGTGTGCTGTGCGTGCGGTGAATTAGAGGGAGAAAGTTTTATCCGGTTTTGTTTTATGTTTACTTCAGTAATGTAGAAAACTCTGAAATAAGTAAAAGAAGGGCATGCATCGAGTACTTTTGTCCGTCTCATTTGCTCGAGCATGAATTAACGAGCTTTTACTCTGCCGCCGGACATTGCGGAGAAAGTTACACCTATCATCATGCTTAAAACAAAGAATTCGAATTATTAAAGTGGCGATCGGGTGCGGATAAATATATCAGATGAAAAAATATGTGCGGGCGGGTGGCGGGTGGATGATTAGAATGAAGGAGCGGATTCGGATGACATTTGAGCTGATCCGCGCATCTCTAGTGTACATATAGAATGTATCATATTTGTATATGTATAGATGTGTGCATATGTATGGAGTGTTTCATGTGTGTCATGAGTATAGAGTGTATCATGTGTGCATATGTATGGAGTGTATCACGAGTATAGAGTGTATCATGTGTGCATATGCATGCATGTGCATGGAACTGTCAACTTCCAGTAGCTCAGTGGTTACGTATCTCACCTCTCTGGGTTCTATTCCGGACCCTGACAGGATTGTATATGTATGGAGTGTATAGAGTGTGTATATGTATGGAGTGTACCATGTATATGTACAAAGTGTATCATGAGTGTGTACATATAGAATGTATCATATTTGTATATGTATAGATGTGTGCATAATGCATAAGAATGGAGCGTATGTTATGTATCACGAGTATAGAGTGTCTATATGTATAGAGTGTATAATGTGTGCATATGTATAGAGTGTATCATGTGTGCATATGTATAGAGTTTATCATTTGTTTATATGTATAGTGTGTTATAAGTATATAGGTAGAGAGTGTATCGTGAGTATATATGTATAGAGTGTCTAAATGTATGGAGTGTATCATGAGTATCTAGGTATCATGTGTGTATATGTATAGAGTGTGCATGTGTATCATAAGTATAGAAGGTATCATGTGGGTATATGTATAGAGTGTGCATGTGCATCATGGGTAAATAGGTATAGAGTGTATCGTGTGCATATGCATGGAACTTTGTCAACTTCCACTAGCTCAGTGGTTACGTTACTCACCTTTCACACCAGAGAACCGGGTTCTATCCCAGACCATGACAGGATCGGTTCGTGTGTTTGGAGTGTGTCAATTGAGTATATGTATGGAGTGTACCATGTGTGCATATGTATGGAGTGTATCATGTATATGTATAAAGTGTATCATGAGTGTGTACATATAGAATGTATCATATTTGTATATGTATAGATGTGTGCATATGTATGGAGTGTTTCATGTGTGTCATGAGTATAGAGTGTGTGCATATGTATAGAGTTTATATGTATATGTGTATCATGAGTATATAGGTAGAGAGTGTATCATGTGTGCATATGTTTGGAGTGTATCACAAGTATAGAGTGTCTATATGTATATAGTGTATCATGTGTGCATATGAAGAGACCTGCCAGAGACCCGGGTTCTATCCCAGACCCTGACAGGATTGTATATGTATGGAGTGTCTCGAGTGTGTATATGTATGGAGTGTATCAATTGTGCATATGTATAAAGTGAGTATATGTATGGAGTGTACCATGTGTGCATATGTATGGAGTGTATCATGTATATGTATAAAGTGTATCATGAGTGTGTACATATAGAATGTATCATATTTGTATATGTATAGATGTGTGCATATGTATGGAGTGTTTCATGTGTGTCATGAGTATAGAGTGCATCATGTGTGCATATGTATGGAGTGTATCACGAGTACAGAGTGTCCATATGTAGAGTGTATCATGTGTGCATATGTATAGAGTTTATATATGTATAGAGTGCATCATGAGTATTTAGGTGGAGAGTGTATCATGTGTGCATATGTATAGAGTGTATCATTTGTTTATATGTATAGAGTGTATCATGAGTATATAGGTAGAGAGTGTATCATGTGTTTTGTTTTGAATGTCAGAAATGTATATTTGTGAATGTTGAGATGTCTAACCCTTCTCTGGTGAAAATAAATAATTGAATTGGGTATATATTTGTTTTTTTTTTAAGTTGCCTAATAATTATGCACAGTAATAGTCACCTGCACACACAGATATCCTCCTAAAAGAGCTAAAACTAAAAACAAACTAAAACTACTTCCAAAAATATTCAGCTTTGATATTAATGAGTTTTTGGGTTCATTGAGAACATGGCTGTTGTTCAATAATAAAATGAATCCTCAAAAATACAACTTGCCTAATAATTCTGCACTCCCTGTATACATGATACACTCTATACATTTACACAATTGATATACTCCATACATTCACACACTCGAGATACTCCATACATATACACACGATACAATCCTGCCAGGGTCTGGGATAGAACCCGGGTCTCTGGCATGAGAGGTGAGTCAAGCTGGAAGTTGCGAAGTTCCGTGCATACGCACACATGATACACTCTATACCTATTTACCCATGATACACATGCACACTCTATACCTATATACTCATGATACACTCTATATATGCACACATGATACACTCCATACATTTAGACACTCTATACCTACAGTATATACTCTATACTTATGATACACGTGCACACATGATACCTATATACTAATGATACACTCTACATACGCACACATGATACACTCCATACATTTAGACACACTATACCTATATACTCATGATACACTCCATACATATGCACACATGAGTGTCACTCCATACATATGCACACATCTATACATATACAAATATGATACGTTATACATGTACACGCTCATGATACACTTTACACATATACACACATGGTACATTCCATACATATAGACACATGGTACACTCCATACATATAGACGCATGATTTATTGTATACATATACACACTCCATACTTTTTATACATATACACGCTCTATACATATGCACAATTGATACACTCCATACATATACACACACACTCTATACATATACACACATGAGACTTACCATACATGTACACATGATACAATCCTGTCAGGGTCTGGGATAGAACCCGGGTCTCTGGCGTGAGAGTTGAGTCACGTAACCACTGAGCCACTGGAAGTTGACAAAGTTCCATACATATGGACACATAATACACTCTATACCTATATACTCTACATATGTACACATGATACACTCTCTACCTATATACTCATGACACACATACATATGCACACATGATACACTCCATACATATAGACACTCTATAGACATAGACATATGGTACATTACACACATATAGACACATGGTACATTCCATACATATAGACACATGGTACACTCCATACATATAGACACATGATTTTATACATATACACACTCTATACATATGCACAATTGATACACTCCATACATATACACACACTCTATACATATACACACATGAGACTTACCATACATGTACACACGATACAATCCTGTCAGGGTCTGGGATAGAACCCGGGTCTCTGGTGTGAGAGTTGAGTCACGTAACCACTGAGCCACTGGAAGTTGACAAAGTTCCATACATATGGACACATGATACACTCTCTACCTATATACTCATGACACACATACATATGCACACATGATACACTCCATACATATAGACACTCTATACCTATATACTCATGATTCACTCCATACATATGCACACATGATACACTATACTCATAATACACATACATATGCACACGTCTATACATATACAAATCATTCATTTTATTCGTACACACTCATGATACTCTTTATGCATATACATAATACACTTCATGCATATGCACACATGATACACTCTATACTCATGACACGCATGAGTGTCACTCCATACATATGCACACATCTATACATATACAAATATGATACATTATATATGTACACACTCATGATACACTTTATACATATACACACATGGTACACTCCATACATAAAGACACATGACTTATTGTATACATATACACACTCCATACATTTTATACATATACACAGTCTATACATATGCACAATTGATACACTCCATACATATACACACACACTCTATACATATACACACATGATTCATTGTATACCTATACACACTCCATACATTTTATACATATGCACAATTGATACACTCCATACATATACACATATGAGACTTACCATACATGTACACACGATACGATCCTGTCAGGGTCTGGGATAGAACCCGGGTCTCTGGCGTGAGAGTTGAGTCACGTAACCACTGAGCCACTGGAAGTTGACAAAGTTCCATACATATGGACACATGATACACTCTCTACCTATATACTCATGACACACATACATATGCACACATGATACACTCCATACATATAGACACTCTATACCTATATACTCATGATTCACTCCATACATATGCACACATGATACACTATACTCATAATACACATACATATGCACACGTCTATACATATACAAATCATTAATTCTATTCGTACACACTCATGATACTCTTTATGCATATACATAATACACTTCATGCATATGCAGACATGATACACTCTATACTCATGACACGCATGAGTGTCACTCCATACATATGCACACATCTATACATATACAAATATGATACATTATATATGTACACACTCATGATACACTTTATACATATACACACATGGTACACTCCATACATAAAGACACATGACTTATTGTATACATATACACACTCCATACATTTTATACATATACACAGTCTATACATATGCACAATTGATACACTCCATACATATACACACACACTCTATACATATACACACATGATTCATTGTATACCTATACACACTCCATACATTTTATACATATGCACAATTGATACACTCCATACATATACACATATGAGACTTACCATACATGTACACACGATACGATCCTGTCAGGGTCTGGGATAGAACCCGGGTCTCTGGCGTGAGAGTTGAGTCACGTAACCACTGAGCCACTGGAAGTTGACATACATATAATACACTCTATACTCTACATATGTATGGTACATTCCATACATATAGACACATGGTACATTCCATACATATAGACACATGGTACGCTCCATACATATAGACACATGATTCATTGTATACATATACACACTCCATACATTTTATACATATACACGCTCTATACATATGCACAATTGATATACAATTGTATACATTTACACACTACATTCATTTTATACATATACATGCTCTATACATATGCACAATTGATACACTCCATACATATACACACACACTCTATACATATACACACATGATTCATTGTTTACATATACACACATGATTCATTGTATACCTATACACACTCCATACATTTTATACATATACACGCTCTATACATATGCACAATTGATATACAATTGTATACATTTACACACTCCATACATTTTATACATATACACGCTCTATACATATGCACAATTGATACACTCCATACATATACACACGATATGATTCTGTCAGGGTCTGGGATAGAACCCGGGTCTCTGGCATGAGAGTTGAGTCACGTAACCACTGGGCCACTGGAAGTTGACAAAGTTCCAGACATATGGACACATAATACACTCTATACTCTACATATGTACACTCTCTACCTATATACTCATGACACACATACATATGCACACATGATACACTCCATACATATAGACACTCTATACCTATATACTCATGATTCACTCCATACATATGCACACATGATACACTATACTCATACATATGCACACGTCTATACATATACAAATCATTCATTCTATTCGTACACACTCATGATACTCTTTATGCATATACATGATACACTCTATACTCATGACACGCATGAGTGTCACTCCATACATATGCACACATCTATACATATAGAAATATGATACATTATATATGTACACACTCATGATACACTTTATACATATACACACATGGTACATTCCATACATATAGACACATGGTACATTCCATACACATAGACACATGGTACATTCCATACATATAGACACATGATTCATTGTATACATACATTTTATACATATACACGCTCTATACATATGCACAATTGATACACTCCATACATATGCACAAACACTCTATACATATACACACATGATTCATTGTATACATATACACACTCCATATACACACGATTCATTGTATACATATACACACTCCATATACACACGATTCATTGTATACATATACACACTCCGTACATTTTATACATATACACACTCTATACATATGCACAATTGATACACTCCATACATATACACACACTCTATACATATACACACATGAGACTTACCATACATGTACACACGATACGATCCTGTCAGGGTCTGGGATAGAACCCGGGTCTCTGGCGTGAGAGTTGAGTCACGTAACCACTGAGCCACTGGAAGTTGACAAAGTTCCATACATATGGACACAATATACTCTACATATGTACACATGATACACTCTCTACCTACATACTCATGACACACATACATATGCACACCATACATATAGACACTCTATACCTATATACTCATGATTCACTCCATACATATGCACACATTGATACACTATACTCATACATATGCACATTTCTATACATATACAAATCATTCATTCTATTCGTACACACTCATGATACATGATACACTTCATGCATATGCACACACAGTGTTTCCTCTAGGATTTTTTTCAGCAGTGGCGGCAGGACTTTTTTTTTTACACAGATCTGCCAACTATTTCAAAGACCAATATTACACGCATTATTGCAAGGCGAGATAGCATTCATGTAATACGAGCATGCGAATCTCTTTGCTTGCGCGCCGATTTCCTCTTCGTGCACAGAACTTCTTGCACGCACTCAAATTTACACGTTCAAGTGCAGATCTTCTCGTGCGCTCTCCAGTAAGCGCTGCTGAAGCGCGATTTAGTGTGTTTTTGTGCGTTTTCCGACATTAACGCGTCCTGAAGTAAAGTGAAACTCCAGCAAGATAAAGTCATTGTATGCAGAGCCATTGACATTTATCAATAAAATATACTTATGGAAACTGTGTTCATCTTAAACTGAAAGCTACGCGGTGTTTGCTGGACTCACGCACCTGTCAGTCAGTCTGTCAGAGAGCCAGCATGTCACCTTAAAAGGTTGAACAAATAGCGCACAGCACCACGGTTGCAGAAAAGTTTGCGTTGTTTACCTCTAATATGTTTTGGTGCGATTATAATCCGCTATACAAAACACGACTAAATGTTTAATGAGAAGTTGTAATGTAGCCGTGGCGGGATGAATTTTGGCGTGGCGGCCCGCCACGGATGAATGAATGTAGCGGAAACCTTGCACACATGATACACTCATGACACGCATGAGTGTCACTCCATACATATGCACACATCTATACATATACAAATATGATACATTATATATGTACACACTCATGATACACTTTATACATATACACACATGGTACATTCCATACATATAGACACATGGTACATTCCATACATATAGACACATGGTACATTCCATACATATAGACACATGGTACACTCCATACATATAGACACATGATTCATTGTATACATATACACACTCCATACATTTTATACATATACACGCTCTATACATATGCCCAATTGATACACTCCATACATATACACACACACTCTATACATATACACACATGATTCATTCTATTCGTACACACTCATGATACTCTATGCATATACATGATACACTCTATACTCATACACTTTATACATATACACACATGGTACATTCCATACATATAGACACATGGTACATTCCATACATATAGACACATGGTACACTCCATACATATAGACACATGATTCATTGTATACATATACACGCTCTATACATATGCACAATTGATACACTCCATACATATACACACATGAGACTTACCATACATGTACACACGATACGATCCTGTCAGGGTCTGGGATAGAACCCGGGTCTCTGGCGTGAGAGTTGAGTCACGTAACCACTGAGCCACTGGAAGTTGACAGAGTTCCATACATATGGACACATAATACACTCTCTACCTATATACTCATGACACACATACATATGCACACATGATACACTCCATACATATAGACACTCTATACCTATATACTCATGATTCACTCATATGGACGCATGATACACTCTATACATATACACACATGATACACTCTATACCTATATACTCATGATACACATACATATGCACACATGATACACTCTATACTCATGACACACTCCATACATATACAAATATGATACATTCTATATGTACACACTCATGATACACTCCATACATTTTATACATATACTCTCTCTATACATGTGCACAATTGATACACTCCATACATATAGATAGATAGAACCCGGGTCTCTGGTGAGAGAGGTGAGTCACCTAACCACTGAGCTGCTGGAGGTTGACATGATACCTATATGATACCTATATACTCATGATGCACATGCATACATACGGTACACATGGTACACTTGATACCTATACACTCCATACATATGCACACATGATATACACTCTATACCTATACTCACATGATGCACGCTATACCTATGCACACGATACACTCTATACATACACACACACGATACATTCTGTACATACACACTCATGATACACTATACATATACATGATACACTCCATATATATGCACACATAATACACATACATGATACATTCTATACACACACACAAAACACTCCATTCATATGCACACATGATATATTCTACATATATATACACACTCTATGCATATGATACACTCTATACTTATACACACATGATACACTCCATACATATGCACACATAATACACTCTATACATACATACTCATGATACAATCTATACATGTACTCACATGATACACTATACATATACACACAATACACTCTATACATATGCACACACAATATACTCTATACATTTACACACTCTATACATATGTACACATGATACACTCCATACATATAGACACTTCATACATATGCACACATACATGACATACACACATAAGACACTTCATACATATACCTACATTATGCACTCTATACAGTATGTCACAAAAGTGAGTACACCCCTCACATTTTTGCAAATATTTATTTATATCTTTTCATAGGACAACACTGCAGAAATAACTCTTTGACACATTGAAAAGTAGTCAGTGTAAAGTTCGTTTAGCAGTGAAAATGTATTGTCCCCTCAAAAAAACAAAAAATACAGCCAATAATAGCTGAACCCCTGGCAACAAAAGTGAGTACACCCCTAAGAAAAAATGTACAAATTGAGCACAATTAGTCATTTTCCTTCCCCGGTGTCATATGACTCATTAGTGTTACAATGTCTCAGGTGTCACCAGATAGCAGGGGAGTTAAATTTGGTATAAAAGCTCCTCCACTCTCTCAACCTGGCCACTAAAAGTTCAACATGACACCTCATGGCAAACAACTCCCAGAAGACCTGAAAAAAAATGAATTGTTGCTTTGCATAAAGATGGCCTAGGCTATAAGAAGATAGCCAACACTCTGAAACTATGTTGCTGCACAGTGGCCAAGACCATCCAGCGCTTTAAGAGGACAGGTTCTTCTCAGAACAGGCCTTGCCATGGTCAGCCAAAGAAGCTGAGTGCACGTTCTCAGCGTCACATCCAAAGATTGTCGTTGAAAAACAGACGGATGAGTGCTTCCAGCATTGCTGCAGAGATTGAAGGGATGGGAGGTCAGCCTGTCAGTGCCGTACGCCGCACACTGCATCAAATTGGTCTGCGTGGTTGTCGTCCTAGAAGGAAGCCTCTTCTAAAGACGATGCACAAGAAATCTCGCAAACAATTTGCTGTAGACATGCAAACTAAGGATGAGGATTATTGGAACCATGTCCTGTGGTCTGATGAGACCAAGATAAATCTTTTTGGTTCAGGTGGTGTCAAGCGTGTGTGGCGGCAACCAGGTGAAGAGTACAAAGACAAGTGTGTCTTGCCTATTGCTAACATGGTGGTGGGAGTGTCATGATGTGGGTCTGCATGAGTGCTGCTGGCATTAAGGAGCTACAGTTCATTGAGGGGAAACATGAATTCTAACATGTACTGTGACATACTAAAGCAGAGCATGATTCCGTCCCTCCGGAAACTGGGCCACAAAGCAGTGTTCCAGCATGATAATGACCCCAAACACACCTCCAAGATGACCACTGGCTTGCTAAAGAGGCTCAGGGTAAAGGTGATGGACTGGCCAAGCATGTCTCCAGACCTAAACCCCATAGAACACCTCTGGGGCATCCTGAAAAGGAAGGTGGAAGAGCACAAGGTGTCAAATGTCCACCACCTCCGTGATGTTGTGATGGAGGAGTGGAAGAGAATTCCAGTGGCAACCTGTGAAGCTCTGGTCAACTCCATGCCCAGGAGAATTAAAGCCGTGCTGGAAAATGATGGTAGCCACACAAAATATTAACATTTCAATTTTTTCTTAGGGGTGTACTCAATTTTGTTGCCAGGGGTTCAGCTATTATTGGCTGTATTTTCAGTTATTTTCAAGGGACAATAAATTTACACTGCTAAACAAACTTTACACTGACTACTTTTCATTGTGTCAAAGAGTTATTTGTCCTATGTTGTCTTATGAAAAGATATAAATAAATATTTGCAGAAATGTGAGGGGTGTACTCACTTTTGTGACATACTGTACATATATACACACAATACAATCCTGTCAGGTCTGCGTTAGAATCTGGGTCTCTGGCGTGAGAGGTAGGTCACGTAACCACTGAGCTACTGGAAGTTGACAAAGTTTCATACATACATATGCACACATGATACACTCTATACCTATATATTCGTGATACACTCTATACATATGCACACGTTAAACTCTATACATACACACACGTTACACTAAAATATGCACACACAATACACTCTATACATTTACATATACACACACACTCTATACATATACACACATGATTCATTGTATACCTATACACACTCCATACATTTTATACATATGCACAATTGATACACTCCATACATATACACATATGAGACTTACCATACATGTACACACGATACGATCCTGTCAGGGTCTGGGATAGAACCCGGGTCTCTGGCGTGAGAGTTGAGTCACGTAACCACTGAGCCACTGGAAGTTGACAAAGTTCCATACATATGGACACAATATACTCTACATATGTACACATGATACACTCTCTACCTACATACTCATGACACACATACATATGCACACCATACATATAGACACTCTATACCTATATACTCATGATTCACTCCATACATATGCACACATTGATACACTATACTCATACATATGCACATTTCTATACATATACAAATCATTCATTCTATTCGTACACACTCATGATACATGATACACTTCATGCATATGCACACATGATACACTCATGAGTGTCACTCCATACATATGCACACATCTATACATATACAAATATGATACATTATATATGTACACACTCATGATACACTTTATACATATACACACATGGTACATTCCATACATATAGACACATGGTACATTCCATACATATAGACACATGGTACACTCCATACATATAGACACATGATTCATTGTATACATATACACACTCCATACATTTTATACATATACACGCTCTATACATATGCCCAATTGATACACTCCATACATATACACACACACACACTCTATACATATACACACATGATTCATTCTATTCGTACACACTCATGATACTCTATGCATATACATGATACACTCTATACTGATACACTTTATACATATACACACATGGTACATTCCATACATATAGACACATGGTACATTCCATACATATAGACACATGGTACACTCCATACATATAGACACATGATTCATTGTATACATATACACGCTCTATACATATGCACAATTGATACACTCCATACATATACACACATGAGACTTACCATACATGTACACACGATACGATCCTGTCAGGGTCTGGGATAGAACCCGGGTCTCTGGCGTGAGAGTTGAGTCACGTAACCACTGAGCCACTGGAAGTTGACAGAGTTCCATACATATGGACACATAATACACTCTCTACCTATATACTCATGACACACATACATATGCACACATGATACACTCCATACATATAGACACTCTATACCTATATACTCATGATTCACTCATATGGACGCATGATACACTCTATACATATCTCATGATACACTCTATACCTATATACTCATGATACACATACATATGCACACATGATACACTCTATACTCATGACACACTCCATACATATACAAATATGATACATTCTATATGTACACACTCATGATACACTCCATACATTTTATACATATACTCTCTCTATACATGTGCACAATTGATACACTCCATACATATAGATAGATAGAACCCGGGTCTCTGGTGAGAGAGGTGAGTCACCTAACCACTGAGCTGCTGGAGGTTGACATGATACCTATATGATACCTATATACTCATGATGCACATGCATACATACGGTACACATGGTACACTTGATACCTATACACTCCATACATATGCACACATGATATACACTCTATACCTATACTCACATGATACACGCTATACCTATGCACACGATACACTCTATACATACACACACACGATACATTCTGTACATACACACTCATGATACACTATACATATACATGATACACTCCATATATATGCACACATAATACACATACATGATACATTCTATACACACACACAAAACACTCCATACATATGCACACATGATATATTCTACATATATATACACACTCTATGCATATGATACACTCTATACTTATACACACATGATACACTCCATACATATGCACACATAATACACTCTATACATACATACTCATGATACAATCTATACATGTACTCACATGATACACTATACATATACACACAATACACTCTATACATATGCACACACAATATACTCTATACATTTACACACTCTATACATATGTACACATGATACACTCCATACATATAGACACTTCATACATATGCACACATACATGACATACACACATAAGACACTTCATACATATACCTACATTATGCACTCTATACAGTATGTCACAAAAGTGAGTACACCCCTCACATTTTTGCAAATATTTATTTATATCTTTTCATAGGACAACACTGCAGAAATAACTCTTTGACACATTGAAAAGTAGTCAGTGTAAAGTTCGTTTAGCAGTGAAAATGTATTGTCCCCTCAAAAAAACAAAAAATACAGCCAATAATAGCTGAACCCCTGGCAACAAAAGTGAGTACACCCCTAAGAAAAAATGTACAAATTGAGCACAATTAGTCATTTTCCTTCCCCGGTGTCATATGACTCATTAGTGTTACAATGTCTCAGGTGTCACCAGATAGCAGGGGAGTTAAATTTGGTATAAAAGCTCCTCCACTCTCTCAACCTGGCCACTGAAAGTTCAACATGACACCTCATGGCAAACAACTCCCAGAAGACCTGAAAAAAATGAATTGTTGCTTTGCATAAAGATGGCCTAGGCTATAAGAAGATAGCCAACACTCTGAAACTATGTTGCTGCACAGTGGCCAAGACCATCCAGCGCTTTAAGAGGACAGGTTCTTCTCAGAACAGGCCTTGCCATGGTCAGCCAAAGAAGCTGAGTGCACGTTCTCAGCGTCACATCCAAAGATTGTCGTTGAAAAACAGACGGATGAGTGCTTCCAGCATTGCTGCAGAGATTGAAGGGATGGGAGGTCAGCCTGTCAGTGCCGTACGCCGCACACTGCATCAAATTGGTCTGCGTGGTTGTCGTCCTAGAAGGAAGCCTCTTCTAAAGACGATGCACAAGAAATCTCGCAAACAATTTGCTGTAGACATGCAAACTAAGGACGAGGATTATTGGAACCATGTCCTGTGGTCTGATGAGACCAAGATAAACCTTTTTGGTTCAGATGGTGTCAAGCGTGTGTGGCGGCAACCAGGTGAAGAGTACAAAGACAAGTGTGTCTTGCCTATTGCTAACATGGTGGTGGGAGTGTCATGATGTGGGTCTGCATGAGTGCTGCTGGCATTAAGGAGCTACAGTTCATTGAGGGAAACATGAATTCTAACATGTACTGTGACATACTAAAGCAGAGCATGATTCCGTCCCTCCGGAAACTGGGCCACAAAGCAGTGTTCCAGCATGATAATGACCCCAAACACACCTCCAAGATGACCACTGGCTTGCTAAAGAGGCTCAGGGTAAAGGTGATGGACTGGCCAAGCATGTCTCCAGACCTAAACCCCATAGAACACCTCTGGGGCATCCTGAAAAGGAAGGTGGAAGAGCACAAGGTGTCAAATGTCCACCACCTCCGTGATGTTGTGATGGAGGAGTGGAAGAGAATTCCAGTGGCAACCTGTGAAGCTCTGGTCAACTCCATGCCCAGGAGAATTAAAGCCGTGCTGGAAAATGATGGTAGCCACACAAAATATTAACATTTCAATTTTTTTCTTAGGGGTGTACTCAATTTTGTTGCCAGGGGTTCAGCTATTATTGGCTGTATTTTCAGTTATTTTCAAGGGACAATAAATTTACACTGCTAAACAAACTTTACACTGACTACTTTTCATTGTGTCAAAGAGTTATTTGTCCTATGTTGTCCTATGAAAAGATATAAATAAATATTTGCAGAAATGTGAGGGGTGTACTCACTTTTGTGACATACTGTACATATATACACACAATACAATCCTGTCAGGTCTGCGTTAGAATCTGGGTCTCTGGCGTGAGAGGTAGGTCACGTAACCACTGAGCTACTGAAAGTTGACAAAGTTTCATACATACATATGCACACATGATACACTCTATACCTATATATTCGTGATACACTCTATACATATGCACACGTTAAACTCTATACATACACACACGTTACACTAAAATATGCACACACAATACACTCTATACATTTACCAACTCTATACATATGCACACATGATACACCATACATATACATACATGATACACTTCATACATATGCACACATAATACACATACATGATACATTCACTATACACTCTATACATATACACACGATACACTCCATACATATACTCACATGATACACTCTATACATATACACACACAATACACTCTAAACATTTACACACTCTATACATATGCACACATGATACACTATACATATACACACATGATACACTTTTTACATATACACACATGATACACTCTATACATATACACACGATACACTCTATACATATACACACACATAATACTCCCTATACATATACACAAACATGATACATTATACATATATACACTCCACTCTATACATATACACACGTGATACACTCTATACATATACACCCACGATACACTCTCTATATATGATACACTCTATACATATACACACACGATACACTTTATACATATATACATTTTCACACACACAATACATTCTATACATTTACACAATATATACATATGCACACATGATACACTCCATACATGTCCACACATGATACACTCTATACATATACACACACGATTCACTCTATACATATACACTCTATACATATACACACTATACACTCTATACATACACACACACACATAATACTCCGAATGCATATACACACACTACACTCTATACATATACACACATGATACACTATACATATACACACATGATACATTCTATAAATATACACACGATACACTCTATACATATACACACAATACACTCTATACATATACACACACATAATACTCCCTATACATATACACAAACATGATACACTATACATATATACACTCCACTCTATACATATACACACGTGATACACTCTATACATATACACCCACGATACACTCTATATATGATACACTCTATACATATACACACACACGATACACTCTATATATGATACACTCTATACATATACACACACACGATACACTCTATACATATATACTCTATACATTTTCACACACACACAATACATTCTATACAGTTACACAATATATACATATGCACACATGATACACTCCATACATGTCCACACACTATACACTCTATACATACACACATAATACTCTGAATGCATATACACACACTACAATCTATACATATACACACAATACACTCTATACATACACACATAATACTCTGAATGCATATACACACACTACAATCTATACATATACACACAATACACTCTATACATATACACACATGATACAATCTATAAATATACACACATGATACACTCTATACATATACACACATAATACTCCCTGTACATATACACAAACATGATACACTATACATATATACACTCCACTCTATACATATACACACTTGATACACTCTATACATATACACCCACGATACACTCTCTATATATGATACACTCTATACATATACACACACGATACACTCTATACAGTTACACAATATATACATATGCACACAATACACTCCATACATGTCCACACATGATACACTCTATACATATACACACACGATACACTCTATACATATACACTCTATACATATTATTCACACACACACAATACACTCTATACATATACACACTATACACTCTATACATACACACACATAATACTTCGAATGCATATACACACACTACACTCTATACATATACACACATGATACACTCTATACATATACACACATGATACATTCTATAAATATACACACGATACACTCTATACATATACACACACACAATACACTATATACACACACGATACACTCTATACATATACACACATGATACACTTCATACATATGCACACATGATACTGTACACTCCATACATGTGCACACATAATACACTTCATACATAAGATTTGTATTTAACTTCAAAACAATAAATGAGAGAGTGTTTGATTAACTATTTTATGTATTGTCAGAAATGTGACTAGTTCAGACAACTTTAAATGAATACAAATTAGCCACTAAATCAAATAGTTACTTATTGCACTGTACCTGAAGTGTGCTTTGAAGAGTAAAACATTTTTTTAAATACTAAACTTCAAACACATCAACATTACCTTGTTCATTCTTAAAGTAAGTTTTTTCTTGTCTGGCGATTGGACTGCTGTTATAAACTGACCATGTGCAATGCCGGTGAGTTGCCCTAGCATGGTACGATTCTTCAGGTTTGGAGTGCAATCAACTTTAGACACAACATATTGTATGATGGTGACCTTCTTGGTATTTTAACAAGCCTGCTCTGCTTGTGAAGTGATTTACAGCCTCACAGGGTGAAGATGTTGAGCAGTAAGCCACCGAAGGATGATTATATCTTAAAAATTCCTGCTTTTGTCCGCACTTAACTCACCAGTCGGGAACAGCACATTGGTCAGAAGTTATCGTGACCTTTACCCACTCAAACTCAAGATCATGTTGAATTTGGAGTGTCTGAACCGAAGTTTCAAAAAAGTTTGTAATCAAAAATATGAACTTAAATAGTGATGGGGTGCATTTAAACTTTACTTATTCAAACAGAATAAAGAGATTTTGCATATTAACAACAGCTCACAAAGTCGTCAACGTTTTTATTTTTAGGAATGTAAATTGCATTTATCAACGTGCTCTTGCAAAACCAAGAACATGCTAAAATTGTAATGTTTTTTTTTTTTGTTTCTGTTTGTTCCAAAGAGACTTCAGTGTAAAAAAAAGCAATTAAAATGAACAGGCTCTTGTGCCTTTACAGCTGTATGGGCTAATTTGGCAGAAACCTTTGACTTGCAGCAGTTTTTCCTCGCTTCAGTCTCGTTGCTGAACAGATAGTCTTTAATTGTGCTTAAATTAGTCCCTGCACCAAAGTTGTAGAAGAGCTAGCATATTTTTATTGAAGCAGAATGGGGAGAGACCCCTCTTGAACCCTAAATAAATTAACCTGAATTTAGATTGCTTTGGTTTATTTTTTTAAATTAAATGCTGATATCATTTGGTGTAGTCATGCCATAACTAGATTATTAAATTGTCTGTTATTTGCAATGCAAGTTAATGAGTCTTTTTCCTATTTTAAAGGTGCTCTATGTACATTTTTGACTCTTCTAAAGCATCAAATAATGTATTTTGCAGATATTTGAGAAGCATGCTAAGTGAACATTGTTGGTTATATCTGAAAAAAAAAACAATGCTAAAGTTAGATACGGAAGGAACATTTTCAAAGGAGAATAACTGTCTTAATTTTGGACTGTGTAACCCCACTTTGTCATTTTAGCAATTATATTTCGGCACTCTGGGGGGATTTAGGAGGAAAACACAACATATTTTATTTCAGTCATAAAGGCTGTCTCGTACTCTCACTGGCCACTTTATTAGGTACACCTGTCCAACTGCTTGTTAACGCAAACGTCTAATCAGCCAATCACATGACAGCAACTTAGTGCATTTAGGCATGTAGACATGGTCAAGACGATCTGCTGCAGTTCAAACCGAGCATCAGAATGGCGAAGAAAGGTGATTTAAGTGACTTTGAACGTGGCATGGTTGTTAGTGCCAGACGTGCTGGTCTGAGTATTTCAGAAACTGCTGATCTACTGGGATTTTCACACACAACCATCTCTAGGGTTTACAGAGAATGGTCTGAAAAAGAGAAAATATCCAGTGAGTGGCAGTGCTGTGGGAGCAAATGTCTTGTTGATGCCAGAGATCAAAGATTAATGGTCAGACTGGTTTGAGCTGATAGAAAGGCAACAGTAACTCAAATAACCACTCGTTACCACCGAGGTCTGTTGAAAAGCATCTCTGAACGCACAACACGTTGAACCTTGAATGGGTGGATGGGCTACAGCAGCAGAAGACCACACCTGGTGCCACTCCTGTCAGCTAAGAACAGGAAACTGAGGCTACAATATGCACAGGCTCACCAAAATTGGACAATTGAAGATTGGAAAAATGTTGCCTCATCTGATGAGTCTCGAGTTCTGCTGCAACATTCAGATGGTAGGGTCAGAATTTGGCATCAACAATATGAAAGCATGGATCCATCCTGCCTTGCATCAACGGTTCAGGCTGGTGGTGGTGGTGTAATGGTGTGGGATATATTCCTGGCACACTTTGGGCCCATTAGTCCCAAGTGAGCATTGCGTCAATGCCACAGCCTATCTGAGTATTGTTGCTGACCATGTCCATCCCTTTATGACCACAGTGTACCCATCTTCTGATAGCTAATTCCTGTTAGGATAATGCGCCATGTCGTAAAGTGCGAATCATCTCAGACTGGTTTCTTGAACATGAAAATGAGTTCACTGTACTCAAATGGCCTCCACAGTCACCAGATCCTCAATACAATAGAGCACCTTTGGGATGCGGTGGAACGGGAGATTCACATCATGGATGTGCAGCCGACAAATCTATCTATGCTATCATGTCAATAGGGACCAAAAACTGTAAAGAATATGCCCAGTACCTTTTTAAATCTATGCCACGAAGGACAAAGGCAGATCTGAAGGCAAAAGGTGGTCCAACCTGGTAGTAAGGTGTACCTAATAAAGTGGCCAGTGAGTGTATGTGGACGCAGCCAAATATGCGATTTCCGGAGGACAGTAGCAGCTATACAGTTATAAAATACCACATGAGATGGGTTTTAATAAACAAATATTCTAAATATTACACATGCAAGCATTGCTGGGCAGATAAATTGTAAGGCTTGACCATTGGTTTAAAACCCCTCTCCAATGTTTTGAATTTGGACAGCAATCCCTAGTTCAACCACTAGGTCAGTCCTACATATGTTTTGCGGAGCTCACAATTCCATATGATTTTAGCCCGTGGTGTAATCCACAATATTAGTATGACATGTAGGCCATTAACTATCATCTGCCATGTATCTCCTAATATCTTAACCTACTAACATGTTAGATAAATGCATGAAGCGGTAGCACAGGGGCTCAGTGGTTAGCACTGTCGCCTCACAGCAAGAAGGTCCCTGGTTCGAGTCCCGGCTAGGCCAGTTGGCATTCCTGTGTGGAGTTTGCATGTTCTCCCCGTGTTGGCCTGGGTTTCCTCCAGGTGCTCCGGTTTCCCCCACAATCTAAAGACATGCGCTATAAGTGAATTGAGTAAGCTAAATTGTCCATGGTGTATGAGTGTATGTGAATGCGAGAGTGTATGGGTGTTTTCCAATACTGGGTTGCAGCTGCAAGGGCATCTGCTGTGTAAAACATATGTTGAATAGTTGGCGGTTCATTCTCCTGTGGCGAATTAAGGGTTGCAAATGCATAAATGCTTTTTTAGATGAATAGATTTTACAACAAAAAGACATGATCTGGCAGGTGGTTGTGTTGTGTAATCTCTCATTGTGAAGTATAGCATCTGTACATTTACCCTCTGTAGTGACAAAACATTATTATTATACTACCTTTTAAGTTGTACAATTACCTTCAAACTAAAAAAGGAGAGCCCCTTTACAGTATAATTCGGATTAATAACCCTAATGCTATGGGACTGAAGCTTGATTTTGATTTATTGACTAAATGCGCTAGGTTGTGCCATTTGATTTTTAGCAAAAGCACAGACAGTGTAGTTCCAGGCAGGTCTTGAGTGCATAGTTCCATATCACTTGTCTCAATGATTTAGGTTATTTCAGCAGTCTTTACAGATGACGGCAGCAAAAGACCAAACAAATCAATACACAAACATCAAGGTAAAAATGGCAATCTATTTCCATGTTTCCCAGAAACTGAGTTTTACAATTGTGTTTACAAAAAGAACATACTGTCTTCCTTTCTTTCCCATACACATACTGGACAAGTATGCATGTGTACAGAAACGCGTTGTTAGCTCATTCCATAGCTTAATTAAATATTCTTTCCATACATATCCTCACATATGATATACACTCTATACATATGCACAATTGATACACTCCATACATATACACGCAATACCATCCTGTCAGGGTCTGGGATAGACATACACATACATGAAACACTCTATACATATAGACTCATGATACAGTCCATACATATACACACAAGTTTCATGCATACATATGCACACATGATACACTCTATACTTATACACACATGATAAACTTTATACATTTACACACTCTATACATATGCACACAATACACTCCATACATATACAAACATGATACATATAGACTCATGATACACTCCATACATATACACACAAGTTTCATGCATACATATGCACACATGATACACTCTATACTTATACACACATGATAAACTTTATACATTTACACACTCTATACATATGCACACTATACACTCCATACATATACAAACATGATACATATAGACTCATGATACACTCTATACATATACACATGAAACGATCCTATCAAGGTCTGGGATAGAACCCGGGTCTCTGGCGTGAGAGGTGAGTCACGTAACCACTGAGCTACTGGAAGTTGACAAAGTAACATACATATGCACACATGATACACTCTATACCAATATTCTCATGATACACTCCATACATATGCACACGTTATTGGCCCACTGCGCTAGAACAGAACTCGAATGGATTGGTTAATGTCAGCTGTCAATCACTCAGTTTCGATGACAGGGAGCTACAGCCGCGAGCGAGAGAATTAAAACAACACTGACAAATTTAGCTTTAGAAACCACCTAAAGTTACTAATAAAGGCAGATTTGATTAGTGATCATGTGCTGAATGTCAGTCCAGCATTTAAACTTTTCGAAGAGTGGATAAAAGACTTCTAGTGTTTAAAGTCTGCTATGATAATGACTAAAGCCATTCACTGTAAAGCCGGTGGGACGGAGTTTTCAGGTAACAATGTTTGCCACTGAATCTACACATTTTAAGCACGAGATGTTCTAACGGTTTTTAATCCTTCGTTTAATCGTCACGATGCTGTCAGTCGTGCGACTGGCACTGCGTTCACCATTGCTAAAGAGCATGCATTCACTGAGATGAAACTAATATTGCAGCTCATGAAAAGACCAGTTTTGCTATTACAGTTTTTCTCAGTGGCTTTGGTGCATTTCTCACAACACTATTTACATTTGCACAACAGTTAATGCATTTCTTAAAACAATTAGTCATTTGTGCACATCATAGTAGCAGTTTCTCATTCCTTCCAACAAATTGCAAATGCTTTTGGACATGCATCAATTGCTTTCATACAACTCTCTGCTGTTTTATAACATTATCATTTGCTTATGTCATGTCAGTCAAAATTAACTAAACTTGTGGATGCTGAATAGTCATTCCATATAAAACTAATAGTCCTCATTTCATTACTTGAGTCATTACATACACAAATGTTGAACTAGTTGTCAAAATCTGTCAAGCAAATTTTATTTTAAAAATGTTAAATCTTTTTTTTCTGAAAATGTCTTCTAAATTGAACAATTTGATGAATGATTTACAGACCTGTGTATGTTGTAGGTTCAGTTCCAGTATGTACTGCAATATTGTTTACAGTTGTGCACAGCTCTACCCAAAGGGAGTTTATGTTTGTTGTAAATAAGAGTGTATTTATTATTTTGCACAATGTAGTGAATAAATTAGAATTGTAAAGAGCAAATGCAGTAAACATGTGAAACATACATATTCAGTGTCTTGTACTCAGATATCTCACTAAATGCAGTGATGTCTAACTTTACTGTAGTTTTCAAATGGCTGTGCAAATAGTATATAGTGCTGTCTTGAGCATTTTCAGGAAGTGTCACCAAAATCAGATTTTTTTGCATTGGAGAAAATGAACAGAGTAAACTGTCATAATGAAAACATGACAAAGCCATTTGACTATCTTGTTCAACGGTGTCAGGACTTTTCATTTTGATGACACTGACACTTTCATTGACATGAATACTTGCTTTTGAGGAATGAGCTTTCCATTTTGAGCAAGTGACCCGCTTTTGCAGGTTATCCACTAGGTTTTGCAGTTTGCACTAATTGTTTTGAGAAATGCATTAACTGTTGTGCAAATGTAAATAGTTTTGTGAGAAATGCACCAAAGCGACTGAGAAAAACTAAGATGACGTATGCAAATAATGAGTTATATGTCAATATCATCTGTGCAATATCAGACAGCACCCGTGAGAACTGCACAGTTATAGTTAATTGTTAATCTCATTCATGTCAAGCAGTGCGTGCAGGGCCGGTGAGCGCATGCAGATTTTTCTTTTTTTGTTAGTTGTGATTTGAGTGTTAATATATAATAGAATCTGTTAATATAAAGCCTGTAGTAACGGTGCTTATAATTTTTGGTGGGTGCGACTAAATTTTGTCATGTGCGCCTAAATGTTTTAAGTTAGGAGCACCGGTGCTACCAAGAAAAAAAGGTTAATTTCGAACCGTGACACACTCCATACATATGCACACATGATATATTCTATACATATACACACATGATACACTCTATACATATACATCCTATAAATACACACACACAGTATGATCCTGTCACACATATACATTTACACACTATACATATGCACAATTGATACACTCCATACATATACACAATACCATCGTGTCAGGGTCTGGGATAGAACCCGGGTCTCTGGCATGAGAGGTGAGTCACGTAACCACTGAGCTACTGGAAGTTGATAAAGTTCCATCCATATGCACACATGATGCACTCTATACCTATATACTCATGATACACTCTACATATGCACCCACGATACACTCTATACTTATACACACACGATAAACTCTATACATTTGCACAATTGATACACTCCATACATTTACACATATGATAAACTCCAGACATATGCACACAGTACACTCTATACCTATACACACACATGATATATTCTATACATATGCACACATGATACACTCTACATATGCACCCACAATACACTCTATACTTATACACACACGATAAACTCTATACATTTACACACTCTATACATATGCACAATTGATACACTCCATACATTTAGACACTTTATACATATACACACATGATAAACTCCATACATATGCACACATGATACACTCTATACCTATATTCTCATGATAAACTCCATACATATGCACACAGTACACTCTATACACACATGATATATTCTATACATATACACACATGATATATTCTATACATATACACACATGATATATTCTATACATATACATCCTATATATATACACACACACAGTATGATCCTGTCACACATATACATTTACACACTATACATATGCACAATTGATACACTCCATACATATACACAATACCATCATGTCAGGGTCTGGGATAGATAAACTCTATACATTTACACACTCTATACATATGCACAATTGATACACTCCATACATTTACACACTTTATACAGATACACACATGATAAACTCCATACATATGCACACAGTACACTCTATACATATACACACACATGATATATTCTATACATATGCACACATGATACACTCTATACCTATATACTCATGATACACTCTACATATGCACCCACAATACACTCTATACTTATACACACACGATAAACTCTATACATTTACACACTCTATACATATGCACAATTGATACACTCCATACATTTACACACTTTATACATATACACACATGATAAACTCCATATATGCACACATGATACACTCTATACCTATATTCTCATGATAAACTCCATACATTTGCACACAGTACACTCTAAACATATACACACACGATATATTTTATACATATACACACTCTATACATATGCACACATGATACACACACGATACCTTCTATACATATGCACAATTGATACACTCCATACGTGATACACTATACCTATATACTCATGATACACTCCATATGTTACGCTCCATACATATGGACACACGATATATTTTACACATATACATACGATACACACTCTATACAGTGTACATATGCACAATTGATACACTCCATACAAATACACACATGAGACAATCCATACATATTGACACAATACCATCTTGTCAGGGTCCTGTCATAGAACCCAGGTCTTTGGCGTGAGGTGAGTCACGTAACCACTGAGCTACTGGAAGTTGACAAAGTTTCATACATACACATGATACACTGTATACCTATATTCTCATGATACACTCCATACTTATGCACATGTTGCACTCTATACATATGCACAATTGATACACTCCATACATATGCACACGTTACACTCTATACATATACACACACTCCATACTTATGCACACATGATATGTTCTATACATATATATATATATATATATATATATATATATATATATATATATATATATATACACCATACATATACATTTACATTTACACACTCTATACATATGCACAATTGATACACTCCATACATTTACACACATGATAAACGCTATACATATGCACAATTGATACACTCCATACATTTACACACAATACACATATACACACATGATAAACTCCATACATATGCACACATGATACACTCTATACATAAACAAACTCTATATACACACACACATGATACATCTTATATATACACACGATATGATCCTGTCAAGGTTTGGGATAGAACCCGGGTCTCTGGCGGGAGAGGTGAGTCACGTAACCACTGAGCTACTGGAAGTTGACATGTTTATGGCGATAAACTCCATACATATGCACACAGTACACTCTATACACATACACACATTACACTTTAAACATATACACAATACACTCCATACTTATGCACACGTTGTACAGTAATTAATTCACAGTAAAGTGATGGCATCAGAATATTCATTATTCTGAAGCTGAATTATTATGTTTGAGACATAGGCTTGTCATTTGTCATTGACAACATTATTTGACAATTTTTTTTTACTGGTAAAACGAGACATTTGTCATTATATCAGATTCCCTCTTGCATTGTATTCAACGTTATATAGGCTAGAGTAGTTATACTGACCCAGTAAACATTTATTTGCATGCACAACACTTTGTGTCTTTGAAGCAGGCAGCCATGCATGATCAGAGTCTCATCTGCCTACAGCTAGTTGGAATGCAAAATGCAGGATATACAGATTAAAAATGTATTCAACACCACCCCAAAAAGACATAATGCATGTTTAAATGTATCCATGTTGGTTTAATGTGTATATTATAAAAAATCTATAAAATATAATAAATATAAAACGTTTGTAATGTGAAAACTGCTGTATATACTGTAATTTTAAGGTGCATTTATACTTTCCCTTTTTAGAGTATATCACACTGTTCCACTTTACAAATATGGTCATAATATATTATATAATGTAAAAACCCTCAAATCAAATCACTTTTATTGTCACTTCATCAGCAGCACGTGTGCTATGATGAGTGAAAAGCTTAGGTGCTGGCTCCAGACAATGCAAAATACAGACAGTGCAAAATACAACAACATACTCGAAAAAAAAACAAGACATTGTAAAATTGGCAATGTTGACAGCGATTTGTAAGATGAATAGGTGTACACATAGTTGTAGGCAGTAATGTTTTAAATGAGAATGAATTAAAGTGCAGTGCATGCTACATCTTGATGGTGTGCAGTGAGGGGCATGGAAGAGTTTGTGTGAGATGTGTTAAGTGTTCATCAGCCTGATAGTCTGAGGGAAGAAACTTTCCTTAAGTCGGCTGGAGCGTGACCGGATGCTGCGGAACCGTCTGCCTGAGGGTAGCAAAGACAAAGGCTATGGCTTGGGTGGCTGGAGTCGCTGATGATTCTCTTGGCTTTCCTCATGCACCTCCTGTTATAGATGTCCTCGATGGAGGGAAGCTCACCTCCTACTACGCGTCCAGCAGTTCGCACAATCCTATGTAGACCTTTGCGATTGCTGCTGGTGCTGTTTCCGTACCAGGCGTGATGCAGCCAGTCAGGATACTCTCCACAGTGCAGGTGTAGAACGAGCAGAGGATGTGGGGGCTCATTCCAAACCTCCTGAGACGCCTGAGGAAGAAGAGGCGTTGTTGTGCCTTCCTCAGCACTGCGTCTGTGTGAGCAGTCCATGTCAGATCCTCAGCGATGTGTACTCCAAGAAACTTGAAAGTGCTGAGTCTCTCCACTGGTGTCCCGTTGATGGTGACGGGAGTGTGCTCTTTCTTCTCTCTCCTGAAATCCACCACCAGCTCCTTGGTTTTGCTGATGTTGAGTGAGAGGTGGTTTTCCTGACACCACTGTGTCAGGGTGTGCACCTCCTCTCTGTAGCCCGTCTCATCATTATCGGTGATTAGGCCCCCCACCGTTGTGTCATCAGCAAATTTTACGATGACGTTGGAGCTGTGTTTGGATGTACAGTCATGTGTGTACAGGGAGTACAGGAGTGGGCTGAGAACACAGCCCTGTGGAGCACCAGTGTTGAGGATCAGTGTGGATGAGGTGATGTTGTTCATTCTGACCACCTGGCATCTGCTTGACAGGAAGTCCAGGATCCAGTTGCACAGAGAGCTGTGTAGGCCCAGAGCTTGGAGCTTCACCACCAGCTTGGCAGGCACTATGGTGTTGAATGCTGAGCTGTAGTCCACAAACAGCATTCTCAATTATGTGTTTTTGTTTTGAACTGACAGAGGGTCAGTGTTAGCGGGCAGTACAGAGCAGATGTGGTATTTAATCAGCTTCTCAAAGCACTTGCTGAAGATGGGTGTCAGTGCAACCGGACGCCAGTCATTCAAGCATGTGGTTTTAGCTGATTTTGGTATTGGCACAATAGTAGCTGTCTTAAAGCATGTGGGAACCACAGACAGAGAGAGCGAGAGGTTAAAGATGTCTGTGAAAACCCCCGCTAGCTGGTGTGCACATGCTTTAAGTACACGTCCAGGGATGCCATCTGGGCCCGTAGCTTTTCGGATGTTCACGCGACGGAATGATCTCGTTACATCCGCTACAGAAACAGAGAGTGTGCTGGCGGTTTCTGTATCGGCCGCGGGAGCGCGCTGTGTGTGTGCGCTGTCCTGGGCTTCAAAGCGGGCGTAGAATGAGTTGAGCTCGTCCGGGAGAGACGCAGCAGTGTTCAAAGTAGCGGGTTTGTTACTTTTAAAGTCTGTGATGTAATTAAGTCCCTGCCACATGCTCCTTGCATTATTGGTGTTAAATTGACCCTCTACCTTGTCTTTGTATTGACGTTTTGCTGCTTTGATCGTTTTTCTGAGGTTGTAGTTTGCTTGTTTTTGTTCCTCAGCATTTCTGGATTTATAGGCGGAAGTTCGCACTGATAGGGCTGTTCGAACTTCGCCATTGATCCATGGTTTTTTGTTGGGGTAGATACGGACAGTTTTTGTTGGGACCACGTCTTCTATGCACTTTCTGATGAAGCACGTAACTGTATCTGAGTACACTTTGATGTCGTCATCAGAAGCTGCCCAGAACATCTCCCAGTCAACGTCATCAAAATAGTCTTGAAGTATGAAATCCGATTGGTCCGACCAGCTCTGAAACGTCCTGAGGGTGAGTGGTTCCTGTTTCAGTTTCTGCTTGTAAGCAGGCAAGAGCAGAACAGAAGAGTGATCTGATTTGCCAAATGGTGGACGGGGGAGGGATTTGTAAGCATCCCGGAACGGAGAGTAGCAGTGGTCCAAAATATGATCACTACGCGTGTTTGTGGTGACATGTTGAAAGTATTTTGGAGCGATTATCCTGAGATTGGCGTTGTTAAAGTCCCCTGTAACAATAAACACTGCCTCCGGGTGTGCGGTTTCCTGCTCGTTTATGCTCCCATACAGTTCCCTGAGCGCCTGCTCTGTGTTGGCTTGAGGGTGGATATAAACAGCCGTGATGATGACCGCTGTGAATTCCCTTGGTAGCCAGTATGGTCGACACCAAAGCAGGTACGTATTCCAGATCAGGAGAACAAAATGATCTAACTGAGTGTATGTTTCTCTCATCACACCATGAGTTGATAATAAAGAAACAAACACCTCCTCCTTTGCTTTTCCCTGTTCATTCTATCCGCGCTGTGCACGGAGAACCCTGAAAGTTCAGCAGCTGTGTCTGGTACCTCTGCAGATAGCCAGGTTTCTGTAAGACAGATAATGCAGCAGTTTCTTGTTTCCCGTTGGAAGGAAATGCGCACCTGTAGCTCGCAAAGTTTGTTGTCCAGTGATTGAACGTTAGCCAGAAGAATGGTGGGGAGCGGGGGTCGAAATCCACGGTGTCTTAGTCTGACCAGGACGCCGGCTCTCTTTCCTCTTTTCCGGCTGCGTTTACATCGTCTCCTCGGTAGTGTGACCCAGACAAAGGGCTCTGTTGCTGTGTTTGTGAACAGAGCGTGGTTGAAGAACTCAAAGTCCAGTCTTCGGTGTGCGATGAGACACCGAAGTGTGTGTCTGTCGTAGGCAAAAAGAGTGTGTACATCCAGCACGAAAAACAACAAAAATACAAGTAAAACACACAAAACACAACAAAGTTTGCTGGGCCATGCACGGCGCCATCTTGGAATAAGCCCTATTCCTAGGGTTGGAAATAGACCTGCTAAACCATAGAATGTTTGCACTTCCATGGCCACATGCCTCTATTTAGATATCAGAGAACATTTTAACAGTTTGTATCAATGCATTCTAAGGCAACTTTTATATTTCACTCCATACACTGTAAATACTGTAATGACAAACAGTCAAGACAACAAATATTTTATGTTTCTTTAACTTATTTTGATATAAGTTAACCAGGTTTTAACAAATTTTTGAAGTTATAAAAAGTTTAACTTAATATTTTTAGTCAGTTTGATTGATATAAGTTGAGATGACTGAAAAGTTCATTTGATTCAACTAAAATATTTAAGAAAGCAATCGTTTTACAGTGTAACATATTTAAAGGTGCTTTCACACCTGTAAATTGATTCTTCTGTTGCGAAACAAGGATTAAAATTGTTACGTTTTTGTGCTTGGTGCGGTTCGCTTTCACATGGAAAAGATTCTAAACCGACCAAAATAGCTAAAATAAGTCACGTGCGAGAAAACTCTCCTCACATTGGTCAGAATTTCAGGGTTTATTTTGCAGTGTCCCGCTCAGTTGTCATGCGTACTTATTTTAATTTATGGCAATGAGCAATAAGACATTATAAGCGAAAATCTGCACTTTAATTTTGAATGGTGACACCCACAGACATCGACTCCAAATATAAATCAGAGAGGTAAGACTTTATTATAGAGAAATAACAGATAAACCAAGACTGCAGTTCCGTCTATTTTCTAACTGATAAACCACTCTAGATAAAAATTCAGCACGTTTCACTTTCGTATTTGACATGAAAATCACGTTTACCTGTAGGAATGACATCTAGGCCCTTCACAATTCTTTCTTCATATAGCCCAGTGTATGCCTATTACATATCCATAATACACTATGATATAGCCTGGTTAGTTGGATCGTTTTTCTTTCTCACTACAATCGATCCGCTCCAAAGTTTGTTTCAATATAACCGAGACCACCTCATTCAGGCGATCTTGGACCATTTGTTTTGGCATGGATCCGAGCGCGATTTCTGGATTCACATATGCCAAACGAACCGTGCTAACTGTGGAAATGCATCAGGTTCTAAAACAAAAGTCTAGGCGTGAAAGCACCCTAACTCTCACTTGAATTCTCCTCAACAAATAGTAGTCCTTCTGTGAACTAAAGGTATCAAAAGCATCTTTAGACAAGGTTTTCACTCTTATAGCTGTCATTGTAAGACAGTTATCAACTCAATTATGCATGTCAGTTAGGCATTTCTTAAGACTACTCATTTAAATAAGCCACAACTAAGAAAAAATACATTTACAGAAATTTGTGCTTATTCCAGTTGGCCAGAAGAACAAAAATGATTTATTTATCATTCAACATTCACCTGTCTTATTCCTGATATAAATATGGTGAAATGGTGTCTTCCCATCATTCAATGCTGAGAGCAGTGACAGAGGTGACAGTTGGTCGTGCTGTCAGGTGAATAAACTTATGCTGTGTTGAGTAACTCCGTATAAAACTGGGTTAGGGTTAGTGCTCCTCACAATACAGCTAATTCCTAAAAAAATGAATATGAAACAGTTAATCATGATTCAAAAAGAACCATAGTGAATTTATGCAAGCGTTAAGAAATTCTCAGTGTTCTGTCTGCCAGCAATAATGGAAGTTTTCAAATGACTGTCAGTCTCGGTGTTGGTCATGCTACATGCTGAGTTATGGCCAATTAGATATGAGAATCACCTAATTGTCCGGGGAACATTGAATCCACGCATTTGTGTGAGTGGCGGATAATTTAAAACCCCCCTGGAGTCTCTCTGATGGCAGCGGCCACATCAAGAACAAAGCCTTCAATCATATAAATGCTTGGCTTCCTCTCAGAGGATAACTTTACCTCAACGCTCTTTCCTTCTATTGCTCAACACATCAAGATGAAGGTGAAACTGACAGATTTTATGATAAAAATCATCAGGGCTTTCATAATATTGGAATGTTGAGTGGTCATGCTGAGAGTCTTAAATAGGTTGTGTGCTTTGGTTTCTAAAGAGGTTTAAAAGAGAGCCAAAATGAACTTTTTGTTAGGAACTGACACTTGCCATGTTAGTCTAAACTCATTAAGAAGTCTTTTTTTATTGTGGAATTCAATTAAAGAGCATTACCATTAGAGCTGGGTATTGATTCAGATGTCTCAATTTGATTCTGAATCCCTTTCATTCTGATATGTGTTTCACATTTGATTTTAATGTGAAACAATTGAAGCTCATGTGGTTTTTCTGTAAAGGTTTAATCCACAGCTCTGCACATTTTAGTTTTAGGGCCCTATTTTAACGATCTAGGTGCAAAGTCCAAAGCGCAGGGTGCAAAAGCATTAAGGGCGTGTCAGAATCTACTTTTGCTATTTTAAGGACGGGAAATTCCGCTTTGCGCCACGGCGCATGGTCTAACAGGGTTGAGCTTATTCTCTTAATGAGTTATAGGTGTGTTTTGAGAATAAACCAATCAGAGTCTCATCTCCCATTCCCTTTAAGAGTCAGTTGCGTAGTGCCATAGCGCATTTGCTATTTACATGGCGGACTTTGTAACTGGAAAGACTAAACGCTTCACTAGTGAGAAAACAGTTAAACAGAGCATCTACAGCGCAAGAATGAGAGAATGAGCCTCCTCATTCTTTACTGTCACTTTCGCTCTTGTGGATAAGGAAACGTGTTGTACGCACAGACATCCATTAGCCTATTTATAATTAATTTAGTTTGTTAAGCGCAAAGATTTGTTTCAAAACTATTTCTAAATTCAGTTCTAATTTCCAGCAAATGAAGAAATGAACAATAATAATGAAGTGTGGTCAAAAAACTAAGTTATATCCAAATACGCATGCTATGCTTCATATGGTCTAAAAGCTGACAGGTGAGCAAATTCAAGCTTGTTTTTAATAAAACAAATATAAATATGCATATAATAAATAACACTGCTAATAATAATAACATTATACAAAAGCAATTTGTCATGAATAAACTGAAAAAGCCCCCCGAGATGAAGAAGGCATGAAGGCAGTGGTTTTTATATTTATGTAGGCTAGAAAGTAATAATTTTTGTAATATTTTAATCCTTTAATTCTTTTTTATTTGTAAAGATATTTGCGTATTGCTCTACATTCTGTGTGTATTAAGCAATGTTTAAGCGAGGCGCACAACTAACGTGCTTGGCTCTGGGCTTTAGACCTCCTCTTAGCTGGTTCATTAAACAGTCTATTCTAGTTTCTCAAAATAGCAACGCGCCAGCAATGCGCCTCAACACACCTCCTTTTTTAGACCAGAACGCCTATGGCCGCACATATGAACGCAAATGCATTTGCTATTTAAACAGCGTGGTGCAAAACGTCAAAATGACTCTTGCGTCAAGCTCAAACCAGCAAACAACAATTGCGTTGCGCCTTGCGCCGGTTGTATGATAGGGCCCAAAATCTTAATTAAAGGTGCAGAATGTAAGTCTGACACCTAGTGAATGAATTAGGTATTGCACACCTAGTTCAAAACACATGCAAGAACAGGTTGCCAGATTGACAACAGCAACAGGAGTGTTTAGTGAGCCTAAAGGCTGATTTAATTTGTATTCTAAATAAAAGCAATGGCACACAATAGAAGGATTTTTTCCTATTAAAAAAAGTTTTTGTTCCAACCAGCACCTGAAATTAATATTTTAGAAACTGCTTCTATTTCTTGCAGCTGAGCAACAGAAAACTATGACAATGATCACCTCAGGTACACCTTATGTACTTTATTCAGTGTTAAATGCCAATAATATGAGTTTGAATGGCAATTTTACACGACTATTATTGCTATTCTACTGAAACCACCAGCAGATAGTTCACCTCAGATCTTGAATATAAAATAAACCCTTTGAAATTGAACTTTAGAACTGTGACTCAGTGCAAGCCAACACATATCAGTGATTCAGCATCTAAATTTAATAATGTTAAGGAGGTTTAAGGTGTATTAATTGGATTGTAAACCTTACTATTTTGCTGGAGTGCAGTAAGTGCACTATTCTGTGCTTCTGAATGGCTGTAATTAAATTTCTAACGCGTTTCGTCTGGTGCAAACAGCCAAATTGCTTATCACTGCAAATCTCGTCATGTAGCATGTTGTTAGGACACGAGATTACAATGTAACCTGCTCACCTAATGTTTACCTTCGTAATATTTATAGTATTTTTTAATTAATAACCACCTCATGTGAAACTCTGAATCTGCTTCTCATTTCGGAGTCGGCTACTATCCACCGGAGGTCGTATTTCAGTCACAGAAGCACACTTTGAGAGCCTTCCTGGCTGAATGAAGGAAATACGCTGTTTTCCAACAAGGCCAACAACCTTTGGTGCTGAAATATAATTGGCTAATCTGGCATTGGGCAGGTTAAGTGACCAAAACAAAGACAGCCGTTCTGACACATAGCTCACAATTTCAATCCAGAATATCTGATTTCAGCATTGTTTTTCAGACAAACAAGTATGTTCACTTAGC
Organism: Danio kyathit; assembly: GCA_903798195.1. Lineage (NCBI taxonomy): Eukaryota > Metazoa > Chordata > Actinopteri > Cypriniformes > Danionidae > Danio > Danio kyathit. The sequence continues at coordinate 8,479,627 of LR812530.1, read as the reverse complement.
ATGTTTCTTAAATGACTGCAAACATATTATGGCATTTTTATGCTTTAGAAGATTTAAAAAACTTGCATACAGCACCTGTAAACACACCTGATCAAACTAATTGAGTCTTTAAAGCTTGTTTGAAACCTAAAGGTAATGCCGCGGTCACATTAGAGTTTGAGCATGTGAAATTACACAATGGGGCGGGATTAAACAAGATGATTAGACATTTAAAAAAGCGAGTGATTGGTCAATATTTTACATTTTTGTACAGAGAGTTCCTGTTTTGATCCTCGATTGGTCTCATGCAATCACGTCATGTGATTTCGCAGGTCAGAGATCACCAAGCTTGAACTTTGTAATGCAGCGAACTGCAAAACTTGTCACACGAGCTTGTACATCTGATCTGTCGCATTCACTTGTATATGAATGGAAGTCTATGCAGCGAAAAGTGCAGTGTGACCACGGCTTAAATGTGTTGAAGCAGGGTTGGAACTAAAATCTGCAGCGCTGAGTTTGACACCCCTGGATTCACTGCAATTTATTTATAAAAATGAACCTTAAACATCGCTTTACAAATATGATTATCATTATCAAAAATAATGAAAAGAAACTTGAGAAATATGTTTGTGCCTCTCATGTGTCATAGCAGTACATTGTATGCCAGTTTGTACTGTATATGTAGAATAGAGATGCGATTTAAGATATTAAGTGCAGGGCAAGATATTCTGTGTATAATGGCTTTATAATTTTGTCTTTTTTCACATAGTATGGGCTAACAGATTTTTTCCCCCTTGTCTTGGGAAGTTGTAAGGAAGACATAACAGATTTGGAACGCGACATTTTTCATTTTTAGGTGAATATTTATTTAAAGGTGCAGTTGGTGATTGTCTTTGGAAACATTTTTGGTTGTGCTGGTTGAAAGTCTCTTCACATTCCAATAGTAATGATTAAAGTACATGATCTAAATGTATTTATATGTATTTTTATATTCTGGGTAAGGCATAAGACTAAAAAACATTTGTCCAATTAAAATTTGTTGGGCCGATAATCCCCATAATTCTGATAAGTAACCCAAACTGTCTGACAACAATTGTAGATTTGTACAACTGTACACCCCATTCATGCAGACAGATTTGCAGTTTGTGTGTGCAAGCGTGCCGCATTCACGTGCACACGAGAGAGAGAGACAGCGGTAAAAACAAATGCTCAATCAAAACTTATTTAAAATCCTGAATCAATATTGGAGTGACTTTTACATGCTGGAAAAATGATGACACCATGGCTGAAGTATTTCTTTTAGACAGGTAATGTTCTGTTTTAAAAGTATTTTAGTCACCCAAAGCTGATGTAGATTGTATTGTTTAATGAATGGGCTATATGCACAGAAGTGTTGTTCAGCCACTGAAATCCTCCGGCGAAAGATTGATGTGACCATTTTCAATTTCATAAGGGACCTTTTACAGCATTGATAATGTCAATTTTTATTTAGTTTAATAGCAAAACATAAATCAATACCACTATTTCCCCTAGCCTGCTTTACTGAGGTAAAGTTTTCACAATGACAGCATGTGGTGCGGTCCCTGTACTTTTGAGCATGCTGCTTTGAATATTCAGTCTGAAAAAGCATGTACGTATGGCTTAGTAATAAGTGTAATTCCTGCATGCCGCCGACCAACCACCAACCATAGTTGCTTTAGGACAAAGCGTGTGGAAGAGTGAGACCAGCGAGCCTCGCATGCATGAAATCTTGCACTTTATGACAAGTTTTGCTTGCTACACAACTGAAAACATGCTAGATATAATACACTTTTTCGTTTGGAATTGTAGAATTATAAAGTACTATAAAGTTTTCTAACTGGCGAATGACATGATCTAGTGAGTTGTCTACTGCCATCTTTATGGTGCTCGTTCGTGATTTCAGGAGGCGTGGCTTTGGACAACAGGGGAGAGACTGTTTTTTCAAAGCTATTATGCTAACGGTTAGGATTTTGGCAGATCATCTACTGCACCTTTAAATTATGTTTGACAGAATATATATTCTCTCAACATATTTTGTCTTTTTTTGTGGTCCTTTAGTCATATTTGAGGATCTTTAGTGTTGTTTGCTGAAAAAATATGTATTGGGTAAATATATGGTATTTTTTAATTTAATGGTTTCCAACTATATACCATGGATGGACAGATAAATTCCTCACTGAATCTGATTTAAACAGCTGCATTAATTGTTATAGGAGATTTACCTTTAGTCTGGAGAAATGTTCAAAATCAGTTGAGAAATACAAAATGAACATTTCATCAGCTGTTCATACATATTTTAAGGGTTGTTTCTTTCTGAAAGCAGTGTGATCTTTTCATTCTGTTAAATATTACATTTAACTGTTAGGCCAGACTTCTCCCTATCGTGAATGGACCTAATTAGTAGAGATAAAATACATGGTTGACATATTGATAATGATTATGCTTCACAAAGTAATAGTCTTACGTCTTCTTCAGTGTTATCTCACTTCGTTCTTCTTCTCCTGATTGCATCAGTTCGATCCGTTGTCATTTGAAACTCTGCAATGTCCCAGAGTTCAATGTAGCCTCAAGTCTTTTCCCCCTGCATCGGTCTTTTTTTCACTTTGGCCTGTCACCTTACATTTGACTCAAACTGTCAAAGCCGACAGTGGACGTTTAAAACAGCCGGTAAGTTTAAAAGGACACATGAGGTAACGTAGGGTTGCAAGGAATACATTTGGCAAAGCTGAACCTACCCATTATGTCTCTTAAGCTTAAGCTTAATGTGTTCTTCAATTTTACTGTAGACCATTCCTACATTACAATAGATGTAAATCATAAACCCTAACGTCAGGAGTACTGGTCTGGTGTACTTTGAACTTTTACATCTACGAGCAAAACCACACCTGGGGACTAATTAAACTGTGAAAAGTGTAGTTCTCATTTTCACTGCCTTTTATTTTAGTCAAACTTTACTTTTAAACAAATGATGAAATGCTGCACAATGACTGCTGGGTGAATTTCGTTGTCCACTTTCCCATTAAGGGATGTAGTGCTGTATTCTTATTGAGAATCGTTTGACGTAATAAACATGATTTTAGTAAGCTAATCTGAAAAGAAAGAAGGTACTGTAATGCACCGGATTGATACTATGATTATATAGAATGCCCCATTACAAAAAGTCTACCTCAGAATTTTTTCAAAAAAAGCTTCATGATAGGCGTGGAGCGCTGCAAGCAGAGGGAGAAGTGGGCGTGGCCTGTAGAGCAGGGGAAAAAGAGGGGAGCGAACAACTGTTGTCAGTTGGCTCACAAAATGACATAAATCGTGAGGAGACACATGAGTTTATAGACCTTTTTCTTGGAACGCAAAATTACCCATTATGCTTTGCGTGTATGCGCAAGGAGAATGCTAAGAACTTCCGGTCGGCAGCTTTTGCATATAAACAGTCACATTTGGACATCTTTGAAACGATAGTTTTAAATCTATTTTACCCATTACCCATTATGCTTTGTGTGTATGCGCAAGGAGAATGCTAAGAACTTCCGGTCGGCAGCTTTTGCATATAAACAGTCACATTTGGACAGCTTTGAAACGATAGTTTTACATCTATTTTACCTGCTTTTATAATCTTTGAACTAATACTGTTGTCGATCAGCGCCACCTCCTGGATTGATCATTTTAAAAAATGTGATCTAACAGGATGGCTGTGAGGCATTTTCCCCTCGTTGTCAGAGAGCATCTTCTGCCGTTTAAATGAAGCATCGTCATCGCTAAATCCAAACAAATATAGTTCATCAAAATGTTTGACACACACACACACGTAGCCTACTGTACTGTACCACTATCACACTGATTTAATAACTGCGACAAAGTGAAAATAAAGTGATGTTTTGAAATGACAGAAAAACACAAACCCTGCTAAATACTACACAACACACTAAATGAAACATAAACGGCTCGCGATTAGAATGAACAGCAAATCAACCAGCAGAGTATCAGTAACAGACATTTTATTGGTCATTTTTGTAAATTGCATGATTTACACACCTGTTAAGTTTCATGCCAGTAATCTGGTTTGCTCTATGATGCAGTGAAGTATTGCGTGCGTGCGTGTGTGTGTGTGTGTGCTGAAGAGCCGCTGATCTAACAGCTGACAGGCCGAGGAAACACACACACACTGTATTATGACGGCAGACACGTGAACTAGGAGAACGTTTTTCTCTCGCGCTTGAACCACACCTTACAGATTATAATGGCTTTAACACACACCTTTCAAATTTGTGTGTCACAAAAACACTCCGTAATCCACTCAAAACGCTATTGAAACCCATTTAATGTCCTGCTACATTTGTTATTGGTAATTTGATATACACATAACTAGTAATGGGCGATATAAACGATATGCGATATAAACGATACAAAATTGGCCTACGATAGAGATTCTAATTCTATTGCACTATCGCGAAAATGCATGTTTGATGACGCAATCTACCCGCGAAATTAAGAGCAACGAGCTGCAGCCGGCTGCAACACATCATCTTAAATAAACAGTGCGACCATTTCGCTCGCATTTGCGACAAAAAATAATAAGCTCGATTGATAACTTAATTCACTCGGCCACGGTAAAACAACATGCTCTTCACACTAACTTATGGTGTAGTACGTTGGAAATCTATTGTGACTGTAGCACATGCTGAGCTCTCAACAACAGCACTAAGCAACGCATGGCACCGAATGGCGACGTGTCGCACAACTTGCGAGCCTCATGCATGGCATATCGTGGCTTGTCACACAGATTCCCACACAGCGCTTCCCACACAGATTTTACCTGGGCGGCCGATATATTATTGGTGGCGGCCCGGTTCTGTGTTCGCGAGAAACTGAGAACACTCTGCCACAGACTCACATGCTCTGCATGCAGACCCACAGAAACGCGCTGGATACAGAAGAGCGCGAAGACTAAATAGACTGATCCAGCTCATTATTTGGGGTGACAATACATTTTCCCCGTACATGTCCAAGAATCTGCTTTCGCTTTCGATATTAATTGTATTCATTTTTGCATTACTTTATAAGCAAACTTTATCTGGTGCGTCTCAATGTCTCAGCAGCACCAACACTACAGCAGACAGAGAGAGAGGGAGAGAGAAAGAGCAGATCAAGACACCAGTTCTAATTTCATTAGGAGAACAAAATGTTTAAGATCAAATGCGTTACCTTAGGCTGCAGGTTAGAAATATGTTTTTATTTAAAGTATCTGCAATACACAATTTTATTTGACTAATTTAACACTGGAAGGAATTTCAGTACAGTGTAAGTTCCAGGTTAACAGGTTAACTAAAAAGACACCAGTTTATTTGTTCTCTGCAACTTGGCATTTACAGTAGGAACCAAGGACTTAAAAGAAAAGTCTTTCTTTCTAAAAGGCACTACATTTAGTTTATTTATCTGCAACATTGTGTTGTTTAATTACAGTTTTGCTTTTGCACAATAAATGTTCTCAAAATGACATGCAACGTTTCTTTATTTCTTAAAAAAAATAGCAGTTTGGCTTTCCTAAGGGTCTATGTAACCTGTTCTGAAATGGTTCTATTATAATTTATATATCGCAATATATATCGTTATCGCAAGAGGCTGCAATGTATATCGCAATATGGATTTTAGGCCATATCGCCCATCCCTACACATAACCACAATTTGTTATATCATTATAAAGATAATCATGTTTTTCTAAACACTATAAACGAGGAGGACTTCTCTCCTCCTGAATCCCCGGGTCTGAATACAGAAATACAGACACAGTGGATAGTAGTGCAGCAGGTCTATTTCCCCATCTACACTGGAAAAAAAATATTCAAAGATAATTCCTTGGATTTACTACATTTTCTTAAGGTAAGTGACTGTAAACAATGTATTTGGGCTGAATTTAAACAAATTAATTAAACATTACTACATTTAATTTGTTTGTTCAAATTCAACACAGATAAATTGTTTGCAATTTTTTCAACTTGTTGAATCATTTTATTTTCAGTCTATTCCAGCCATCAGCCCTGCCGGTAATCCGGAGGATTTTAAAAATAGGCGAACACAGCAGCACGGATATAGACGATGTGTCTGAATGGTAACAAACTCAACTGATAAAAGACAAAGTTCACCATTCTCCAATTCTCATACAGCTCTCGACAAAAATGCTTGCTGCTAACCAACAGCTTTGTTGTATCGGCCCTGACGGAATTGCGGGGAAACACATGCAACAAACACCGTGAATTATGGAAATAAACACTTAACGTTACGATCCTTCATGAATGGCTAAATACTGCTTGCCGTGCGCGGACGCAGTCTCACCCAGTCATTGGGTCTCACCGCTTGGCAGGTATGCCTTGCCTTTAGAAAGCATGTGCTCTCAAGAATAATTAAGAAGCAGGGTCTTCTCATAGGATAAGAAAACTCAGCTATGAATAATAATGAGAAACCGACGTGTCATCCTCTATATGACGTGTCATCCTCTCCACTATATTCAACCTTTGTCACGGATTTTGATCCCGCCCCAAAAATTATTTTAAACCCGGAAGATGAAATTAGCTGACAAAAGCTCAAAATTATCTAGTTTTCCCCACAATTAAAGCTGACAGGTGCTAACATTATCTTAATTGATGCTCAACACACTCAAATCTGTTAAAATTAAAAAAAAAAAGTACTCCAGGGTGTCTTGAACCTTTAAGTAAACAGTTCATCCAAAATGAAACAGATGTGCATCTTATATCACTAGGCTTAACAGTTTTCTTTGCTACTTAGGATAGGGATTTTCACAGAGTAACTGAAATGTGAAAGTATTCGGGAAAGGTATCAGATACTTCTCGCATACTGATTTTCGAATTCTATGAATTCGGACATACTACGTGGCTCTCATACTGTTTTTACTATAGCATACTGTATAGTATGGAAGTATGCGATTTTGGACGCAGCCCTAGTAAGACCTTCATTAGCTGGTTCAGGTGTGTTTGACCAGGAACAAGTTAAGTGACGTATGTTTTAGACCACATGTGTCAAAGCCAGTTCCTGGAGGGCCGGAGCTCTGCACAGTTTAGTTCCAACCCCAATTAAACACACCTGATCAAACTAATTGAGTGCTATAGGCTTGTTTGATACCTACAGATAGGTGTGTTGAAGCAGGGCTGGAACTAAACTCTGCAGGGCTCCGGCCCTCCAGGAATTGACTTTGACACCCCTGTTTTAGACTCTCCTACCTACTCAAAACACTGGCATACCTCAAGCCAAAGCAACAAAGCAAAACCTAAATAACTAGCTAAATTCTAGACCCTCTTACCAACAAAGCCTGAGAAATCAAAAAGGGCACCCTACTCCCCACTTGTGTTTCCATGCAATTGTCTGATAGCTTACCAATTAATTGTTACTGCTCAGCAACAGGTTCAGCAGTATTGCAGAGAATACAACAACAGAAATATCTCAACAAAACAATCACCAATCAAGCGTGGAAAGTGGAGACTCCAAACGAACGTCCAGCCAGGTTTAAATAGGGTCCACAGGAACACCAGCAAGTTCACTTGACGTCATCATGATTCATCGCACTAACAAGCCCTGTAGGAGAGTCAGAGATAAAGGAAACACATACAGAAACACATCGCAAACAAACTTTTCCCATCAAGTTAACTGCATGAGAATTTTTAAAAAAAGATACATAACACACAACTCTAAACAGCATATACTTGAAGAGATTATCTATATTCAGTAGTAATCTCTTAGTCCCTGTTTTCACCTGGTGTTAACATACCTTCCAGTTATCTGATAACAAGAGCTCAGTCAAGATGCATTACTGTCACTTGTGACTACTTGCTGTGCGAATACTGTAAAGAGCCTTTCTTCATATTTCCTCATACGTTACTTTGTGTGAGTTCTCAGTTTGACGCACAAATACTATTAAATTAAAACCCATTGAGCAAGTGGGACTGAAGGAAAATGAAAGGGATGTGGATGTCACATACAACATCTACTGTAATCCATGTGTTTTTGTGCAATGCTTTGAAGTATGGAAGCCTACTTTTGGCGTGTTTTTTCAGAACACATCCTATAATGATCACACATTCAGTTTAATAGAGTTTGTTTTTCTTTTGTCGAATGCATTCTGTTACATTAGTGTTTACACTACGAAAGCAATCTGAGCGAATGCGTTTTTCACATCTCTGGAATGATCAAAAGAGGACAATCTTGAAACATTTAGCTTCTGTTTATACGTTTGATTGGATTGACTAACTCATCTTAAAGGGATAGTACACCCAAAAATAAAATTTTTTCCCAGATGTGGTTTTAAACACAAAAGAAGATATTTTGTAGAATGCTGGTTGCTGACACCCATCAACTTCTATGGTTGGAAAAAATACTTTAAGTCAATGGTTGCCAGCTACTAGCATTTTTCCAAATATCTTCTTTTGTGAAAAAGAAAGTCAAATAGGTTTTATGCAAGCGAAAGTAAATGGAAAGTAAAGAGCCTGAAAATCTCCATCCCAATTCTATTCCCATCTCCATTCATCCATTCATCCATCTATGCATCCATCCCAATCCATCCGTTCAACCATCCATCCATCATCCATCCATCCATCTACGCATCCGTCCCAATCCATCCATCAACCATCCCTTTCTTTTATTCCGTCCATCCATTCATCCATCCATCCATCCCTTTCTTTTCGTCCATCCATCCCTTTCTTTTCCTCCATCTGTCCATCCATCTATCTGTCAATCCCTTTCTTTTCGTACATCCATCCATTCATTTATTTTCATCCATCCGTTCGTCCATCCATCAGTTTGTCCATCTGTCCATCCATCCATCTATCCATCATGTTCTTTTCGTCCATCCATCCATCCATCCATCCATCCATCCCTTTCTTTTCCTCCATCTGTCCATCCATCTATCTGTCAATCCCTTTCCTTTCGTACATCCATCCATACATTTCTTTTCATCCATCCATTCATCCATCCATCAGTCCATCCATCTGTCCATCCATCCATCTATCCATCACGTTCTTTTCGTCCATCAATCCATCTATCCATCCACTCATCCATCCATCTCTTTCTTTTCATCCTTCCATCCATCCATCTATCCATCCATCCCTTTCTTTTGTCCATTCGTCCGTCCATCTATCCATCCATACGTCTATCCATCCATTCCTTTCTTTTCATCCATCCAACTATCCATTCATCCCTTTCTTTTCGTCCATCCATCCATCTGTCCATCTCTTTTTTTTTTGTCCATCCGTCCATCTGTCTATTCACCCATCCCTTTCTTTTCACCCATCCATCCAACTCTTTCTTTTCATCCATCCATCCGTCCGTCCATGCATGCATCCATCCATCTATCTCTTTCTTTTAGTCCATCCATCAATCTATCCATCTTTCTTTTCGTCCACCCGCTCATTTATCTATCCATCCATCCTTTCTTTTCACCCATCCATCCATTCATCCATCCATCTCTTTCTTTTCATCCATCCGTCCATCCATGCATCCATCCATCCTTTTCGTCCATCCATCTGTCCATCCTTCCATCCATCCATCCCTTTCTTTTCATCTGTCTGTCCATCCATTTATCCATCCATCCATCCATCCATCCATCCCTTTCTTTTTATCCATCCATCCATCCATCCATCCCTTTCTTTTCGTCCATCTGTCCTTCCATCCATCCATCCCTTTCTTTTCTTCCATCCGTCTGTCCATCCATCCCTTTCTTTGTCCATCCGTCCGTCCATCCATCGATCCATCCATCTCTTTCTTTTCGTCCAGCCATCCATCCATTCATGCTTTTCTTTTGTCCATCCTTCCTTCCATTCATCCATCCATCCATCCATCCATCCATCCCTTTCTTTTTGCCCCTCTGTCCATTCATTCATCCATCCTTTATTTTCTTTTTGCCTGTCAGTCCATTCATCCATCCATCCATCTGTCCGCCCGCCTGATTAGTCTCTTTATTTATCAGGTGTCACCACAGTGGAATGAACCACCTTAAATGTGTTATAATATGTTATATAAACATTTCAAACTTCTATTATATAAAGTAAATATCTCATGACTCATAAATGTAGTCTGTTACGCACTGTATGCAAAGCAGCTGCAGCAGTGCAAAAGTTGTGTTTATACAGAGAAGTAGGGCACGGATGTTGTTCTTTTTCACACAAGCAGTGTTTGTCACACACAGCTGAACCGCAGCTTGTGTACTACAAATACAGATGAGCGTCATCCATTGTGTCTCCTTTGTATTCTCCATGTCTTGCCACAGTATTCCTCTTTCACTCTTCTGCACATACACACTACTTTTTCAGAATTTACTATTAATAGGTCTGTGTTTAATGATCATTTTATATTCATTTTGTGAATTAATGTCCTGAAAATTACTAGCAGATATTGGAAGGCAGAGAAAAAGATCAAAATATGATGCTCATATTTGATGTTCTGAAAAAATACAAAGAAAATTTAGGTTTAGTTGGTTCAGCAAACTACGGAAAGCACAATGTGTCGCACTTGACTGCAGTCTCTTGCAATTGGCATATCTCGAGCTTTTAAAATATATTAAAAAAATTAAATACTGTGTTAAGGTGCAATAAAATAATTGTCGCTGTTAATTATGTGTTAACGCAATAATAACCTGTTCACTTGACCAGCAATAACTAGTAGAATATTATAAGAAAAATTACTTATTAAAACTATTATGTTTTAAAATCTGTTAAAAAAAAATCTTCTCTCCATTAAACATCACTTGGGAAATTAAATTAAAAGAAAAAAAATCACAGGAAGGCTTACTGTGTAATTTAGCACTCAACTCTACCTCCAGTTTTAATCATTTAAGCAAGCTGTTTTAACAATGTGTTTTATGTGTTTTAGTGTAATTTTAAGTTTAAAACTATAAACTAAACTGAATTAACAGTGTTTTATTATGTGACATAAGTATAAAATGCTTGAATTTCAGACATTTGAATTCAAGACCTGGAAGGTACTTAAAAACAAACATAGGTCCTTGAAAGTGCTTATATTGAAAGTTTATGGTGTTATTTCAACAATTGTACTGTTCTGTTTTCAAAAACTGAATGAAAAAACGGAGAAATTCTTAATTTAAAAATCCTACATTTAAACCTTGCACAAGAACTATGACATATAATGCACATTTTATCAATATTTCAGAGACCACATATGAATATTACCATTATTGAATTCAACGTATTGTATTAAAGTTCTTTGAACATGAATTTATTTTTACTATGATATTTGTAATATATTAAGTGAAATGCTAAGTAAAGTAAGAACTTTCATGGCACTACATATGCTGGGGGTTTGAAGTACAAAGGTGCTTGATTTAAAATTATTGGTGCTTTAAAAAGTCATTGAAAGTCCTTGAATCTATGGTTCATGAAAGAGTGGGAATCCTGATAAGAAAACTGTCACACTTTTCACCTACGGTCACCTACGTTTTATTGTAGTACTGTACCCACTAAACAGCATTTTTGTAGTCAGCAAGAACCAGCTGAAATCTTTTCATGGGATTTCAAATTTTATACAGAAGACAAAAAGTCACATACCTATTTGATGAGAACAGGGCGAGGAAATTAAATGTAAATCTTCATTTATTTAATGAATTCATTTATTTTTGTACACATTTATAACACAATCATTATTTGTTTCTCTAGTAAGTGTAGGGTGGTGCATTCTTCTTTTAGCTACCATTTGATTGGACAAGAATCTGTTTAGTTCAGAATGAGTCATCAATATTTGTGCTCCCGGAGAAGAAGAGACATTATTTATTAGAAGTGACATTATTTATTATTATAGGACAGTAAATATTGACAGGAAGTCAAGTTGGAGAGGGATGAGATCGGGAAAAATATCGCGAGTCGGCACTGCGGACTAAAACTAGGATATTGGTGCCAACTTTACCATATTTTTAACAGTAAAATTATATATTTTATTTCTGATGATCACCTTTATACAGGTATATGGAATATAAGCCACAAAACTTGTGAATTTTATGACATCTTTTAAGTTTTTCAGGGACAGATCCCTGCAGTCGGTACCTCAAAATGCTCATGTTTGAGATGATAAAAAGTAGAGGTAAAAAATGTCTACATCCTCAAGGCACATTCCACCCTCAAACTTTCGAATGTTGCTGAATGTTAATCTTTCTTTGATGATAAACCAACTTAATGAGTAGTTCAATGACTAATTCAAAGTGGAGCCGTGTGTACGAATCTCCTTTCATGCTGTTTTATAGAACATCAAAATGCAGATGAGCATACGGTAAGAGGAGCCAAGAGGAAAAAAACAAAGATTAATCATCTTCGCCCTATAAAACCTTGTCACCGCAGCACATATCGATGGCATGAATCTTATTGATTGGCTTGTGACAGAGCACTGGGTTAGCTCAGTCATTATTTCTGAATGAGACCCAATGAAGACATCATCCCCACAGGCTCAGAAAACAATCATATTGTACAAATATAGATATTTTCTTGAATTGTTCTCTTTTTAAAATCAATAGATTTGTAGTGATGGCGTACTTTTGGAGAGGACAGGCTGAAATGTTTAAAGTGACGACTGCTGAAGCGCATGTAAAAGAACACTGGCAGAATCATATTCAGGGTTTGGTTGGTTGTAACATTAAATAGTTTTCCCATTGGACTGACTCCCGAAACTACACTGAAAAAAAAATGGAGGGTTCCACACAATTCATTCATGTTGTCCCAACACAAATCAATTTAGTTAATCCACTTTAATAAATTTAAATGGATTGAACATAAAACAAATCATTTAAAATTAAGATTTTTTTTTAGGAGTATAAATATATGTACAAAATACAGCTGTTGTAAATGCTTAATAATCAGTCTCTCTAGGATTTAGCGACTGCTGAATTTATTGCAAAATTAAGCAAACTTCGTAAAATTTTTCTGAATTGCCACGGATTTCCTGCAAATTTGGTATCTAGACGCTTTCTATGACATCATCACGACATTGATTCACCCAAAACAAAGGCCATGTGGAGGCAAACAACCCTCGCTAAGCCATAATTTTGCACACATCAATATGGTAGGTGGCAGTATATACCTTTACTCTGGTCTGTAACTCAGAATTAATCCAGACAAAGAAGACACCGCATGTTTAATACAAGTAAACATACAAAGTTGCATTTACCCATAAATATTACTGTGAAAGACTGAAAAGTGAGTGAACTTACTTAGACTTGTTGGGGCACAACACATACACAGGCATTGTGTCACACCTCTTTCACAGTGCACACGCTAGAAAAGCAGAGCGGAAACTTTCACCTGATTCACAGCTGTTGCACAGTCCTTGCATATCTTATCTATCTATCTATCTATCTATCTATCTATCTATCTATCTATCTATCTATCTATCTATCTATCTATCTGTCTGTCTGTCTGTCTGTCTGTCTGTCTGTCTGTCTGTCTGTCTGTCTGTCTGTCTGTCTGTCTGTCTGTCTGTCTGTCTGTCTGTCTGTCTGTCTGTCTGTCTGTCTGTCTGTCTGTCTGTCTGTCTGTCTGTCTGTCTGTCTGTCTGTCTGTCTGTCTGTCTGTCTGTCTGTCGCAGCCACAGATCGCAGACCTTCACCTAATCTATGTGCATTCATCTATCCGTTTGTGTCTATCTATCTATCTATCTATCTATCTATCTATCTATCTATCTATCTATCTATCTATCTATCTATCTATCTATCTATCTATCTATCTATCTATCTATCTATCTATCTATCTATCTATCTATCTATCTATCTATCTACCTATCTATCTATCTATCTATCTATCTATCTATCTATCTATCTATCTATCTATCTATCTATCTATCTACCTACCTACCTACCTACCTACCTACCTACCTACCTACCTACCTACCTACCTACCTACCGCAGCCACAGATCGCAGACCTTCACCTGGACTACAATTCTGTCACTTAACAAACTACAAATTCCTTCATGCACTTTGTACACACCGGTTTCTGTTTCACTTTGATTACACGCTCACACACACAACCGGAGGGTCAATGTGGACTGATTACATGGACTTTAAATACAGCGCGCACGCACACATCTTGGCTGAGTCTTGTTTTCTGTATTTTTGACATTACGACGCGTTTCCTTTGCCTTGCCTTGGTTTGCCTGTTATTTGACCAAGACTCTGGATTCCCTGTATGTATCTGTTTGACCCTGTTGACCGTTGCCTGCCTGACCATTCTCATAATAAACTGCACGTGAATCCTTTACTTCGTTGTCCAGCACCATTACATTACACTATCTATCTATACTGTACAACACTTTTTAAAAACGTTTTTATCTGTGCAATGATTCAGAGAATTTAGATTTTTGAGCTGTTTTATACAGATATTTGGATGCAAGTTTTTTTTTTACATACAAGTATCCTTTAACAATAGTGTGGAGATGCGTTTCTTGCATATGGTTAATGCATTTTGTTGCATTTTTTTTGTGATGTACTGTTGACATGCTGTTAATATAATGCATTGTTTGCATTCTCATGCTTATGGCTTCATGCATTGTTGGCATGCTCTAAAGATGACAAATAGCTACAATATGACATTGAAATTAAATGTTATTTTATGTTACAGAACCTATTGTCTGGGTCTACAAGTAATAAAAAAATATATAATAAAGACCTTTGTCTGTGGTATATTTTTTACAGCAAATCATCGCAAAATAATGCCGCAAAAAAGCTGCAGCAAAATCGTTTCATTTTAGACCGCAAGAATCAGAAAAAAAGTCCCACGAAATCTTGGAGGGACTGACTTAAATGAAACATTACACAGATTAATTTATTGAACATTTTAATTAGATGCAAATGATCAATGATTGCTGAGGAAAATCCTACATAACTTATTTTGGTTGATGAAAATGTCTCATATACATTTTAAAATATATACTGTATATCTAAAATTATAGTTACACAATATATGTTTTCCCTATTTGGTTTTACTTATATTTATTTAACATATTGTGTCAATTTACATAAATTAAATACAGTTTAATTAAAAACAAATTGCATAAACGCATTAATATTTTGTTAGGTTTTTTTTTGGCAATTTTAAAATAGTTTAACTACATTTATTTAATCAAAAACAGTAAAAACACTAATATTGTGCAATTTTATAGCAATTTAAAATAAGTTACTTTTCTGATTGAAACTATTTTAAAATGATATTTTTTTCTGTTATGTCAAAGCAGAATTATTAATGTTGAAAATGGTGAAAAGGTTAGAATAAGACAAAACTAAATGAAAAAAAGAGGATAAAATATATTAATATATCTTTTAAGCAAGAACACATTTCTTTTCAAGGATGCTTTCTATTCATAAAATAGTCCTAAAAATAAATAGCTTTCTCCACAAAAACTTTTCAACACTCATAATATTAATAATTGAGCACTGATCATAATTAATTGACCATTATTCCATATCGTTGTAGAAATAAATCACTACAGCAATCAATTTGTCAGTTTGAGGCCATGTGATTACTGCTCCATCTAGACTGACTTTGAGCATTTTGAACAAAGCATGGATAAATAATGCCTGCAATGTTTTATTTTTGATTTTATTATATATTTATATCAACACAGAGAAGGTCAAAAGCTGTCAGATTTGAAAAGTTTAGGATAGAAAGAAGCTGTCCAGTCTGCTCTTTTCAAGTGTTTGTACTGTAAGTACCAAGAAAGTTATCAAGAAATCTCATGTATAAATTATACTTCTATACCAACATGAAAAAATAAGCATCATTAGCTTGTTCAGAGGGAACAGCATCAAAAACAGTGGTGCAGTATATCTAAAAAGTATGTATATCACACGTTCACAAGTTTAAGCCTAATGAATTTTTGGAATATGCCCATAGCAAGCCTTCTGACATGGTTAAAAAAAATAAAAACTATATGCCGAAATTCATTCATTAATTCATTTTCTTTTCGGCTTAGTCCTTTTATTAATCTGGGGTCCCACAGCGGAATGAACCGCCAACTTATCCAGCATATGTTTTTACGCAGCGGATGCCCTTCCAGCTGCAACCCGCCACTGGGAAACATCCATGCACACTCATTCACACACATACACTATGAACAATTTAGCCTACCCAATTCACCTGTACCGCATGTCTTTGGAATTGTGGGGGAAACCGGAGCACCCAGAGGAAACCCACGCAAACACGGGGAGAACATGCAAACTCCTCACAGAAACACCAACTGACCCAGCTGAGGCTCGAACCAGCAACCTTCTTGCTGTGAGGCGAACGTGCTACCCACTGCGCCACCTTGCAGCCCCACCGATATTTAATAATTCTAATTTCTAATTTTATTTAATAATGAACAAGAACAATATTTATATCGGGGGCAATTATATTTTAAAATATTGTGAATGATTTATAATTTAAAGCATTTTAAAGTGCTTTTTAAGAATATTCACATTGTATTTGCAGTGGGGATCATGCTTTGAGACTTGATAAGACTTGGCTTGATAATATATTCTTGTTAATCTGACCTACTGCATGCTGAAATATTGATTTAAATTCTGACTATTTATATGGCTATTGTACATTAACACTGGGCAATAAGACTCTAATAGTTAACATTAATTTGAACTAAACTCACAATGAAAACTAAGGGATGTTAATTTTTAAGTCAATGCCTAATAACATGTTAAAGTAGCAGTCATAATCATTGTATTAAATTGAGAGATAAAAAAAATCATTTTTAAACTAATGTAGTAACTGTAATAAATCTTCTTTTTCTCACTGTTGATTTGAATACACTAACATTTGCTAATGAGACATTATTGTTTAGTGATATTGTGCTTCATTTGCAATAAAGTATTATCTATTAATTGATTAAATTTACGGTAACACTTTATTTTGATGGTCCATTTGAGCATTAGTAGACTGTCTGCTTAATATCTGTTGATACGGCTCCTTCAACAGACATTTACAGTAACTGACTATAAGAACCTTTGCAAGTGCATGTCAATTTACACTAACCCTAACCCCAATCCTAACCCTAACCTAACAGTCTACTTATACTCTAATGAGAATTAGTTGACATGTAGATTCAATGTAACTTAAATTCAACAAACGGACCCTCAAAATAAAGTGTGACCAAATTTATGGTACATATTGTTATGATGCTATATCTTTGTCAGGGTAGGAAATTGTTGGTGTATTGGCCAGCCCTTGCACATGCAGTATAGTATGTACTGTATTCTGCCTTCTTTTATAGGTAATTTAGAAAAAAATAGAGTGCATCTTTAGATTAATATCATGATTTCAGCACATAAACACAATTTGTGTAAAGGAACCCAATGTGATGTGCTGATTGATGCCGTGATTGATGAATAAATGAATGATGAATACATTTTACACATTATTACGAGCTATCGAATAAGTGATACACTAATGCAAGACTGGAGCTCATTTAAATCGCATGGCATGAATAGGAATGAGTGTTGTTTAGTGGCTTTACGAATCATAGCCATGTGCCAATGAAAATTTAGCTTGTGTGAAAAGTACTTTCCTGTTACAAGTTTGATGAATGAGTGTTTAAAAATAGTGAGATTTAAACTTTCGATTTCATTGTAAATATTGTAGCTTTTGAGCAACTAGAGAACTATTATTAGTTAGTGTTGATTACTGTTACTTTAAGGTGGCATGGTCAACAGATGGCAGGAACACAACTGCAAAAATTTCACCTATAAAAATAAACCTGTTGTTGGTGGTGCGTCTATAAACTAAAAAAGTTTGTCAATTTAGAAACATTTATGTAAATGAGAAAAAAGAAAGAGATTCTGTGCCCACAGCCGCCACCCACCCGTCCAATCTGATCATCAGTTCTGTTGCCAAATGCTGGCACACAAAAGCTTGGAAAAAACAACAACAACAAACAAAAAAATCTCCTATTCATTTAGCAGATGCTTTTGTCCAAAGCGATTAAAGAAAAATTGGAACAAGCAAGATGTTTAGGTTCATTAATAATTTTTTTTTTTTTTTGATGATGATGATTCTAATATTGTTTTTATTTTCTGTTGAAAAGTGTTTTAGTTACTATGGAAATTTCTCATGTAGTATTTCGAGAAACATTTTTAAAACATATTTTCCCACATTATTAGTACTGTAGGTCAACCGTGTATGGTAAATTCGCTTGTTGTTGTTATTGTTGTTGTTGTTGTAGAATACATAAAACGTGTTACTTAGAAATTCAGTTGAATGTTTGTTTAAATGAATGAATAAATAAATGAATGATTGGTTATTAGTTTAGAAAGTTATCATACCATACTTTAAACAATAATTAAATGCACTACAGAATGTTACGTTTTCAAACACTTGCACAAACCGCATACATTCTATAAGTGCTGCATGAGCTTGGCTTGTGGTGCCAACTGCTGGACACTCGTAGCTTATTAGTCAAAGTGCATTAGCATGTCGTTAGCATATCATCACAGCCTAATTTTTGCCCATTAGGTTACATCGATTTTTCTCCACATGTGAACTCATCAGTTTTCTTTGAAAGCTTTTAATAGGTGCATATATTACGGTAATCTGTTCTTGCATGAAATTAATCTTATATATTAAGTTTGTACTCCACGAATGGCATTTAATTCGATTTTTAAGTTCGAAACACCCTTAAAATAAAATGGTACTGATGTAAGCTACATTTTAGCTACATTTTTAATTTGTTGGAATTAATACTTTTCATAGTGTAATACTAACAAGTCTTGAGTATTTTTAGAAGAACTACTTTTTACTTGTACTTTCAGTATTATTTAGAACTAATGCTTTTACTCTACTTGCACTACATTGTTTGCCAAGTAATGATACTTTTACTTGAGTATGATTTTTTTTTTCAGTACTCTTTACACCACTGGCTACACATCAGGATACACTCACCGTCCACTTTTTTAGTAACATCTGTCTAACTGCTCGTTAACACAAATTTCTAATCAGCCAATCACATGGCATCAACTAAATGTATTTAGGCATTCTAAAGTTCAAGGCATCCTGTCTTGTATTAACGCTTCAGGCTGATGGTGGTGGTATAATGGTGTGGGGGATATTTTCTTGGCACATTTTGGGCCAATTAGTACCAGTATTGTGGCTGACCATGTCCAACCCTTTATAATAATAATAATTCCTTACATTTATATAGCACTTTTCTGGGCACTCAAAGCGCTTTACACATTGGGGGGAATCTCCTCATCCACCACCAGTATGCAGAACCTACCTGGATGACGCAACTGCAGCCATATTGCGCCAGACCGCACACTAGCTGATTGGTGGAGAGGAGACAGAGTGATGAAGCCAATTATGGTAAGGGGATGGTTAGGAGGCCATGATAGACAGAGGCCAATGGGCAGATTTGGCCAGGATGCCGGGGTTAAACCCCTACTCTTTTTTTTGAAGGACATCCTAGGATTTTTAACGACCACAGAGAGTCAGGACCTCGGTTTAACGTCTCATCCGAAAGACGGCGCTCACTGAGCAATATAGAGTCCCCGTCACTATACTAGGGCATTAGGAACCACAGGTTGGGCGCCCCCTGCTGGTCTCACTAACACCACTTCTGGCAGCAACCTAGCTTTCCCATGTGGTCTCCCATCCAGGTACTAACCAGGCGCAGCCCTGCTTAGCTTCAGTAGGTGACCATGTAAGAGTTGCAGAGAGCTAGCTGCCGGTCTCTTAAACATGACTGGTTTCTTGAACATGACTGAGTTAACTGTACTCAAATGGCCTCCACAGTCACCAGATCTCAATCCAATAGAGCACCTTTGGGATGTGGTGAAACGGGAGATTCGCATCATGGATGTGCAGCTGACAAATCTGCAGAAACTGTGTGATGCTATCATGTCAATACTGTATGGACCCAGCACCTTGTTGAATCTATGCCACGAAGGATTAAGGGCAGTTCTAAGGGCAAAAGGGGTCCAACTTGGTACTAGTAAGGTGTACCTGATAAAGTGACCAGTAAGTGTATACTTATATAAATGCAATCTTTGTGATTTTGATAATTACACCAATTAATTTCCAATTTTCAGGCATTGTTGGATTTAACAACAGTGTTTCATACTTTCACCCGGGCTGATTTTTACTCACATTTGGTGCTTGACAAGACTTAATTTCAAGCCCTGAGCGTATCATTAATGCAGCAGCCTTGAAACCGTTTGCAAGTCAGCAGAAATCTTACAGAACCACTGCAAGCCGTATGTTATTTTACATTAGCTTGTGGTTTGGAAACCCTTTGTGAAGTATTATGTTGCTAATCTGAGCCGAACGAGGAACAGAATGTAACCTATAAAAGGACGGCGGATGGCCTTCCAACGCTAATCTTATTTGATGTGATATTTATTGCCAGTTTGGAGATACCATCTGTGAATAGTGTAAACATACATATTTATGTTACCAGAGAGCCGCATACAGGCTGTTCTCACCGTTCACCGCATGAAAATGACTATTTGCACATAAATTGGAATCTTTTATGGCAACCTTTTCAAACTTTAAACGAATAGCACTCTCCCATGCAATAATTGAATAGGAGATTTTAGAAGAGCAGATTTCCATATTTGCTCCATTGCATCATATTGTAGCCGTCAAAAGATAAAGTGTCTGGAGAGGCTAAAGCTACTGGTTCTGTTCAAAGTGCAGAAAATTAGAGTTGTACGTGGTGTTTGCAAAGCACATAAGAAACTGTACCCTGGTAAGGCGCGCTCTGTCTCCCATGGCAGAAATCCATAAAATCCATTTAAAAAAAAAAAACTGAAGTATCTTCATCATAGGGTGTAAGCTGTGTAATCTCGGCCCATGTCATGCTGGCTAGATTCAACTCTGGTTTGTTACCGCTTGACACAAGATGGAAAGGTTCACATGTAACTTGTTTTTTGTTTTCCTTTTTTTGAAAGTCTATTATAATATTCATGTTTCCACCTGTGTAAAAAGGTTTCTTGAGGAGTGTTCCAACATTATTACACAAAAATTATTAAACTTTTTTGAATCAGTACAAGGCCAATTATATTTTTTTCAACTGTATTTATATATTATTTAAGAACTAAGTAATGCTAAAATAAATGTACTATATTTAATGCTATAAATGTATGTATTTAGCAAAAAGAAAACTGTTCTTTGTTCAAAAGTAATGCAATTATAAGTTAAAATCTACACCAATGATTCATTTACTTTAGTTCAAATGAAAATCAAGTACTTTGTGTCATTCTTTAAAGTGATGCAAAAATAAATGTGCTGTATTTAATGCTAAAAATGTAATTGTAAAGAAAAAAATATGTACATTTATACAGTCTTTGTGCTAAAGTAATGCAATTATAAGTTGATTGATTAATTGATTTTATTTGACAACTTTAACAAAAATATACAAAGAAGTCAAATTAGACTAAATTATACATATTTTACAAACTGTTGAGGATAAAATATACAAAAAAGCCACAGACTTAATTCCATTGTGGTCCTTGATACTCTTAAAAATGAACGAGCAAATCATAAATGGAGTGCAAACAGCTCAACAACTTCTCAACTTCAACCGTAAAACAAACATTTTTTAAATTTCCCTTCTAAAAACACTCTCAAATCGAATCTCTTTAAAATTCCTAGGCAGTTCATTCCATGCCACAGAGCTAGTGCACAAAAATGAATTTCCTGTTTCAGTCTTAAGTCTACAAGGATAAATATACCTGCTACTCGCTCTTGTAGAATGACAGTAGACCTTGCTAACTAAAACATAATTTAAAATCTTAAAACCTTTTTTCAACTTTTAAAAAAAATTACTTTTACAATAATATTCATTGTTTAAAGTTAAAATCGACATAAATTATTCACTTTAGTTACAATTAAAATCAAGTACTTTAAATGTCATTCTTTAAAGTGATGCTAAAATAAATCTACTATATTTAATGCTATGAATGTATTTTTTTTTTCAGAAAGAAAAATGATGTACATTATACAGTCCTTGTGCTAAAGTAATGCAATTATAAGTTAAAATCTATACAAATGATTCACTTTAGTTCAAAATCAAGTACTTTAAACGTGTCATTCTTTAAAGCATGCATGTCAAAGGGGTATTAAGCATAATGATTTAAAATGTTAATGTATTTTACTTTGAACAAAAAGCCTTAAGTGCATTATCTGCATGTTCAATGGGATAAAAATATACTTTTATATTATTAAGGAATTACACATTCAATACATTTAAGCAGATGTATTTTTTTACAATATAGATATAATTTAAAAAAGTATATGATCCCAGTATGTTAAAATGTGTGGCTTTCACGAAACAATAGGCAGAAAAGTACTTGGATAACATGCTACAATTTTTTTTGCAAGGTTCTGGAGATTCCTGAGACAGATTCTAAGGAGAATCTAAATGGATTGTGAATTAAAAGAGACTAATAACATTAATATTACTACATTGCTGTTTGAGAATGGGAGGAAGAGATGCGTGTGCGAAGTGAAAGGGGGGGGATAGTTTTTCGGGAGACAGAACAATACGGGAGACAGGTCTGAAATACGGGAGACTCCCGGGAAAAACGGGAGTGTTGGCAGGTATGCTCATGGCCGTTCCTGTTGCTGTCGCTCTAATGTTATTGGTAGATTGTATGCTTAGAAAAGACTCAAAGTCTTTAGATATTGGCAGAAGAACTTGGATTTTGACAAGAAGTTGCCCATACAAGAATTTTTTTAACCAGATGAAAAAAAAAAAAAAAAATACACTCTTCTGTCTACAATTACCTAAACGTTGTTTGAATAGGACAAATAATATATTTCCATGTCCATATTAATGACCAATATGAACTGCTCATTGAATCATGTAATTAACAACATACACTATTAATACTGTATATGAAGTCACTATTACTGCCAACATTTTCTTTTCTAAGTATGATTTAATTGTGTTTGTGTACTATGTGGTTACATTCATGTAATGTAGGACACATGCAGGACCAGTCAAATGTTTTGCTCGTTTCCAACTATTGACAGCAGATCCCTCAATGAGAGAGAGAGAGAGGGGGATTTGTACTTGCGATATCTTTACTGCTCCATTCATTTGCCCTATCAAATGTAATGTTTAGACCATCACTGTGCCTCTCGCGATCTGTTCACTTGCTTATTTACTCTCGTCGCCAAGATTTCCGGGTATTTTAATTCATTTTAAGGGATCACGGAGCCGCTATGAATTTGCGGAAGACACACAGAGCCTCCGGGAGAGGTCATAACTAGACACTAGATAGAGGACATAGCTCCGCTCGCATCAGATCACAGCATGGGATGTGTGCAACGTATCTGAAGAGCGGGGAGGGATGCGGGACATATTTGAGGACCGGACGGGAGACACTCAATTTCCGGGAGATTACCATTCGTTTGCGGGCAACTTTCGAGAGACTTGGGATGTCTGCATCTGTATATATTTTAGCTGCAGTGATGCGAGCACAGAACAAAAATGACATGCTGTAGTGTAAATAAGATACAACAAACGGCTATTTAGCTTGTTTATTAAAAAAAGTTGTGATCTGGCGCTATATAGATAATACAAATAACGTGACTTCAAGGGGGTCGGGTACAGCCATTGGGAGGGCGGGGCGCACCCCCTTATATAATGGTAGGGGAAACACTGTTTCATATATATGTATGTATAATACTAGAGTGTATTGCCAGCTCATCAGTTCTTCAGTACAAGTTAGAACTGTTTCTTCTTTTCAGTGTAATGCTAAATGACTTGGCAGTCCTGCCATCATAGGATCATACCTGCGAGTATATTGACTCATTCTGAGGCTACGTGACCGTGAGATGGGGAAGCAGCAGCTCATTTATTTTTAAAGAAACACACAAAAACAACTTGCATTTTCTTCTACTCTGAAAGAGACCTTTACAGCGTGGTATCTGTGTGGTATCAATTGGGCAAAATGTGAAGCAATTCAAGAGATTGTGAAATTGATTAAGAGATTGATCACATGACATTTACAACATGGATAATGTAGTAATGCTGCTTTCATGCCATCTCATAGTTATTAAGGACACACTTCACACACCTGCCCGTCTTGCTTAAATCCACCAGAGGCCGCTGTCAACTTACTGACTGACTGACCGACCGACCGACCGACCGATACCTCATTTACCCCTTCCTTAAACCCAACCAACAATGTTTTGAAAAGCAATCCAGAAAAAAGCCCCCTGATTTCTACCACTTTTTCAGATTTTACCACATTCTCACCCTGTTATGTACTTGTTTATTTTATTTTTTGGCTTTTGTTTTTGTCTTACCTGCTTTTTGGAACCGTTCTTTGCCAGAGACTAAGCTTAAAGATGAAATGCAGCCATACGTTCCTCTGACTACATACTGTAATTTGGGATCTCCAGAAATGTACATAGGGGTACTTTTTTAGAATCAGCCTATATTGTTTATTTGTTTAGTAGATAGTTTTTTTTTTTTTTTTTACAGAAGTAGGGACATTATCATCTTAACATTTTTCAGTCTATTTAATGAAGGACATTTCAAGACAATTTCAAGGGAAAAAGAACTAGGGATGCACCGATACCAAAATCCTCAGTATCGATTGATACAGATCAGAGCCCGATACTGTGATACACAATCCCAATTGTGATTTTGGTCCCACTTTATATTAGGTGTCCTTAACTACTAGGTACTTGCATAAAAAAAATAAATAAATACAATGGACCAACTGTATTCATTATGTATTGCAGAGCACTTCTGGTGCTCTTGACGTGGGATACGGGTAGGATTAGAGACAGGTTTGGTGGTATGGGTAGATTTAAGAGCACCAGATGGTCAACAGTGTAATTACCAATGTAATTAAAGAAATTAATTACAGATGTAATTATGTGCAGGTATTTAATCAATCATAAGTACAGTGTAAAAGCATGCATTTACACAATAAGTACATTGTAACAAATGATTAATTTCAATTTAAATACATATTAGTTAAGGCCACCTAATATAAAATGGGACCGTGATTTTTATTTTATTTTTTTGCATAGTACAGTTTCTTTAGTTCTTCTGATAAATAATATATCTTCTTTAGTAAAAATAACTAACCTGTAGGCCTACTGACAGACGGCACAATCTAACTAAAAACATGATTCTTGCTGTAAGCTAGGCTACATTCTTTGAGCTTTTGTTATGACATTGATCTGTTGTGGTCCAGCTTATGTTTCCTTTTTTAATATGTCAGTTTCACTTCAGTAGTAGGCAACTACTTTGACCACAATGAGCCAGGCTTTACAAACTATTCACAGCACTGAAAGTATTCCCCTCGGAAAAATAAACTCAGTTGGAAGGATGAGAGAACAGAAACTTTTTATATTACAGAATAATTTTATGCAGCAATCTGCTGATCTAACAGACACAGCGCAACATGATTTAGAAACAGCAATGAACTCCTTGTTGCAGGTCAAAATGAACCCATTTAATGCAAAACTAAATGCGTTTCTCCACTGATTATTTAAACTAATAGGAACAAATAGTCTTGGAGAAAGTTTTTCGAGTTGTCATGAACACGACACTCAGTTTGGCTTCAGAAAATTTGGAATATAGTAGGCTACGTGACATCTTTCTTGCCCTTATAATAGGCTACCTTCATGGCTTTTGTTGGCTTATAAATTACAGAGAATATATCGCATGCGCAAGATTGGATTTGGATCGGTACCAGCTGGCCGATACCAGATCCAGCAAAAATATGTGATATTGAAACGATGTCCGATCCAAGTATCGGGATCGGTGCATCCCTAAAAAGAATTCACAGACTCTCTGTGATCACCATTAATCAAACACATCTGCAAAAAAAAAACACTCAACAGAATTATTATAATTTTTTTCTTCTTAAAAATGGCATACAGATTTCAATGCTTTAAACCAAATTTAGTATCATAAATGTAGTATAAATGTGTGTTCACTTTTAAATATAGTGTAATTTGTCATTGAGCTGGATTAATTACTTATTTTACGCAGCTACATGATGTTTGTTTAGTTTATTTATAGAGGCAGGAACGTTATATTAAAATCAGTCAATTTAATGAAGAACATTTCAAGACAATTTCAAATGAAAAAGAACAATGACTGTCTGTTATCACCATTAATCAAACAATAACTGCACCAGAAAAAAAAAGTCACTCAACAATTTTTTTTAGCTTAAAAATGTGATTAAAATCAGCAGGGCCTATTATTAAATTATAATGAAAGACTTGCCCTTGGGAATTTGCAGGCTACTTCTGCTGAGAGCAAGTTAAGTCTGACAGATCAGACTTGGATTACAGACTGGTGCACTATGTCAACATAATATCTCACTAAATTCATCATAACGTCATTGATGCTGATAAATAAAGTTATAGTCATGACAGCAATTCATTCACTTTGACACATACAGATATCTCTAATATTGCTTTAGATTTCATACACTCATACTGCGTTTTCATACTCTCTGCAGAATTAAATGTGCACCTCAACTCTTCTGTTTCCCCCAAAACTGTTTGTCGGGAGCTTCACAGAGTCAATATACAGTGATGTAAAAACATTAGGACACCTTATAAAAGCCTGGGTATTTTGTAAGTTTTTATTAATATTCGGTTATTTAATCTTGTTTTTAACAATGCAGAGATTAAGGTAACATTAGCAAACTATTAAAACTGGATTCTTCTGTAAATGTAATTCTACAAAAATGCAAAGAACTAAGAAAAAAGTTAGGACACCCTACCCCTTAATAGCTCGTGTTACCCCTTGGCTGAAATAACTGCAGTGAGATGTTTCTTGTAGCCATCTACCAGTCTCTGACATCGGTCTGAGCAAAGTGTAGCCCACTCTTCAATACAGAATTCTATAAGCTGGGAGATGTTTAAGGGGTTTCTTGCATGCACAGCTCGTTTCAAGTCACCCCACAGCATCTCAATGGGATAAAGATCTGGGCCATTCCAGGACTCTACATTTCTTAGTTTTCAGCCAGTTCTTGGTTGATTTACTGGTATGTTTTGGGTCATTGTCATGTTGCATGGTCCAGTTTCATTTCAGCTTTAATTTTCGGACAGATGATCTCACATGTTTCTCAAGCACCCTCTGATATGCCGTAGAGTTCATGGTGGATTGTACGATGGTGAGCTGACCAGGTCCTGCTGCAGCAAAGCAACCCCAAACCATGACACTTCCACCTCCGTGCTTCACAGTTGGCTTGAGTTTCTTTTCCTGAAATGCTGTCTTTGGTTTACGCCAAACATGTCGTCTGTTTTGGTGTCCAAATAAATACATTTTAGACTCATCTGGCCAAAGAACATTATTCCAGAAGTCCTGCTCTTTGTCAATATTCTCCCTGGCAAACTTTAGGGTTTCGTCCTTGCACACCTCCCATGCAAGTTAAACTTGTGCAGTCTCTTTCTGATTGTAGAGACATGCACTTTCACATCAACAGTAGCCAGAGCCTGCTGTAGGTCCCGTGAAGACATTTTACAGTTTCTGGAGACCTCTTTTAGCATCTTGCGGTCTGCTCTTGGGGTAAACTTGCTGAGATGATCAGACCTGGGCATGTTGGCAGTTGTTCTGAAAGCCCTCCACTTGTAGATTATTTTACCGACAGTGGAATGGATCATTTCAAAATCTTTTGAAATCTTTTAAATCCCTTACCAGACTCGTAGGCTGCTAAAAAAAATTTTCTGAAGGCCTCAGACAGCTCTTTTGCTCTCGCCATAGTGCTCACTCTCACTTCAACAGCCAGGAGCACACCAAAATACATTTCAGAGGTTTAGAAAGGCCAAGCCTCATTCAAAATGCGGAACTACAATTTACTAATAACATGCACCTGTTGCGGTACACCTGTCTGTGATTTGATCATTTTAAGTGTGAATAAATATGAGGTTTCATAACTTTTTCCTCAGTTAGAGTATGCATTTTTGAAGAATTAAATCTTAAATTAAATCTTTTAATTGTTTAGTTATTTTACCCTAATCTTTCAGTATTGTTAAAATTGAGGTTAAATGACAATATATTAAAAAGCCTCACAAAATACCCAGGCTTTCATGGCGTGTCCTAATTTTTTCACATGACTGTCCATGATCGAGCTGCTATAGCTAAACTTTTGGTCATTCGTGCCTATGCCAAACATCGGTTTCAATGGTGCCATTAGCAAAAATCTTGGGCTGTGGACAATGTGAAACATGTACTGTCCACCTTGATTGTCTTTCCCACATCCGAGAGAGTTGCTGTGTGGAAAAGCCCCAAAGAAGTGTATCACCCAAACTGTTGCATGCCCAGTGGGAAGCATAGAGGGTGGATCAGTGATGGTTTGGGCTGCAATATCATGGCATTCCCTACAGTAATAATACGCAATACTTGTTCTAGATCAGGGGTGTCCAAACTTTTTGGGCCGAGGGCCAGATACAAAAAAAAAAAACGTTGCCCCGGGCCAAATTTTACATGCATCACACAGACACATATATATTTACACACACACACACACACACACACACACACACACACACACACACACACACACACACACACACACACACACACACACACACACACACACACACATACATATATATATATATATATATATTAGATTTGCTGACAAGTCTTCAATTCGTCGTCCAACTGTGTTTCTAGAAAGACTTACGTTTTTAAAATCTTGAATCTTCTCTGGGCAAATTATATTTGCAACACTCATCAGACACTCCTTTATAAGTTTTCCTTCGGTGAAGGGTGCAGAAGTGAGACTTTTCTTCCTTTCTTTTGTCCATTATTTCTGTTTATTAAATTGTCATGCATATAAAACAATAGTGCAAAATAATTTTTTCTTACTGCAATGCTTCATTTTTGTTTGATGCAAACCATAAATTTATTTCTCATAAAGTAACAGTTGGACTTTTTATAGCAGATAACATTCAAGCACATTCAAGGCAGAATAATAATGAGAAATGTTATTCTTTGTTAGTATTATTGTCATCTTCGTCATCATTAATATTTTATAATTATTAGACATTCATTTTGGAATTATTGCACAAATATCAATAAGTCATAACAGAATTAGTTACTTGTTTCTGGTTTTTGTTAGTCCTAATTGATGTTGTTTTCAAATACAATAAATCTGTTAATATACAATTTGCAGTGGTGCTCATTCCTTTTTGGTGGGTGCTCCTAATTTCTTTCTGGTTCTCCGACATTTTCTTAAGTTGGGAGCACTGGTGCTACCAGGTAAACAAGTTTATTTCAAGCTCTGCATTAGACAAATAATGTTTTTAATCTATTTATTAATTGTTCTGTCATTTATTTACAGTGTAAAATTATTTGTTTAAATGTCAAAAAAATTCACTTATTTTTAAGCACAAAGAAATGGACTATTGTTTGTTTCTAATATTATTATGTGCTGTGTTAATTGGTTACTGAGCAGCAATAAATAACATTGTAAAATTTAGGGAGTTTTCATCTTATTTTCTAAACTAGTGGTGTTTGAAATTAATGAATGCATAATAATCGTGATAACCTTGAAACCGTGATTATTTCTCAGACTATAATCGTACAACCAAATTCTATAATCGTTGCATCCCTACTTTTAATAGTATATTCCTTCATTACTGCAACTGATTCCTGGCAAATTAAACAGACACATTTCCCGCTGACCTCTGTGAAGAAATATTCTTTGCCCCAACGTGACTGAAATTTCCTGCACTCACTGTTGATTTTCCTTTTTCTTGGTTGTGCCATGGCTCGCCAAAACGTGGTTATCAATAATGTTTCCTTCAGTTTTGGTCGGTTGGTTTTACGTCATAACAGGAAAGGCTGCCTAATTAAAGGCATGTGATAGCGACACCCGGTGGTTATTTATTGAATTACGTTCATTTTTGTATAGCGGGCCAGATTCTATTAATGTTTATTAAAAGCCTCGCGGGCCGCCACAAAACTGATTGCGGGCCGCAGATGGCCCGCGGGCCGTACTTTTGACATCTCTGTTCTAGATGGTCGCGTCACTGCCAAGGACTACCAAACCATTCTGGAAGGCCATGTTCACCCAATGGTTCAACCATTGTGTTCTGAAGGCAGGGCCATGTATCAGGATGATAATTCACAAATACACACAGCAAGACTGATGACAGAGTGGTTTGATGAACATGAAAGTGAAGTTGAACATCTCCCATGACCTGCACAGTCACCTGAACCAAATATTATTGAGCCACTTTGTTTTTTTTTTGGAGGAGCGAGTGAAGAAACGTTTTCCTTCACCAGCATCATCGTGACCTGGCCACTATCCTGCAAGAAGAATGGCTCAAAATCCTTCTGGCCGTTGTGCAGGACTTGTATCTGTCATTCCCAAGATGAATTGATTCTGTATTGGCTGCAAAAGTAGGCCCTACACCAAACTAACAAATGAATTACTGTGGTCTAAAACCAGGCATTTTTAGTTTCATTGTCCTGAACCCCTGAATATGATAGTTAACGGAGGTGTAAAGAAATGCAGTTATATACTTGATTAAAATAAGATGGTTTTCGACCAAACAGTATATACAACATAATATTTCCTCATGCACTCAAATACGCTTTTCCTGTTATCTTAGTTTAGCCATAATTCACTTACTTAATGGATGTTATTTAGATTTAGCTCATTAATTCTGTGCCGATGGATTAAACACAATTACTCTTGCGCTTCAGTGAATCTGAAGCGGCAGAACGGTGAATAGCAGATCCCGTCAACACATCAATAACAGCCAAAGATGCTTTATGATGTAGTTTATTTAATGTGCGGTGCATTCAGCAGGAGCTCATGCAGCATGTTCATTTCAGCCATTGATTTTGGTCTCACTTGTCTCCCATAAAGTTAGATCTGAGGGCAGACGGGTTGCCTTTATATCATTATTAGTCATTGATTGTGTTAATGTATGAGCTGGTCACACTAGCTCTCTTAAAGATCATTAGTGGTGTTTGCTAAGGCAAGCATCATTAATACTATCGCTCATCCATAAACCCCTAATGCTAAGAATTCAGTTTTTGGTGGAATATTGGTGTTTCTGACATGAATGAAGTCTCGGATTGGAGTCAGATTTGGTGTGTACTCTGGGAAGAGCCTTTTCACCACTGTCTGTTAGATGTGTCATATCGTTTCGTACTTAAATTACTTGACATATCAATCTTCCAGTGTGTTTTCATGCTAGATATTTTGCTTTGGAGAGGTAGTTTGATGTCAAAGGTCTTTTATTTTATTTTTTTTAGAGTAAAAGTCTTTGTCTAAACAAATATAAAATAATTTGAAAGCAACCTGTCAGAAACTCTTGATAGTACTGATATTCTGTATAGTTGGCATTGCAATATTATGGCTGTCAAGCATTTTAAATTTGTTATGAACTAATAGTAGTAGTAGTAGTACAACTTTATTGTCCTTGAATTAAGATACACTCTTGTTAAGTAAATAACACAGCGTGTCGATTAATCGAATCAATTTAAATGTATCTCATGATATTTTATTAAAAAATTTGAGCAAAATGTTTTTTTTTATCCCAAATAATTGGAAGAGCATCTGATTTGGAATTTTTAAAATACACTGACGGGCCACTTTATTAGGTACACCTTACTAGTACCGGGTTGGACCCCTTTTTGCCTTCAGAACTGCCTTAATACTTCATGGCATAGATTCAACAAGGTACTGGAAATATTCCTCAGAGATTTTGGTCCATATTGACATGATAGCATCACACAGTTGCTGCTGATTTGTTGGCTGCACATCTATGATGCAAATCTCCCGTTCCACCGCATACCAAAGGCGCTCTATTGGATTGAGCTCTGGTGACTGTGGAGGCCATTTTATTAAAGTAAACTCATTGATATGTTCAAAAACCAGTCTAAAATGATTCGCGCTTTATGACATTGCGCGTCATCCTGCTGGAAGTAGTCATCAGAAGATGGGTACACTTTGGTCATAAAGGGATGGACATGGTCAGCAACAATACTCAGGTAGGCTGTGGTGTCGACACAATGCTCAATTGGTACTAATGGACCCAAAGTGTGCCAAGAAAATATCCCTCACATGAATACACCACCACCACCAGCCTGAACCATTGATACAAGGCAGGATGGATCCATGCTTTCATGTTGTTGATGGCAAATTCTGACCCTACCATCTGAATGTCGCAGCAGAAATCGAGACTGATCAGACCAGGCAACGTTTTTCCAATCTTCTGTTGTCCAATTTTGGTGAGCCTGTGTGAATTGTAGCCTCAGTTTCCTATTCTTGGCTGACAGGAATGGCACCGGGTGTGGTCTTCTGCTGCTGTAGCCCATCTGCCTCAAGGTTGGACGTGTTGTGCGTTCAGAGATGCTCTTCTGCATACCTCGGTTGTAACGAGTGGTTATTTGAGTTACTTATGCCTTTCTATCAGCTTGAGCCAGTAAAATCCCAGTAGATCAGCAGTTTCTGAAATACTCAGACCAGCTCGTCTGGCACCAACAACCATGCCACATTCAAAGTCACTTAAATATCCTTTTTTCCCTATTCTGATGCTTGGTTTGAACTGCAGCAGATGGTCTTTACCATGTCTACATGCCCAAATGCATTGAGTTGCTGCCATGTGATTGGCTGATTAGAAATTATTGCATTAACGAGCAATTGGACAGGTGTTCCTAATTAAGTGGCCGGTGAGTGTATTTACAGATTAATTATTGCTATATTCCATAGAAGAAAGCAGTTAATACAAGTCGGAATTGACATGATGGAGAGAAAATGATGATAGAATTGACATTTTCTGGTTGTTAATTTTCAGTATCCTCTTAATTTTTTTTAAATTATTGTGGAAATATGAAATGCACTGCAAATGGAAATCTATACTGCCAGTGAGTGTCTTTAATTCGTTTGATTAATTAAGGAATTAAGTAAATGACTTTTTTTGTGAAAATACAATTCAGTCCTTGGTTCACTCGATTTGCTCAAATTGTAGACTTTGTAACTACAACTTTGTTTTGTAACTACAATTTCAGGAACCTTTACCGAATGTTCGATAAAGATTGTAATAAGCCTATGCTACAATTAAGTTGCCTGCTACCAGATTTTGCTAATCTGTCAGATTTTTTAATCAACAAACTTGATTCTGAATGACTGCGGGATATTGTGTGGTATGATATGTTGCATTTCCATATCACAATACTTAAATAATTTAATAACTGCTTCACATTTCGGCCAAATAATTGGATAATTGAATGGCTTATCATTAATATAAGATTGTTTTATTTATTTAATATAATTTATTTTAAATTTTTATATTTATATATTTTTTATTTGTTTGTAGAAAAATATTGAAGTCCATCATAAAAAAAATTGCTATTCACAAACTTTTATTTATTTGTATTTATGTATTTTGCCAAAATACTAAAAACACTAAGTAGCATGTGAATCGGACATCCGCGATGTTAAATATGAGTTGCTTTTCTGACAGCATGTGTGATCATGAATTAATTTGTATTTAACTGCTTAATGCTCTAAAACGGTGAAATAAACAAGCACTGTCAAAATGCTGTAGTGAGTATATTTATAAAAAGTCAGTTATGTTTTGAGTGAACATGAAAAGTTAGGATGAAGTTTTATATGTGTCATTATATTGTCTTAAAGTGCCCCTAATTATCTTTTTTCAGATATTATCTTTCATGTAGTGTATATAGTAACTTGCTTTGTGAATGTAAAAGGTCCTGCAAAGATCAAAGTGCATGTTAAATGAAGTTATTGGCTCCCAAAAGAAAGGCCTCCTTTTGAACTGCCTGAAATGATTTGTCTTGTGAAACAATTCCAGTCTTCCAGCACAAACCTTTGTAGGTTTATAACAATTTTGCATAATGGCAGGCTATCGTCTTCATTGACTGCCCAAAAACATCTGCTTTGAATATCAAAAGCTCTATTAGTCACTGAGACTTAAGGTCTTTGCACATTGAAGACTGAAATTTACATGCCCGTTTTTTTGGTATTCAAATCTCAAAAATTTGTTACTCACACAAACTGATGCATATTAATTAATCCCTTGCAAAATGATTCGTAAAGCAATACAAAATTGGGTCTTTGAATTGTGAAGATGAATTCGTTGTCAGTTTGATTTAATTTGTCTTTATGTTCCTTACTTTTTTTAATTTTGCTTTTCGCTTGCATGGCAGCCCTAAATTGTCAAAACACCTCTCAAAACATCTTTTAAGATGTGAAAAAAGGAAAAAATCGGCTCGATTCAAATTTATTTATGGCAGATGAAAGCTTCAGTGACAGTGTGTCTATACGATTGACAACAGGACGTCGAACTTATTTATTAATATGCGAAAATTATGAATGAAAATTTCAATACCCTAAAAGTTAGTTTACATTTTCGTGAAACCACAAAAATGACGTTTGACTGCAGTTTCTAGGTAAAATGAATGCTACGGGCCAGTATGACGTCAACTAATTTTCTTTCTTTTCACATTAATGATATTTACAGGGACATATTTTCAACAAATAAAGGATTATTTTTGTGCTGTTTAAATTCAGAATCCCCTCGTGAATGTTGCCAGCGCTGAGTAAAAGAAATAATAAGGTAAGCATGTTGAGATTTTTTTGGGCTGCAGCTGTCAGCCTGCACTAAATTTTACCATGGTAACCACCAAGCTAAGCCAAAATATCTAACGCAGGCTCATTGAAAATACGTGGCCCAGCCTACATTTTTGCAAAGCATAAAATACATTGCTACAGGTATTGTCGCATGTTTCAGATGACAAATCCACTAGAGGGTGCTGTCTACATTTCTATGCATCTTAAATACGTTATTAGGGTGCGCTTTGTTGTATGCTTCATTTACATGTATTGATTTTTATAATCAAATATATTTTCCTCACCTATATGTTAAGCCTGGGCGATTTGGCCTAAAATCAAAATCTCGATTAATTGAACATTTTAACTTCATTACGATTATTTAATTTTATTTTTTTGCCCTCATAGTTGACTGATAAGTTTTGTACAGTGAATGTGTTCACATATTACAAGTGAGCGATTTCTGAATGAAGGGTGCATTACTTGATTTTAAAATAAAGGAAACACACACTATCAACTATCTATGAGTATTTATTGAACATCAACGTTGAACAGCTGAAATTAAAACACACATTGCCTAAAACCAACAGTCACTTTTTTCTTATAAAAAAAGTGAAAATAAATAACTTGCTTATTTTGAATGTTTTTCATATTAAAAGTAGAAAATAAAATATCTTCTTAATAAAATAATTATTTTATATCTGGTAAATAATACTTTAAACAGTGCGTTTCTTGCATCTTCTGTAAACAAATATTTGAATGTAATGGAAAATGTGTCGTCTCAAGGCATCTCTGGCGCAGCTTCCAATCATCGTCAAAGATAACACAAAACAAAAGTTTCCAACTGGAGCTCCTCCACGGGACTCTTGTAAACACTCACTCGGATGGGCTCGCTGCTCTCCCGCAGCTCTCCACACCGCACATACTCGTCATCACTACTAAGCACAGAGCTTGCGCTATGCATCACCGCGACATGTACTTACATTTTTTGAGAGGTGCGCGTCAGCGGCAGTGTCATCGACACAGAGGGGTGACCGGTCCATACTTGTGTGCTCCACACAAAAGTATAAACCAGCCAAAGACTTAACAGAGAGCGGGGTCACGTGACCACACGTGGTAGGGAAAGTAATCTAAATTTGATCCATTTTAGGTTCTGAATGTCGATTACTTTTCGATTAATCGCCCAGCCCTACGATATGTCTCTTTTCTGTCATGGTCAGTTTGCTAGCTCACTTTGAAGGTGTTGTAGTTGTACTCGGGTTCAAGTCCATTGCGGCACAGTTCCACAAAACAGGTAAAAAGCAGTGTAAAGCCTAGGGATGCACCAATCCCGATACTTGGATCCGATAACGGTTCGATATCGAATATTTTTACTGGATCGGGTATTGGCCAGCTGGTACCGATCCAAATCAGATCTTGCACGTGCGCTATATTCTGTGTTTATAAGCCAACTAAGCCATGAAGCCTATTTTAAAGCACT
Organism: Danio kyathit; assembly: GCA_903798195.1. Taxonomy (NCBI): domain Eukaryota; kingdom Metazoa; phylum Chordata; class Actinopteri; order Cypriniformes; family Danionidae; genus Danio; species Danio kyathit. Next base: position 8,443,591 of record LR812530.1, on the reverse strand, counting down.
AGAACGTTGTCATGTAGGCCTACTATATCCCAAATGTTCTGAAGCCATTCTACACTTTAATTTGAAGTACAGATGAATATTTAGGTGTTTAAATTCATGTTCAGTTCAGCGCTTCTCGCCGCTGCGCCTGTCAATTATTCTCCATTCATTCACAATTCAATCTGCTTGTCGCATTTGACAACAGGAAAAACTTTCTCTAAGACTATTTGTTCCTGTTAGTTTAAATAATTAGTGGAGAAATGCATTTAGTTCTGCGTTAAATGGGTTCATTTTGACCTACAGCAGGAGTTAATTTTATTGCTGTTTCTATATCATGTTTGCGCTGCTGTGTCTCAGATCGCATTCGCAATATTGGAGTGGAAAGGGTTATTACCTACTCTTTACACACAAAGTAGGCCTACCTGAAATGTGTAATTAAGCCTCAATAATGCATTGGACAGATCCTCAACGCACTTATTTCTTCCATTTTAGCTGCTGTTTTGCAAATGTCTGCAGATCCCGGAGCTCTGCGCTCTTTGTCTCCGATACATCAATCGCTTTCATTCACATGCCGGCTGCATGCGCATGCGCATTTATTTTTCTAGTTTTAAAGCCTGGCCCATTGTGGTCAAAGTAGTTTATTAAATAAATTAAAGGTGAAACTGACGGGCGCAATACGGATTGTGATTAACAGAAAATGATTTAGCCTAATATAGGCTACTCTGAAACTGTGAATATTTCACTGTAATTTTATATATTAATATTTTATCTAAAAGACCAGTTTGTGTTTTGGCGCTGAAGCATATAAGCGGCGAGATTTGGAGAGGGATTATTAAGTAAAACTGGTATCAAATGGTTTAGTTTAATCTGCATCAAATCTGCAGGAAAATATCAGGCTTTAATTTAATAAAATTAATACATTTAATAAAAGGCTGATTATTTTACCAACTTAAAATAATCAGCCTTTTATTAAATGTATTAATTTTACTTTAATAAAAGGCTGATTATTTTACCAACGATGTCAATAATAGCCTATTGCAGATTTCAAAGAAAAATCTTAATATTAAAAAGGAAAGGACAATATCACAACGGATGCTCAAATAATGTCTGGTTCACAGCAAGCATGTTTTTAGTTAGATTGTGCCGTCTGTCATGTATAACTATAGGTCTATTATTTTTTACTAAAGAAGATATATTATTTGAGTTTAGCACCAGAGCTATAGAAACTGCTCATTTCGGTTAATTTTGGCTCGTTAACCGAATGTTAACCGTTAACTATTAACAGATTATTATTATTTAATAAAAAAAAAATAGTTGACGTGCCTATTTTGTGTGACACATTTAATATTGCATTTTAAAATAAAGATTTATTTTAACATGCGAACAGCATACAGAACATAATAGAGCATCTTCATGCACCTGCAGTGTTTTCAGCAGCATAGAAAAACTGAAAAAAATAAACAAAAAGAATAAATAAATCCTGCTCTAGATCTTTCACTTAAATGACAAATTTAGATTACAAAACGAAAACACTGACTGAATCTTTTTTTAAGAACCGGCGTGGCTGTTTATCCAGTCATGTTTTTTTCTTCCATCAAATAAAAATATTAGGCTACCTCAAATAGATCGCTCCAAAAAAAATGCATTTAATTAATGCTCCGCTGTTATTATATTACTAATCCCCTGTCAACATGTTTAATAGAATTCATTATTTTAAAGATTATGTCTTTAATTACGATTATGACTTATTTCCTCTGTCTCACTCGCGGTTCATGTGTGCGCGCGCTGCGTGTAATGAAAGACAATGACAATAAACCTAAAGGCTCTATGCTGACTTTTTGTAAAGTATTGGCTACTATATAGCATATAAAAATTTTGTTGTTTACATATGATATTGCATTATTTGCATACATGTTTTTTAAGCTGTAAAATGAAAGCCTCAGTTTGGTGCAAGGTTCATTATACAAAAATCAAAAAAAAACTTTGGATTTGTTTGATTGGTAGATTAGGCTATGTAGGCTATTTAAAAATGTATATTATATAAGAACTATTAATAACTGTAATTTTCCAAATGGAAAAAAGGTTGGTTTGTTGGTTGAACACTAAATCACCAATAGCCTATTTATTGAGTTTATGACACGGCTCTGGCAGCACAGAGCCGATCGGCATCAGCGTTGGTTTGTCAACTCGTCTGTGTCAAACTATGACCAGAAATATCCTTCTTTCATTTTGCTTCTTTGACAAAATACATCTGTAGGCACGTGTGGTTGCACGTTACTGTTACTGCACGCATTTTTCCATTCCAAAAACGCGAGGCGCACCGCACTGCCTTTATTGATGACAAGATAAAAAGAAAACAGCACAATATCGGGATCGTATCGATCGATAATCAGAATTTTGGTATCGAGATCGGATCGGTTAAAAAAATGGTATCTGTGCATCCCTAGTAAAGCCTCACATTCACATTACGAGCGTTTCAAAGCGTCAAGCGTCAAGTTCATTTCAACGGAGAGCGATTGACTTCCGGCAACCTCCGTCTACGTGAGCGACAGCGATCTTTGACGACCAGGTGGGCGTGTCGAGTGATGCGACAAAGTTGAGAATCCTACAATGTAATGCAAATGAAGAACGATTTTCTTGAGCGACAGCCAATAGGAGCACCAGTAGAGCTTGCGTGATCCTCTCTCAGCTAGCTCAGAGGCCGGTTGTATTCTCCATGCTATAGACTTACACAGACCTGTGTTTGAAGCAGGTCGCCACCCAGAGCGACAGGCAGCTACAAAGTCGCTGCTAGTGTGAATGAGGCATAAAATGGTACAACTACTGTACATGTCCGTGAGGCAAATTTCTTTTACGTTCACTTTTGAGAACACTATTGGTTGGGTTTAGGGAAGGGTTTAGGTCAGTTGATCTCATGAAGATGTGTAAATGACGCATTTAACAAAACACACCCTAATAACATATTCCAGATTCACAAAATGTAGACAGCACCCTCTAGTGGATTTGTCGTCTAAAACGTGTAACAAAACAGACATATTTTATGCTTTACAAAAATGTAGGCTGGACCACGTATTTCTAATGAGCCTAAGTGGAATGTTTTGGCTTAGCCTGGTGGTTACCATGGTAAAACTCAATACAGGCTGACCTGCAGCCCATAAAGTCTCTCAACATGCGTTCCTTATTATTTCATTTACTCAGCTTTGGCGACGTTCATGATGCTGAGGGGATTCAGAATTTGGACTCAGCTGAAATGTTAATTGAATTTGCTCGTGCGCGCTTACGGAAAATCCATGCTCATTCTGTTTTTTGTAAATTGATGCAAGTTGGAGCAAACACAGCCATCTGCTGTGAAATGGGAAACATGGGTGGAGGTAGAGTTGGCTGCTGGAAAAATCTCCCCCTTAACTCTCATTATGCTAAAACTGTCGAGTGGGTGTGTGTTTTGCATACTAAATTTCCAAATGGAAGGCATCGCTCTTTTAGCATGCCCTTTTTTCTGAGGTATTGTACCAGATGCTGTTGGCCTGATATTGCATTCGTGCAACCTGGATGCTGTGATAAGAACCGCAGCTTTATGCATGCAACTTTTTGTATTCGCTGTATTTTGGTGCCTAATTTAAGGCGTTGGTTTGCGCTGACGGCAATATTCTCTTCCTCCAGGATAGAACCTCTTTCATGTAGAAGCTAAATTGCATGTCTAATTTTGATCTCATACAGCAGTCAAGCATCACAGCTCTATCAGGATTTTTTTTCTTTTATAATCTCACAGCAGGACTCTTCACATAAAGAGACGTCTGTGCATTTGTATTCCAAAGTCAAGAATCATTTTTTTCTTTGTCAAGTTTGGAGGCGGCAAACCTTTAAATAAACACCCTGGTGATATACACCATATATTCTGTTTACTTCTGGTGTTATTAAGAATCTAATTGAGTACTGTAACATTGCAATATATTTTTATATCTTAGTTTAAATAGAAATGTAAAACAAATGAAAACTGAATCATTGTTGGTGTGGTTTTAGTGCAATATGCCTTTCTTTTAATACCACAAACAATACTACTCCACTGTATGATCATTAGTGTATCTACATTAGTGCTACTGCTGTAAAACCATGGTGATGTTTGGTAAACGGCATTAATAATGGCGATACCTTTTTCAGTAACGAGTAGTTAAATGAATTACTGTTTCCCCTGTTACAACGCCATTACCGTTAACAATAAAATGCACATTACTATAAATGAGAACACTGAAGCGGTTTTCATGCGAGCAGCATCTTTCTCAGTTATAGGACCTGGGGTGTGTGTGTGTGTGTTTGGCGCTAGGGCGGGGCATATAACCAACCAGTGATGATGATTGGTGTGTCTGAAAACATGATGATTGGCTTAGATTGAGTAACATTTCTATCACCTGCCAATAAAAGGCAGAGTAGGGCAGGTGTTCACACAAGCACGTGCACAGATAGTGGCACACACCAATGACCAGGAGTCAGAACGATGGAAATCCAACAAGTTTAAAGGTAGCTTTGCTAACTGGAAATATAAGCACTACTTTTCCCTCACTGAGGTGTAAGGCAAGAATGTTTATGTATCATGCAACATATGCCCAGGAAAAAAAAAGAGTCTGGTGACAAGTAATTCTAATCTAAGGAAGCACCTCATGTCGTCACAAACACTTATTACTCAGACAGAATTAAACAAAATAATATCCATATATACATTTGAGGACATGCTGCAGTTGTCTCTCACAATGTCCCACAACCTTTATTGAATTAGTGTAGATTAGTGTACAATGTTTTATATTTATCTTATAGTCATTTGATCAATTAGATTTTTTTTTTTTACATTTTAAAGTAATGCAATAGTTACTTTTCCTGGTAATTAGTTACTTTTATTATTATGTAACTCAGTTACTAACTCAGTTACTATTTGTGAGAAGTAACTAGTAACTATAACTAATTACTCTTTTTAAGGAACATTGCACAACACTGGTCATTTGTTGAATGAAAAGCTTTTTAACCTGGGGTGCCTTTTCCAAACAATGAAGTAACTCGCAGCTGAACTATCATAGTACGATTGTTTGGGAAAAGAAGGATGTAGTGACGAGTGTTTCCCAAAACTCGCAGGTTCTCTGTCGCAGATCCATCGTTTGAACCACGGTAGTTATAACGTAAAGCGCCCATAATGATGCTCTAAACGGGGTGGTAACAACTTTTTTAGAGCAGAACCCCATAATTTATTTGTGCAAATTATATTGTTTTGCATGCACACGCATTTAAACAAAAAAAAAAAACAATAATAGTTTTGGGAAATACATAAACTCGCTTTCCATATTAATTGAAATATATGTAAACAGCTCATTCAGGGCATGCTTCCTTTACAAATATTATTGAGAATATTCCGTAGTCTATTCTAATTTAACATAAAATCACTTACAAAAGCTATCACATATTCTAATATTATATATAAATCATATAAATAAATAAATAAATAAAGAAGCTATTTATTAAGAAATAAAATTTAATATTTATTATTTATTAGGAAATGAAAAAAAATCCTACTTTAATAATAATAATAATAATGATAATAATATTAATAATAATGATGATGATGACAATTATTATTATTATTTATTTTTATTTTTTTTATTTAGTAGGATATTGTTCATTTATAATTTTTTTAAGTCTACTTTTACAATTTGACACATGCAAACCACTGCAGAAATCTTCTAACCGACAGGCCTATGTCATAAACAGTACAGATACTTAATAAATAACCTAATATAAATAAAAACATTAACGTAAGCTATGGTTTTTTTGTTTTCACAAGCTTTGGAGACGTAACATAAATTTAAATAATAGGTCACCTATAGCTTTCGTCATGAAACACGGCTGTGTTGAAAATGACATCAATGTTTTCAAAGTGTACTGTGAAGGGAGCGCAATTGTAAACATAAAGTTCGCTAAAACTGAACTGTAAAAATACTTTGAAAGCAAACTTAAAAGAGAGATGACTTTAATGCTTTTTTTTTTTTTTTTAAATCATTCCAAGTTTAAATGTTAGAATGTTCTAAATGAATAGGGCATAGGGGGGATAACTGGGAATAGAACACAGCCAGGAACTATGTTTCCAACTACAGCTCCAAAGGTGTAGTTGCAAGCATAGAAGTTTGCGATGCAGTTTGCGAATGTTGGTTCGAATGACGGATTTGGGAAATGCCAAATCAACAAACTATGTTTGCAACGACACAACTTGCGACCTTAGTTGGCTAACGATGGTTTTCAGAAACGCACCCCTGATTGATGTTTCATAGTCAGTTTTGTAGGGAATAAAACTGGTCTTCATAGTAGATTACTTATTTATTTATATCTAATTTTAGTTGTTATTGATCCTTTTATGAGCTATTTATTTAAAATTACAGTTAAAATTACATTTTGTGTAAATGAATGAATAAATAAATTTCTATAATAGACCAAATTTAATTTCTCTAAATGATTAAATGTACACTCAAAAAATGATTTAGCTGTTAGTTCAAACTACTTATTCAAAATGAGCTGAATCATCACAATTCTTGAGGATTTCTTTGCGACACGGTGCTTTTCACAGCTCTCAAATATACTTGCGGTGCTAGCGAGATTAAAACATACCTTTTACCCACATTGCATAAATAGGTAATTTGATTAAAAAATATATTTTTATTTATTAAGAAACTTCTATAAACTGTTTCTTTTCCATGGGTTAAAGTAAAAATAAGACAAAAGCTAACACAGAAAAAAGGAATAAAAACAGACAATATCCCAAAAGAATATAATAATTACGAAAATAAGACATGTAGATAATTTAAATAAGGCAAAAGAGTTGATTAACCATTTCTATTAGTGTACAAATATTTTGCAGCCAATTTATATGTCATTTCTTCCTCTCCTAGTATTTGGTAAAGTTTTTGAAGTTGTTTAGATTAAAAAAAAAAAATTTAGCATTTCTCTCGCTCTTGCGGCTGTGCGCATAAAATTAACGACAGCTTTAGAAAGCGAAAGCAAAGCCAAATACTGGACATTTTCCTAGATTTAGAAACCCAGCTAGGCGCAAAAACGCACGTCTCTTTGGGTCTGCAGAGCACGTGTGATTGTCTGTGGGAATGTTGACAGAGTGAGCAGTAAGAAACGTATTAATGAGAGAAGATTTTCCACTACTTAATAGATTGCAGATGTTTTGTTATATTGGGCAGATACAAATACTGGATGACAATAATATAAAAAACACTCACTAAATCTACTTGGGCGGCCGTTAATATAAAAGAAAAGTCTATGTGTGGGAAGCACTGGGACAACTTCATTGTTTTATGTTCAATTCACTTACTTTTGTAAAAACAATTAAGTTAACTTAATCAATTTGTGTTGGGACAACATGAAGGAATTGTGTGGAGTCCAGCATTTTTTACATCGTAAATATGTACAGTATGTGTGTTTTGAAATGCAAATATCGCTAAATTCAATGTACTTTTTAAACTTCCCCTTACTTCAATACTTTAACAGTGTGAAAAAGTGAAACCTGGTTAAAATGTATTGTGTTTGGTAAATAAGAGACTTTTGTACTCATGTTTATTTTATTGATGCCTGCTTAATACAACCCAAGTATTTATCTTAATTTCTAGTCGAGCACTGAATTTTGTGTGCGAGCCGATTCGGTGCACTTGAAAAAATCTATTCTAATTCGTCTGAGAGGATGTCTCAATTAACTTAGGGTCATTATTTAACACTCTGCATTGATTCACAGTGATTTGAGGAAGAGGACAACATTGTTGGTTTTTTATCCTTAAAGACCAGACTCAATGACCTTCTCTTAGAAGTGCGACTGAAGGTCGTAACTGATACCAAACAACAATGAAGGGGTTAATTCAGATTAGGCTGAAGAGCTTAACCTTTTCAACTCTGCAGACCAATTCTATATATATACTGTATATATGGAAGTTGTGTAACATGCAGTAAGTGTGCGGACTGTGGATAGTAAACACTATAGGGCAAATTCACTCAGCATTTGCTACATCTCCATGCAAAAATCTGCATTCTCAATTATTAATTACTTTTCATTTCAAAATTGACCTCAAAATGTAACTAAAGGCTCAAGTAATGTTGCATTTTCCTATATTAAAGAAAATAGTATACAACAAATCCAAACTCCAAATTTACAGTACTTGGATGTATGGATGTTAGCGTTTTTAATCTTTTATTATTTTATTTGTATATATGTGTATTATTGTATCTTTTATTTTAATAGGTTTCACACAGGTCATGGAGTTCCAGGAATATCATGCATTTTTAATAGGTCTATTCCAGACATCCATGTTGTTTACAATTTTACTTCCCATTTCTGATTGTTGCTGCCAGAAATGACTGATTTGGTCTCAAAATTTCTCCAGATTTACATCAGTATTTGCAGAATGTCTTATGTTGTTTTGCTGTGAAAATATAGACAGTTGTACACATTAGCTCTTCATTATTTCATTGACATCAAGAGCCTTTAATAATTTATCAAGAGTCTCTATAATTTACATAAAGGGATAACTGAGAGAAACCAAAGACTCTAGAATACACAAGACATGTCACTCATATAGATTTGAATGGGGAAAAGTGTAACAGTCAATATGGCGAATGAAGCCCCATGGAGCCAATCATTGATCGCTGTAGACTGACATTTCTCCAAGGAGAAGCTCAGATCAGACATGCTTTTACAACAGTTTATGTGGTCAACAAACACACTGAAATCTCAGTGAATACTTGCTTCACAAACATAAGAAATATATCCACATAAAGCTTGAAATATGTACTTTTAAACGAACCCACTACACTTGAAAACAAAAGTTTTTTGGTTTCGTAATCTGTATCAAACGAACACGAAATACAGTCCATCATGTCAAACGCACATAACATGACAGCAATTACTCAAATGCCCACAAACTTGTAAACAAAGTGTCGCTTTCATTTCTGCAGGAGATTCACCATCAAGACCAAGTTGTGGATTACTTCAGAAGACCAGTGCGATCTGACGATCATTATCCAGAGGATGATCATGTGCTATAAATAAGGTTAGTCTCGTGTTCTCGTTCCTTTCGAGTGCGTATGCGCATTAGGTCGGGCAACCTGAAAAAATGCAGATTTTGTTTGATTCGAACATTTAGAAACAAAACTTATGAGACAGTTGTTGTTTCATTTTATTAATGATTCCAAATATGTAATGTAATCATAAACTTGGCAAACAGTTTTGGAGAATTCAATGTTTCCCCATTCAGACAGAATGCCTGAGCATACTGCCCGAAAGGCATTTCAAAGATGGCCACCGAGTGAAATGGCTTGCCTTAAAGTGACTTTGGAGAAACATAAAGCGAATGTGTTTACCTCTTATCATATCAAGCTTTGTCATATTTAATACATGACTCTATGATGAAAATAAACAATGTTAACAAAATAAACAAAATTATATTCAAATCGGCGTTTCTGTGTGGAGTTTGCATGTTCTCCCTGCGTTCGCGTGGGTTTCCTCCGGGTGCTCCGGTTTCCCCCACAGTCCAAAGACATGCAGTACAGGTGAATTGGGTAAGCTAAATTGTCCGTAGTGTATGAGTGTGAATGTGTGTGTGGAAGTTCCCAGAGATGGGTTGCGGCTGGAAGGGCATCCGCTGCGTAAAATCGTGCTGGATAAGTTGGCGGTTCAATCCGCTGTGGCGACCCCTCAAGGGACAAAGCCGACAAGAAAATGAATGAATATATTCAAATCAAAAACAGCACATAGCAATAAACAACAATAAAAACATTTACTGATCAATACAAGGAACTTAGCTTTGTTCAAATAGGCTTTGGCTGAATATGCATTGCGATAATGTCGTGACACATCACGATTTCTATATGTGAATATAATGCTATTTGTTATAAAACAATGCAGATAGCGTGGAAGGAAATTTAACAGTGTCTTTGCTGGCCAAAAGATATCTGTGCCAATAAAAAAAATATATAACCTACCTAAATTTTGTGCCATTTGATTAGTTTTGCATTTAATACTGTGATCGCAAAATGGCTAACTTCTGCATGGAAACAACAGCTGCCTGTTTTTTTGCCTGAAGTCAGGGAAATCTTTCTAGTAGAGCTTTTTTTTTTTTAATAAATATAACTTTTTAATATAATATATAGTATGAAAAAGTGTCTAAACATTTACAAGACTATGGTAGCGTTTTTGATTTATAGTACTAAATAAGGTTGTTATTATTATTATTATTGTATTATTATTATTATTATTATTATTATTATTATTGTATTATTATTATTATTATTATTATTAGACTATTATATTACTACTTTTTTTTTGACTACCACAAAAAAAAGCCATTAGCACATCTTCAAAACATCTCAAATGACAGGTTTGGAATGACACAAGGTTATTATTATTATTATTGTATCATTATTATTATTATTATTATTATTATTATTATTGTATTATTATTATTATTATTATTATTATTATTATTATTAGACTATTATATTACTACTTTTTTTTTGCCTACCACAAAAAAAAAAGCCATTAGCACATCTTCAAAACATCTCAAATGACAGGTTTGGAATGACACAAGGATGAGTGAACAGTGACCGGATTACCATTTTTGGTTATCCCTCGAAGTCATTGTCATTCATGTCATTACAATCACTACAACATCTCCTTTCTATGTAAATGAGCTTCATTATGCATTGCGGATTATTCATGAAACATCTGTAATTGAAATTGCGTTTAGCAGACATATTTGACTATATGTTCTATTGAGTGAGACTGAAGTAATCCATCAAACGAAAGCAAAGAGCGAGCGTCTAATCGAGCATGTTCATTATTTTGCAGTGCAATTGCAGTATGATGAAACAATAGTTTCACATAGCATGCTAGGCTTTGGTATCGTGGTTTAGCATCCTCTGCAACCTAGCGCTCAGATCCGACCCGCACACCGGGAATTACAAAATGCATTTAGCAGTAATTTAGTTGGTGCTTTCTCGCTGTTACTTGATTTGCATAATTCCTTCAGCGAATAATAGGCCTCTAAAACAGTGCAGACAGCGCATGGAAATAAATAGCACAGCCAGCAGGCGCAATTCCTTCTTAGTGAATTCCCACTGATCCCTCGTTCATTTCTTCAAATACATTAGCAGTATGTCTGACACACAGCAGCATCAAAACTTGCTTCGTTGAGATTTAAAGACTAGAGATCTCCAAACCCCTGCAAGCTTTCCGAATTGTTTACTCGCACAAAAAAACTGAAATTGACAACAAGCAGAATCTTAGACGACTCCCTCTCTTCCGTCAGTGCACCTTTTTCTTCAATCTCCATTCTTCCAGGTCGCTCCTGCTGGGGATTTGCCATTGGAGTATGAGGAATTTTCATTCTAAATATTTGATGGCCCTGTTGAGGTGTGATCCAGCGCAAAGCTGGCATCAAAAATTGTGTCAGACAACATGCGAGGGGTCTCGTGGAATTTGGAAATGAATCAAAGCTGTCAGCGTGACGCTGGCATGCTTGCAATATTTATGAATCCAATGGATGAATGGGAGAATACCAGAGGTGTAAAGGTGGGATGTTAATAAAGACCTAAATTCAAATTTCTTTCCAATTCTATTCAAATTCTCGTTCATTCATTCATTTTTCTTCAGCTTATTTCCGAATTTATCTGAGGTTGCCACAGCGAATGAACCACCAACTATTCTAGCATATGTTTGCCCTTCCAGCTGCAATCCAGTACTGGGAAACACCCATACACACTCGCATTCACACACACACACTCATACACTACACTCTCAGAAATAAAGGTACTCGAGCTGTCACTGGGGTGGTACCTTTTGAAAAGGTAAAAGTCAGTACCTAAAATGTCCATATTAATACCTCAAGGGTACATATTAGTATCTAAAAAGTACAAAAGTGTTCCTCTTCAAATTTTAAGGTACTAATATATACTTTTGAGGTACCAATTTGAACCCTTCAAGTACAAATGTGTACCTTTTCAAAAGGTACCACCCCAGTGACAGCTCGCGTACCTTTATTTCTGAGAGTGTAGAGCCAATTTAGTTTATTCAATTCACCTATAGCGCATGTCTTTGGACTATAGGGGGAAACCAGAGCACATGGAGGAAAGCCACGCCAACACGGTGAAAACATACAAACTCATCACAGAAACCAGCTGTCACGGATGGTTGCAAGAAAGCGGACCCAGTTGCAGCAATGAACTATACAAAGGGATTTATTGACAGAATAAGGCACAAATAGACAGAAAGTTATGACAAGGTACAAACAGTAGGGGCAACAACACAGGGAAGCCAGTGGTGGAGACAAGGTGGTACTAAAAGAACAGCCAGCCAGTAGTAGGAACAACAGTGGTCAAAACCAGAGCTAGATCCTGGAGCAAGCCACGAACTCCAGACTGGCAGGCCAGGGAGGTCAGGACTGGAAAATCATAAGACACAAGACATGAGAGCATACAGGCAGAAATAATATACAATACAATAAAACTAACTAAATCTAAAATAACAAAATCAAATATAAATACTAGAAGAGAACTAGACTGACTTGGGACTGATCTGATAAAACAAAAACTGAAATAAAGACTTCTAGAATCTTAAAAGAGAGTAATTAAACAATCAAACAACAGCTAATAAACTACTACTAATAAGACTGGGACTGACAGAAAAATAGAACAAAAGTGGTTCAAAAGATAAAGCAAAATAAAGATTAGAATACAAGATAAGTAAACAGTAGGAACAAACAAAACAAAGTGATAGCTACAAACTAACAATAAGTAGACAAGAGAACTAGAACAGGCAAGACGAAAAGGCTCAGTAAAGATACAAGACAAGCTTACATGGAACGAACCAGCAAAGAAACGAGAACACACAGCACAATATATAGGACAAAGCACACGATAGACAGGTGAAAACAATCAGGATAACAAGGTCTAAATAAGAGGGCGGAGTAACTGAGGAGGAAAGACAAGAGGAGCACATGGCCAACACAAATTAAGGCACATGTAAATAAACACAGGACAAACAGGCAAACATTAAACACTGACAGGACAGACAATACTGTCAGGTCAGGACCATGACACCAGCGACCTTCTTGCTGGGATGGCCACAGTGCTCAACACTGAGCCACCGTGCCACTAATTATAATATTTTATAATAAAAAATTTTCAATTTCAATTTGTTCCTAAAATGATATTACTTTTTTCTTTGTATCCTTTTTTTATTTTTATGTTTTACTTAGAACTAAAACAAATTAGTGCTCAATAGTATATATCAGGGGTGTCGGAACTCGGTCCTGAAGGGCCGGTGTCCTGCATAGTTTAGCTCCAACTTCCTTCAACACACTTGCCTGGAAGTTTTAGTATACCTAGAAAGAGCTTGATTAGCTGGTTCAGGTGTGTTTAATTGGGGTTGGAACTAAAATTTGCAGGACACCGGCCCTCCAGGACCGAGTTTGGGCACCCCTGGTATAAATGGTTATTAATAATTTAGTTGCTGATTTACAGTGCTCATGCATCCAGCAGCAAATCAATAACATATAGACAAGACTATATAGCATATCGTTTATGAAATATAGTCTATGTAACGTATAGTCTGTGATCAAAGGTAATGATATAATAACCAAGAAAATTGTCTTTAATTGAAGAGATGGAGCGCTCGTCTTAATTACAAGAGAACAGAGAAACCTACTTCAAATATTTATGAGGATGTTTCCAATGATTGCCTTGACGAACGTGGCTGAATCAAAGTAATTATCTGAGGCTGCTGTCAAGGCAGTTAATGCGCTAGCCACAGTTCACCTCGGGATTTAATTAAAGCACTTGATATGCAAACACAGCCCAATCATTTCATCAATAAGTCTTGGAGAAATTGTATTCTTCTTTGTTGCTTGTTTATCATACCTGTTGCTGGTTCAGAAGACTACTGACAATCAAACACCAAAGCTTTTCTGAATACCATTGAGACTTTTTATTATTATTTTATTTTTAAGCATGACTAAACACATTCAAATGATTATATTTTAATGTTTTTTTTTATTCATTGTTAAGAAAAAGTTGGCAATGGTCAGGTTTAAAATTTCGACTTTTACAGGGTGTCTGCGGGGTCCTAAAATGTCTTAAATTTCAAAATCAAAATGTTAGGCCTTGAAAAGTCTAAAATTCACTGAAATATTGTGTTGTAGGTCTTAAATCATTTTAAAAAGGTCTTAATTTCCATGTAAAGCTACCCAGTCGGACCAACACACATCCAAAGTTTTATTTGTTAACATTTTATACCAATATGGTTTTATTCTCTTGCTTATAATAGCATTTGTTATGTTTATAGCCAACCTTTTTTATTTTTGTGTATAAACAAAGTGTAATATGTACAACTAGAGTTTGTTTGTTTTGAGATTATTTAAATGATGTGGCTAAGAAATAACTAAATTAGTTAGTAAATTAGTTCCACTAGTTTTCAAAAAGTCTTACATTTGACTTGGTGAAACCTGCAGAAAGCCTGTTTTAAAAGTATGCTGCTACAGACATATACAATACTGTAAATGCATACACGGCAAGAAAAATGGTGCTGTATATGTAAATACAGTATTTTTGCTGTAATTGATTTACAGTAAATTACTGGCTTTTACTGTAAGGCAGATATGCAGTATTTTACTGTATTTTAGTTGCATTGTGAATGACTGTTTTACAGTGAAGATATACAATACTGTTAATGCTGGGGGTGTCAAAATTAATTGTTTCTTCAGTGCACTGCGATGCAGACGCGGACAGTTCGGTACCGGTTCAGTAATAGATCATAACCGCCTATTACGTAGTGACGTTTATTTCATATGCGCTATGTCGTGGTAGCTTACTATGGCGAGGGAGGCAAGCGCGAGTAATTAAAAAAACTCCAACTACTTAAAAATGCAGAAACTCAGCACAGTTCACTGTGTGTGTTTCCAGGACAGCCTTTCACTGACATACAGAAGAAGCTGTTTCACTGCGATTGAGAAAATGAAAGTAAACTCCGTTTCTCTCTCTCTCTTTCTCTCACTGTGGCCCGTTTGACCTGCTGGCATGACATTTCCTCTCCTCTCGGCCTCTCGATACTTGTGGATCCAGACACGAGCGCGTGTCTGCAGAGCGAGTTTTCTTCTCCGCGTCTATCATGGATCAGCTGTGATCGCTGCGTCCGTTTATCAGTGTCACTCATTGGTAAACAACACCAGAGCATTAGAACCAATCGCAGCCTTTTCTGTTGACCACGTGACTAATCATAGTGCTGTAAGAACTCTCGACAGGGCTCATAAAGCGAGCGGGATGTTTACATTTGCTTATTTGCTGTAAATGCCCATGTTGTTCTGTGCATGTACTTGGGTTTTTAAAGGTCCAGTTCTGACTGCTTGTATTAAGGACAAAATTGTATTACAAATAATATATAAATATAAATATATTTTTACATTTTTCTTGTGCTGTGAAGTAAAATATAATTATGTATGGGAAGCATCGTCAAAGCACCATGATGCACCGAGATATTAAATTGAACCGAATCGATGGCATGATAATCATAACCGAACCCAACTGTGAGAGCAGTGTAGGTTTACACCTGTAGTAAATGCATACACAGTAAGATAAATGGTGCTGTGAATGTAAATACAGTATTTTTGCTGTAATTTATTTACAGTAAATTACTGGCTTTTACTGTAGGGCAGATATGTGGTATGTTACTGTATTTTAGTTGCATTGTGAAAATTACTGTGTTTTACAATGAAGATATACAATACTGTAATTGCATACACAGCAAGATAAATGATGCTGTAAATGTAAATACAGTATTTTTGCTGTGATTGATTGACAGTAAATTACTGTGAAACTTTTGCCTGTAAGATTCTACAGAAAAATGTTAACAGTGTATATTTACTTTCATATTATGGTGCATTACAGAGTAAAATGACTACTCAAATATATATATGGTTGGGTGGGACTGTAGCATTTACTGTACCAAACGACTCATATATTTGTTTTCCTACTGTGGATGTCAATGGTTACAGGTTTCCAACATTCTTCAAAATACCTTTTTTTTTCCAGCAGAACCCACTAAATCGAATTGGCTTGAAACAAGTCAATCATGACAGAATTTTCTTTTTTTGGGTGAACCATCTTTTTAAAAGACTGAATAAAATCCAGTGAGGGAATTCAAGCACCATGTGCACTGGAAGGGGTGCAGTTTTGTTTGTGCTTTGCTGGTTGATACTGTAATTTCTTTAAATAAAATTTGATTTTCATCATCTTGGTCAGATACTGTGATAGTTATCTATGTCAATTAGTAATGACACAAAGTATTTGGATTTCTATCATGTACTGTATACAAGCGTCGATTTAACAATTATATATATATATATTTATAAATTTAAATTTGTTCCTAAAATTGTACTACTTTATTCTTTTATCCGTTTGTTTTGTCTTTTTACATCTTACTAAAACAAATTAGTGCTCAATAGGATGTACAATTATTAATTATTTAGTTACCAGTTAATAGTATACTATATAATATATAATGCATTATATAATATAATATAACATATTATTATTATTTAATGGATTTGTTTATTTATTTAGTTATTATTTGTTTATTATTATTAATAATAATAATAATAATAATAATAATAATAATAATAATAATTATTATTATTATTATTATTATTATTTAATTATTTGTGTATTGTTATTTATTAATTTATTATTATTATTATTATTATTATTATTATTATTATTATTATTATTATTATTATTATTAGTTGTAGTAGTAGCAGTAGTAGTTGTAGCAGTAGTAGTAGTAAAAACATTTTGGTTTATTTTTATTATTATTGGTAGTAGTATTATTTTATTATTATTATTATTATTATTATTATTATTATTATTATTATTATTATTATTATTATTATTATTATTAAATTATTTGTGTATTGTTATTTATTAATTTATTATTATTATTATTATTATTATTAGTTGTAGTAGCAGTAGTAGTTGTAGCAGTAGTAGTAGTAAAAACATTTTGGTTTATTTTTATTATTATTGGTAGTAGTATTATTTTATTATTATTATTATTATTATTATTATTATTATTATTATTATTATTATTATTATTATTTAATTATTTGTGTATTGTTATTTATTAATTTATTATTATTATTATTATTATTATTATTATTATTATTATTATTATTATTATTATTATTAGTTGTAGTAGTAGCAGTAGTAGTTGTAGCAGTAGTAGTAGTAAAAACATTTTGGTTTATTTTTATTATTATTGGTAGTAGTATTATTTTATTATTATTATTATTATTATTATTATTGTTGTTGTTGTTGGAAACCTATATGGCATACACTCTCAGATTTTTTTTTTCAGATCATTCTAAAGTTCAGACCCTTGGTTTATGGTTCTAGCTTGAAAGGAGATATAGTTAAAATGTGTATAAAAGTAGAACAGGAACAAGTGTAAACCTCATCTGAATAAGGAAATTAAAGCACTGACTCATTTTTTGCTTAAAAAAAACGATATATATGGCACACTTTAGGTGTGATTAGCACTTCCAGATTTTCCATTTCAAATCACTGATTAAGAGTTGGAAAAACAAAACACAATCAATCATGTATAGGGCATAGTATTAGCATTCCCATGTTCTACATCCCTTTCTAAATCAATTGAAATAGCACTCCTATGTCCCATAACTCTTGAAGGTCTTGGATTCTCATCTTCTGATTAATTCAAAAGCTTCCTTCTAATGTATAGGATATCATGCATGATCATGCATTATAATATTCACACACAGACGGCACTATAGCAGAGGACAAAGGGCCAGAGAAATGCCAGCGAACTGCTCTTCATTTGACATCCTCTACAAATGATAGCCTTTGGGTCCCTGACACATGATTGATTGTCAGGATCTGTACGAGTCTTGTGAATCATAATATACAGATATTCTGTGCTGAATGGAATAGGACAGGCATCACCTTGAGATGGGACAGAGGGTACAGGATTGGCATATTGTAAAAATGAAATCGCACAATGAATATTGCACAATACTTTAACATTTTTAAACTATGTTGTTGATTGTTAAATTAAAAAAAAAACACATGGTTTGATGTTCATGCAGAGAGCATTGGAACAAAGTGAATAATACTAATACTTTTGAAAAAACAAAAGGTTATGATGACTACTTAACCTTTTTTCTGCTTCTGTAAACTGTCATACATGATGATTGTATTGCATTGGTATAATTCAGTATATGCTACAGTTTAGGTCTACGGATAGAACATTTTTTTTACAAATGCATTTATTTTGACCTAGGATAAACCCACAGCACAACCATCATACTGTATTATAGAGGGTTTTTGGAAATGTGCATCCTTAAATGGGTCTCAAGTAGGGCTGGGCGATATGGCCAAAAAAAAAAATCTAGATTTTTTCATAAAGTTTGACCGATTCACGATTTCGATTTTTTTATTTATTTTTTTAGTAATTTTTTTTTACTGTGTAACTACCTTACCAGCTTACCTTGTTCATTTAAATTTAAATAAATGCCGAAACTAGTTTTTTTCATGCTCACTTGTAAAAGAAAAGCAACAATATGACTAAACGCGGGTCATATGTTGTGCAGCTTTAGGCAAATTTTATTTGGAGAGAAAATTACCAAAATGTAACGTGAAGATTGAAAAGGATTGAAGGGGAAATAAATATTTCAAATCTCTGTACATAACAGAAAAATAAACAATGATAATGCAACAATAGTTTATCTGTATTAGTGGCATGGCAGAAATATATATTTAGACAGGCCTTGTCAAAGTGAGCGGGCACTTTCACTAATAAAAAATATAGCACTTAAATTATTTCATAACAATCAATAAAATAACAGCGGTTTTATATCAAAAGTTGGTAATGATATAAAATATACTACATTTTGATGGTAAAATATAACCATTTAAATGATTTCAGTATTCAAACATTAAATAACGAATGCATCATGTTAAATATAAAAAACGAATGAAACAACACATAGCATATCAGGATATAAAGGACTATATTAAGCAGAATGCTGCTCTTTTTATCTTTGTAATTTTATAGTTTTATTTTTGTTATTTTAATTATTTTTTGTCTTCATAAATAACTAACGAGCTATAGACAAATATCTGCTTGACGTTTTAGAAAATATTTGTGCGTAGCTACACCACCCAGTATATATTAAAGATTACCGTATCGTTGCAATTATTTCCTCGTGTGTGTGTGTGTGTGGAGCGATGGGTAAACGATATAACTAAAGAAATCTCCACTGTGCTGAGCGAGAGCGCTTACTGAGGAGCGCATCATCAATGACGTAAGAGCGGCCAGGCCCGAATGTAATGTGAGTGCGGGCCGTCGGGGGAGACGGGAGGGGGGACAAGCGTGCCTTGGCCCGGTTCAAGGCAACTGTACATAGTGTGAGTACGGCCTAAAATCGATCTAGAAAGTTAAGTTGGTTGCCCACACCTCCGCCTGTCGAGCCTCCTCTCTTCGCGCGGGCGCCCGTCTCGCAGCTCGCGCGGGAGAGACAGACGGCTGCGGGGACGCGAACAACAGCACGATGCGCGTGGAAACATTAGCGAAGCTGGCTGGCTGACTGCGGTTGCCCTGGCAGCGGGGCTGTAGTTGCTCTAGTGGGAAAATGTCCCGGTGTTCCCAATGGCCAGTCAGCCCTGGCGCGATTCCGCTGAATTCCGGTAGCTCATCAACAGAGCCGCGACGTCAACACACAGAATCAGCACAATTCAGCACGGTTGTCTAACAGTTTAGAACGGTTTGGCAGGATAGTGGAAAAGTGGCTTTAATATTTGTATTAAAAAAATCGCGATTTCTCGATTTTGTAAAAAATAAAATCGTCTTAAAACGTAAATTCGAATTAATCGAAAAAAATCGAAAAAGTCGCCCAGCCCTAGTCTCAAGATTTCAGAAATAGAATTTTAGTTTTATTTTGTTGTTCAATTGATGTACATTTAATCGAAGTATAGAAACATCCAAAATATGAACCAATGAGGGCAGAACATTCTCTTCAAAGAACAAGATACTAATACTTACGCAAAATAATTGTTTAAAGTGCTTACATTTTGCCCTTTTTACAAGATGTAAAAAGTCTTGTGTGTCTCCAGAAGTTTCAGGTCAAAATACCCATCAGATCATTTATTATACGCTGTTGAAAATGCCATTTTTGGGGTCAGAGAGAAATGTAGCTGTTTTCTTTTTGCCTGTGCCTTTAAATGAATATGAGCTGGTTCTTTCCGCCCACTCTTCGTCATTTCACTTAAGAGAAAGATAATCAGGGTCGGATGTCACGATAAACACAGCAAAATGACAGACAGCAACTCAGACGCAATGAAACAGAGACCTGCATGCACACAAATGCAACAAAAACAAATGTGGGTGTTTAATTTGTTGAGCTGTTTTTGCTCATCTAGTCACGGTAAATGTGACAGGATGTCTACCAAACTGCTGCTGTATAGAGACCCATTATAGCTAAGTTAGGGGCTGTTTATGTATCAATTCTAAAAGTGCATGGAAATCGCAAGCGTGTCACTTCCTTCACCATATTCAAAGAGATTTACGGTCACGCTCCTTTGGTACTGCTGGGTGGCCATCAACCGCTTTTTCAGAGGATGACCATATCACTCTGCAGCCCAAGACAAGTTACTCACTGAAGCTAAGCAGGGCTGAGCCTGCTCAGTACCTAGATATGAGACCACATGGGAAAAATAGGTTGCTGTTGGAAGTGGTGTTAGAGAGGCCAACAGAAGGCGCTCAACCTGCAGTCTGTGTGAGTCCTAATGCCCCAGTAAAGTGAAGGGGACACTATACTGTCAGTAAGCACCGTCTTTCGGATGAGACGTTAAACCGAGGTCCTGACTCTCTGTGGTCATTAAATATCCCATGGCACTTCTCGGAAAAAATAGGCGTGTAACCACAGTGTCCTGGCCAAATTTCCTCTATCGGCCCTTACTGATCATGGTCTCCCAATTATTCCCATCCAACGAATTGGCTCTATCACTGTCTCTCCACTCATACCTGGTGTGTGGTGAGCACACTGCCGCCTTTGTCCTGTGGCTGCTGTCGCATCATCCAAATGGATGCTGCACACTGGTGGTGGTATGAAGAGACCCCCCCCCCCCCCCCCATCATGATTGTGAAACCCTTTTTTGGTGTATGGCCATACATGATAAATGTGCTTTATAAATGCACACATTAAATTATACGTATTATAAGCTGACTAAACCTTGCTGTAGCTCTGACACAAGTTTTATTTATGCAGATAATTAAAAAGCACTGCAGTGTTTGGGTGTTCTGTGTTTGTCTGAAGTAATTAGTCTACTGAAATATGTATATTCCATACAAAGTATGAAGATGATCGGTCATTTCTTGTCACTTGACTCCCGGTGCACTCGCAGTATTCTGAAAAGTTAAGCTGTTTTCAACTATGTGCATCTGGCAAGCGATTGTGTGTCGCTCCCAATATGTGTGCGCCTCCATTGGAAATAACGAAATTTCCCATACAAAAGACACAATAAGCAAAAACCCTAACTGTACTAAGTAAACCTGATTTAACGTATACAAACTGGGATTCATGCTGTGTGATTGAAGCGTCCTCGTTTATAGTGGTGTACACTTACACCATGCAGCTGTGGTGATTCTAGTAGTTATGAATTACATAGCTCAAAATGCCATAGTTCAAAATGTTATAAAAAATACAAAGTAAAGATTTTACTACTTCTTGGAGTGCAGTTGGATAATAGAGTTGAAGCAGATTTTTTAATCAAAGTTTCTTTGCAAATCCTCTCTTTTGGACATTGTTTATATGCTACGCGTTAGTACTGAGACTTGGTAATACGTGCCTGTCAATCAATATCAATGGGCAGGGATTTATTTGTCATAAATATGTTGTTGCTTTGTGTTTATATATTTGTGAGTATGAGCGTGCAGATGGATGTGATTTAAAGTAATTTCAAGAGTTCACACTTAGCTGATGATTGATTATAAAGCTTGTTTGGCATGCTGTCCCAGGAGAGAGCCCTGAGCTCAGAAGATCATTGAGCCTGGGGCTCCCTCCTGTTTGCAGGGCGAGAGGGGAATTTGAGCTCAGGCAGATCTCGAGAACTCCTCTGCATATATTTTGTCTAATGACAAATTGGGGATTGCTATGAAGAGAAATACTACTGACTAAGAGCTCGTTTATGGTGACAATTTGGTTTAGTCAATTCACTTATGCCGCATATCTTTAGATGGTGTGAGGAAATCGGGTAACCCGGGGGAAACCCACGCGAGCATGGGGAGACCATGTAAACTCCACACAGAAATGTTGACTGGCCTGGTAAGGACTTGAACCAGTGACATTCTTGCTGTGAGGCAACAGTGCTAACCATTAGGCTGCTGTGCTGCCCTATCTAGAAAAAGGGGGGAGGAGGAGTAGGGGTGGAAGGGGGGATTCTTCAAAACAAAGATGACTGAGGTATGAAACTACTAGTTATTTATGGTGACTTAAGAATCGTCTGATTGGTGAATCATGTGTTAGTTGATGATGGACCAGCTGTGATCAATCATAAGCACGTGATCCTCTCGAAATTTGTTTATAAATAAACTTCAATTAAAGCAGTTTGAAATAAGACTGCAACATAAAATGCGGGGAAATCAAGAGGCATGGATACTTTTGTGGATTGTGTATATATTAATATACACATTAATATACAGAGTTACTATATTACTGTCTATTTAGCCACACAATGCACTACAGAACTGAAATGCAGAATATCAAACCCACAGATAAATGGAGGCTGAAATGAACACTTGAAGTGTTTTTTCTACCGCTGCCTTCAACGTGCTGTAAAAACCAGACAGCAGCATATCATAAATGAAAAGCTTATTGAATTATATGTTGCCAGACATATAAAAATGGTTTAACAGAACCATATCATTGAACTATTTGAAGGAGAGAGCTTAAATTACAATGTACATCCTGCTCCGCGTAGTCAAGAATGTTTTCCATCCATTTGAGCCTCCAACAACAAAATCCAAGGACAATGGCAGCAAAAAGCATGTGCAATTTGAATATGCAAATGAAAATGGATGATATGTTGACACTGACCTCTATCTGATTCCTCTTGCTTGACTGAAGGACACTCCATTTGAGCACCTCAATCTCCCCAACAATTCTCCCAATTATGTATGTCTGCTATGGCTTTTGTTGAAACAGCTTTCACAGTTTACTTCTTCACATAAGAGTTCATTTAGGTAAGATATACAAAGCTTTTGTAAGAGAAAAAAAAATAAAATTAAACTCAATTCAATTTTTCAATGGCCTTGGTTTTGGAATTATTGGTTAACATTCACCGGTCAAAGACTGGCTTGATTCTACAGTATGTTTAGAAAGCTTTAACAAATACATTCCTTTAACATGTCTTGTCAAAAGGATAGTTCATCCGAAAATGAAAATTCTCTCATCATTTACTCACTCTCCATTCCAAACCTTCTCCAAACCTCCTTCTTTCTTCTGTGGACACCAAGGAAGATGTACAAAAAATATAGGAAAAAGCAGCCATTGACTTCCATAGAATGTTTTGTTCTTTTATCAGTGTTAGAGACCAGACCCGTAGCCAGGGTAGTTCGAAAGTCCCACCCCCCACTGACAAAGGTCCAGAGTTTGCCCCATACATGAGCTCATTTGTTCTATTTTGACTGCTATGCCATCATAAATTGTGGAAATAACCAATCGAAGGCTTTAACACAGAATCTGACGTAAGTGAAGCCAACTTTTACGATTGACCTACTGTATTGTTGTCGTTAAATAAGGAAAAAATATGACAAGTAACTTTTATTCTAAATGATTTAATTGTTTGTTATTCAAGTGGGCAAATTCTGACTGAGGAGAGTTGAATGTGCTGGTCAGGTTGTTTGTTTGGCTAATAAATGACAATAGGCTTAACAAAAATTATAATGAGATATGATGTAATAAAGTTTTTTTCTTTATATTTCTTCAGTCTAAATCTTTAGGAAATATTATTGGTATATCAAAAAGTGCCAATCCAGGCTCATTCTAATTACGTACCCCTATATACATTCTGGAGAGAGCCAATTGTTTCCCAGGAGCTATGTTTTTTTGCAGTTTTTGTTTTCATTAATCCACTAGAGGCCGCTGTGTATGCTTTTTGAGATCTCAAATATCTCTCGTGAGTGCCATTCGTGCCTGCTGTTCTCGCGTAAATCAATCAGAGGCCGCTGTCGACTGACTGACTGACCAATCGACTGGCCCACCCTCCTTCCCCAAACCCAACCGATAGTGTTTTCAAAAGCACCGATTGACCCGCCCACCCTCCTTCCCCAAACCCAACCGATAGTGTTTTCAAAAGCAGCGATTGACCCGCCCACCCCCTTCCCTAAACCTAACCAACTGTGTTTTCAAAAGAAATCCAGAAAAAGAAAAGTCCTCGTAGCAGCCTGATTTTTACCACGTTTTCAGATTTTACCACATTCTCACCCTGTTATTTACTTGTTTATTTTATTTTTTGGCTTTTGTATTTGTCTTACCTGCTTACTGGAACTGTTCTTCACTGTTCTTCGGTCAAGTCCGCCAACTTACACGCAAGCCAATGGACAAACTGGTAACAGCAGATAAGCCGTCCATACAGAGGTAAGCAGTCAGCTGGTCAGCGGGACAAGGAATGGCGTCATACTACCTGTAGCGGTCGTTTAAAGACGAAAGGCAGCCATACGTTCCTCTGGCTACAGAATTCACAATCCCCAGAAATGCATATAGGGCTACGTTTTCAGAATGAGCCTATGTTAAAAAGTCTAATGACCATTGATGACATTCGATAAGCTAATTCAACTAAAATAGTGTTGAAAATGTCACTGAATGGAGTATTTTAACCTCATAATTAAATAAAAAAAATGGTGAATAACTACAAAAAAAGTACACTTTTTGAGAAAAAAGAACCATATCTTTTACCAGGCTAGCTACGGGTCTGGAGACTGCTTTTTTCTGACATTCTTCAGAATATCTGGTTTTGTGTTCAACAGAAGAAAGATATTAAAAAAGTTTAGAACCACAGTTGCAATCAGAATTATTTAACCCCCTTTGAATTTTTTTTCTTTTTAAAATATTTCCCAAATGATGTTTAACAGAACAAGGAAATTTTCACAGTATGTCTGATAATATTTTTTCTTCTGGAGAAAGTCTTATTTGTTTTATTTCGGCTAGAATAAAAGCAGTTTTTAATTTTTTAAAACCCATTTTAAGGTCAAAATTATTAGCCCATTTAAGCTATATATTTTTTCAATAGTCTACAGAACAAACCATCGTTATACAATAACTTCGAGCAATATTGTGGATCACATCATCTAAATATATATGTAGTATTTTTATATACTTTCAACCTGTCTGTCTTACATTTGTGAAAAAAAAGTTTTGTAGGCCAACTCAGAGGTTTGCATCACTCTGGTTCTCTTGACAAAATCCCAGTTTATCCACTGCAGTTTGGTTATTGAAGAAAATAAGCTCTTTGATCAACAAAGGATTATGATTCTTACAAGCTTTGCTCTTCCTCATAATCTTCACAAATGAGCACAACTTTGATTTAGATTTAAAAAAAAAAAAGCTTAATGCAGGATAGAATGTAAGACGTCACCATTATTAAGCTTCTTGAAAGAGAACTCTTACTGTACTTGCCACCATAGAGTGCACATTCAGTTTTTCAGTGGCCTTGGTTTTGGAGTTATTGGTTACCATTCATTGGTTAAAGACTGGATTGGTTCTTGGTTTACAAAACTTTAACAAGTACCAAAAAAAAGTATGGTTTTGCTGTCCTTATTTAACTCCACTCTGAGTTCAAGCCACTTTGTGAAAAATAATGCTAGTTTGACAGAATCAGAGTATAGTTTCTCTCAGTCTAGTGATCAAGCTTTAAATAGGATAATTATCCAAACTTCTTTTTTGTATTTTTTTGAACGAAATGTTAATGGCCTAATCCAATTCAATGATTTATGCTAAGCTAAGCTAAGCAAAGACCCAGAGATTGGCTGACATGCAATTGAGGGCAAAATTATTAGCCCTCCTGTGAAATGTTTATTCTTTTTCAACTATTTCCAAAGTGATGTTTAACAGAGCAAAGACCTTTTCACAGTATTTTCTACAATAGAATTTTCTCCTGGAGAAAGGCTTTTTTCTTTTAATTTGGCTGGAATAAAAGCCGCTTTTGTAGCAATGTAAGCAAATGTAAGGTCAATATTATTAGCCTCAGTAAATATTTTTATTTGATTGGATACAGAACAAGCCACTATAACTTGCATACTTGTACTAACTTACATAGTTAACCAAATTAACTTAGTTATGCCTTTAAATTGCAACTTAAGCTGAATACTAGCATCTTGCATACTATTTAGTTCAATTGTATGTACTGTCATCACAGCAAGAACAAGAAATTAGTTCTCTCATGACAACTCTGAGAGATTTTGTATGGTAATACATATGTGCAGTTTATAGCAATGTTGATGTGTTTGGTCTTGGCGGAATATATCTGCTACGCTGCTGCTGCATTGATTATTGGCAGAGCAAATACAGAGACTTGCTACAGCCAGTATATTCACAGATATGCAGTCTGAGAATATAACATTCTGCTGCCGCAAACAAAACATATATGTAGCCTCCCGTAGCAGATCTAAACACAGGTGGAGAGGGTCTCTCCGGAAAATGAGCAGCACATTTACCATAAAACAACAGTAAGGTGTTTAAAGTGCTAAAGAGCACACAGAACTTTGTAGTTATTAGAAATTAGTCATTAAAACTATTATGTTTAAAATGTCTTGAAAAATCTTCTGTTTGTGATGTCCAATGACTTAGCTGAGTTCCTCTGGAGTGCGTTTCCCAAACAACAACATAACTCATGGCTGAACTATCGTGCTATGCATTGTTTGGGAAAAGAACAATGTAGTGATGAGTGTTTCCCCAAAATCGTAGTTTCTTTGTTGTAGATCCATCGTTTGAACCCTGTTAGTTATAACATAAAACCTCCATAATGCTCTAAATGGGGTGGAGTAACAATTTCTTTAGAAAAAATCGGCATAATTTTTTGTATAAAACTATTGTTTTACACACACACACTTAAAAAAAATCCAATATTTGTTTTGGTAAAAACATGCACTTTCTATATTAACTGAAATATATGTAAACGGCACATATACGGCCATTTACATATATTATGTATATATTTTAGCATATATTCTATGCTAAAACATAAAACCACTAAGCTAACACATATTCTAATCCCATATATAAATCATATAATTTGTTAATGGTTGTAATATTCAGCATGCTATTTATTAAGAAAAATTATTATTATTATTTTATTATAGATTATTGTTCATTTATCTTTTATTTTATTTTTAAAAAATTTGAAAAGTCTACTTTTACAATTTGACACATTCAGACCACTGCAGAAATGTTCTAGCTAAAATATACAGTAGGCTACAGACACATTTCTTAATAAATAACCTACTATAAATTAAAACTGTTAACCTATGCTATATATTTTGTTTTCTCAAGCTTAACGTAGGAGACGTAATGTAAATTCCGCTTTTAAATAATAGGCCACCTATAGCTTTCATCATAAGCCACGGCTGCATTCAAAATGGCTTAAATGTTTTCAAAGTGCACTATGAAGGGATCGCAATTGTCAATATGAAGGTTGCTAAAACTGAACTGTAAAAATACTTTGAAAGCAAATTACACCTAAGAGAGATGACTTTAATGTTTCTTCGTTTAAATCATTCCAAGTTTAAATGTTGGAACCTTCAAAAGGAATAGGACATAGGGGGTAAACTGGGAATAGAACACAGCCAGGATGTATGCTTCTAACTACAGCTCTAGAGGTGTAGTTGCAAGCGTACAAGTTTGCAACGCAGTTTGCGAATGTTTGTAGGAACAATAGATTTGGAAAACGGCAAATCAACAAACTATGTTTGTAACTACGGAACTTGCAACGTTGGTTGGCTAACAGTCGTTTTGGGAAACGCACCACTGGTTGAGATTGAGTGTCGGTTCCACCTTCAAACCTAATTGCTATGGAAAACAGCTGTCGTTGACTTCTTTGGACCTGGTTGGCATTTTGAAGTGAGCTGCTGTTTTGCACTGGACTCTTTTCTTGTTTGTTAAATTAAAAAAAAAAAATTATGGATCCATTATTGCTACAATACATTACACATTCATGCATACACACGCATCTGAAACACCACTGAATTCTGACTGCTACATTTGCATATTTTTGTTTTGCATATTATTTACATATTTATACGTACAAATATTTACATATTTAAGTTGTTTAAAATTGTTTGTTTAATAAATTGGGTTCTTTAATTTTGGCTTTTTTGGGTGCCCCTATTTTTGTTACGTCCGTGTGAGCCTTGTAACAAATGTAACAAGTGTAACAAATGGGGGCACGTCCGGGATCTAAATCCGGGACCTCTCACACCTGAAGTGAGAATCATACTCCTAGACCAAATCAGCACCTAATATCTTGAGATATTATTAAAATAATTACAATTTAACAGGAGGGCTAATCATTTAGTTTTTTTACAGTTATAAACCGACATAAGAGTCTTCATCACAGATGCTGCTGTAACCCAGAACATTCATTATAAAGAGATCCTCAAAAAACAAAACACCACACGTAATGATAATAAAAACAGCACTAGACATTTGAAAGGGCACCAGGATGAGTTGAATGCTTGTATGTGTATGAAATAGACATGAAAATAGATGAATCACACCCGACGGAGCTTCAAACCCGACGGGCGGCTGACATGAATGCCCTAATTGGAGACCACAAAATATATGACATACTTTTATGACACCAGGAAACAAGATGCTTTAAAAGAGATCTGCACTTTAAATGAAACCCCGTTCAGCAGAGACTAAATTAAACTAACCTGAGAAATCTGAGGGTGGCTGAATTGGTTTTCTCTGCCAGATATGAAATAAATCGAGACCCTTTTCAGTCAAGCCTCAGCGCACTTGTGTTCGAGTTTGGTGGCAATATTATGAAAGATGACACTTGGGACGCTCGAGCACCGCCGCACCGTTGCTCAAACTCATAAATCACCATACTAAATTATTTAATGCCTGCACTAGAATTAATTCAATAGCCATCATGTACTATAATAGTCATTGTGAGGATAACTCCACCAATGAGACAACAGCATTTTCTATCTCATTTTAAAATTCTGCAGACATTCTGTAAACCTGCAGGCAGTAAAGAAACATTGCCTTTTTGATAAGGCATCACTAAAAAGCATTTGTGTGTGCGTGTGTACATTGTATTCCTGACTTTGTAGGGTCCAAATGTCCCCACAAGTATAGTAAAAGCAGTAAATGTTGACCTTGTGGGGACCTTTACCTCATTAATCAGTTAGAATGGAGTATTTTAAAAATGTAAATATGCTAAGTGTTTTCTTGTGATTGGTTATTTGGTTTAGGGGAAGGGTTGGGGGTAGTGGGATAGAATATGGAGTTTGTACAGTATAAACATCATTACGTCTGTAAGTACTGGAAGTGTGTGTGTGTGTGTATGTGTTTTTGTGACATATTAGGACCTGAATGTGTATAATAACATGGGTATGATACTGGTATTACAGGGGAAGGTGAATTATGGGAATCCCCATTTCTCAAATAAGTTATAAATCATACAGAATGAGTTTTTAATGAATTGATAAATTTTTTAGAAAGTATTATGAAGGATTAGGAATAGGGTAGGGGCAGAGCGATTGAAAATAAAGTTTGTACAAGTAATGTCACAACAATTCACAGAAAACAAATCTGTTTGTGTGTTTGCATTTAGTTATGTTTGGTTGTTTGATAAAATTCAAGAATAGAAATAAAATTAGTGCACCAAGCTTTTTTTTGTAATATCTAGAAGATATTAATAATATCTAGAAGATATTCCATATCTTTAGTGTGACTAATTATTTAATTAATTGCAAAAAATATATTTTTATATATAATATATTATTATGATTGATTATGATTATTGTTATTATAATTATTATTATATTTGTATGCATTATCTACCATCAACATGACTAACTAAACATACATTTCATGGATATCCAGCCTGATCTCATGAGGAAATGTGACATATGACAATGTACAATTTAAAGGGGTGGTTTAGAGTGTATTTTTAAGGCTTGGTTGTGTTCAGAAGATGCAAAGCAATGTGTGCTCATGCTTCATTTGTTAAAAATCACATTATTTGTTCATGTATCTTTAATTATATACTGCTACATCACTAACATGAAAAGACTATCATATTTCCTAGTTCCTTCGAAGGCCCACCCTCAAGAGGCTCTGATTGATCAGCTAGCATAATGTGCTGTACATAAAGCACCATGCCCCTACAAGGATGTGCTTTGCTTCTGCTTTGTAAATAAAATTTCAGTTTGAGCCTGAATCAGACAGAAAATGAATAGGACACAGCTGAACCTCACGCCTGCTCTCTAAAATAAAACCTGACAAGTGTCTTTCATATATATTCGGAATAAGTGTAAGTAATATAAAATGTTCACATATCTTTTCACATTTCGTTTGTTATTTGAGATGTAGAATGCACAAAAGGCAGGTGCATAGAGAGACACTGCAGCGCTGGTGAAGATTGTGGCTGTTTACAGGGGTTTGATGGATGAATGTTAATTTGTAGCTAACTTGTTAACGGAGCCAAACAGCATTTCCCGTTGTTTACATCCTTGTTTATGTCCTCGCTACAACATACTGTTAATGCTAGAAACTATGCATATAAAAGATCAATTTGAACAAATAAAAATACTTACAGGTTGTGGCTCACAGTCCACAGCTTCTGCTATTATGGTTGGAGCTGCTCCTTCTTTGAGGAATTTTTAGCCGAATCCAGCACTGAACTGAGAGAGATTCTGGAAGCTGTCCTTTGTCAAATGCTAGTTATATCAGGTTTTATAATTCTCTGGAACATAATTAAATTGTAAGCACTTCTCTCTTTGTGTTTTGTCCTTCGGAAGCCCAAATACAGAAACAGAGCAAGCTAAAATATGATATCGTAGTGGACCACCCCTTTAAAAAAGGAGACATGGCACCCAACCCCACCCCTAAACCCAATCCATAGTTGGGGATGAGCAAATCATACTAAATTGTATGAATTAGATTGTACGAATTCATACGAATTAGCCACTAAATCAAAAAGTTATGAATTGCCATGAGATTGTGGTGGGATATCTGTACAATATATATCTTACATTTTATATAATATCAAATTATTATATATATATATATATATATATATATATATATATATATATATATATATATATATATATATATATATATATACAGTACAGTTGAAGTCAGAATTATTAGCCCCCCTTTGAATTTTTTTTTCTTTTTTAAATATTTCCCAAATGATGTTTAACAGAGCAAGACAATTTTCACAGTATGTCTGATAATATTTTTTCTTCTAGAGAAAGTCTTATTTGTTTTATTTCAATTAGAATCAAAGCAGTTTTTAATCTTTTAAACACCATTTTAAAGACAAAATTATAAGCCCCTTTAAGCTATATTTTTTCAATAGTATAAAGAACAAACCATCATTATACAATAACTTGCCTAATTACCCTAACCTGCCTAGTAAACCTAATTAACCTAGTTAAACCTTTAAATGTCACTTTAAGCTGTATAGAAGTGTCTTAAAAATATCTAGTAAAATATTATTTACTGTCATCATGGCAAAGATAAAATAAATCAGTTATTAGAGAAGTTATTAAAACTATTATGTTTAGAAATGTGTTGAAAAAATCTTCTCTCCATTAAACAGAAATTAGGGAAAAAAATAAAAGGGGGGGGGGGGGGGTTGGGGTATTGTGGTAATAATTCAGGGGGGCTAATAATTCTAATAAACTTAAACTTCAACTATGTGTATATATATATATATATATATATATATATATATATATATATATATATATATATATAATTTGTTTATTTAAATTTATTCAAACAATTTCATTTACTCAGCCCTGCTTTCAACATGGAGAACTACTTTGACAATATCTTCTTTATATGTAATACAAATATTTTCTATTCATCCATCCAAATGCGCCAACAATATTTTAAATACCTTTGTCTTATCTCACACTGGACAAATGTACTCTCTGTACATGCCCAAAAATGATGGACAGTCCTGGTTTATCAAAGCTGGCAATTTCAGCTTTAGCCATTACTAACAGGTGCATAAAATCAGGCATCCCGCCATACAATCTCCTTAGGCAAACAGGCACAATTTGGGCAATTTGGCTCTTTTCTCTTCCAGCATCATAAAAGCCATGCACACAAAATGAGGCCCGTACAGAAACAGTTTAGTGAATCTGATGAGAAAGAACTTTACTGACCAAATCCGAATCCCCATTGGGATCAACTGGAGTAAGCCAACTGCCAAACAAAGGCAAAGCCATGCATATGATCCAATGTTTTCCTAGAAGAGTGGAAGAATTTGGAAAAGACCAACATCACATTAATTAATCATAACATTTCAAATTAAACATTTAGCAAGTACACATGCATTTCTGTTTTTGTGCAGTGTGTGAAGTGTTTTCCCATTATCGTGAGGATGTACATTTGAATCATAATGGTTTCCTATGGTAAGAAATTGTTGATTTGGATACTTTGTGCATTTTCTGAGCTCTTTGTATGTTTTATTAATAAAGTGTGTAGTGAATGGCTCTCCAATGTCACAGTCTTAGCACACTAAGCTATGCTATGTGTTTTTCATATTAAGCCCTGCTCACACTGTGTTATTTCAGCCACGATTTAGGATATCCTAAAAGATTGATCTTTGATCGTTGGTTTGATGTGTTCATCGACAGTCGCTTAATGGCCTTTGCGAACACATTTTCCCAAATTTGTTTCCCTAATGATGTCATATCAAGAACTAATAGGTAGTGATCACTAAGAGAGAGCAACATGGCGGCGCATTGATCGGACATACCTATTCACGCTCCTACAGCATTCGAGAAATTCACTTTCAAACAGCCACAAACTAAACAAAAAATATAAGTGCCAAACCACTGTAACGTTAAATAACACCAAGATAAAATGACATTGTGTACAACAAAGAAAAACACAGAAATCAAGATGGCGCCAATGCCGAGTCCACCATTAACCAAGCTAGCACAACATATCAAAAAACTAAAAAAAAAAAAAAAATGTAACATTATGAGTGCAAGGGCAAGTATGAGAGAAGACTCCTTAACCAAATTTATAGGGATTCTCTCAGCAATATATGAGGTAAATCAAGAGGTCAAAGACTTTTCAAACAGATTATCCACAGCAGAACAACGCATTTGTGTGTGTGTGTACATTTTTGTGTGTGTGTACATTGTATTCCTGACGTTGTAGGGTCTAAATGCCAGTACATTTTTATTTAATTTTCAATAATCACTTAGAATTAAGTATTTTATAAGTGTAAATATGCTAATTGTTTTCTTGTGTTTGGTTTGTTGGTTTAGGGTTGGGGTAATGGGATAGAATATACAGTTTGTACAGTATAAACATCATTATGTGTATAAGGAAGTGTCCATAAATATAGATTTAAGTGTGTGTGTGTGTGTTTTTGTGACATATTAGGACCCGAATGTGTATAATAATATGGGTATGACAAGAAAAGGTGAATTATGAGGATCCCCATTTCTCAAATGGGTTATAAAGCGACACAAAGTCAGCAAAATACTGTAGACCAGGGGTGTCCAAACTTTTTGGGCCGAGGGCCAGATACAAAAAAAAAAACGTTGTCCTGGGCCAAATTTTACATGCATCACACAGACACATATATATTTACACACACACACACACGCACGCACACACACACATACATACATACATACATATATATATATATATATATATATATATATATATATATATATATATATATATATATATATATATATATTAGATTTGCTGACAAGTCTTCAATTCGTCGTCCAACTGTGTTTCTAGAAAGACCTACGTTTTTAAAATCTTGAATCTTCTCTGGGCAAATTATATTTGCAACACTCATCAGACACTCCTTTATAAATTTTCCTTCGGTGAAGGGTGCAGAAGTGAGACTTTTCTTCCTTTCTTTTGTCCATTATTTCTGTTTATTAAATTGTCATGCATATAAAACAATAGTGCAAAATAAATTTTTCTTACTGCAATGCTTCATTTTTGTTTGATGCAAACCATAAATTTATTTTTCATAATGTAACAGTAGGACTTTTTATAGCAGATAACATTCAACCACATTCAAGGCAGAATGGTAATGAGAAATGTTATTCTTTGTTAGTATTATTGTCATCTTCGTCATCATAAATATTTTATAATTATTAGACATTCATTTTGGAATTATTGCACAAATATCAATAAGTCATAACAGAATTAGTTACTTGTTTCTGGTTTTTGTTAGTCCTAATTGATGTTGTTTTCAAATACAATAAATCTGTTAATATTCAATTTGCAGTGGTGCTCATTCATTTTTGGTGGGTGCTCCTAATTTCTTTCTGGTTCTCCGACATTTTCTTAAGTTGGGAGCACTGGTGCTACCAGGTAAACAAGTTTATTTCAAGCTCTGCATTAGACAAATACTGTTTTTTAATTATTTATTAATTGTTCTGTCATTTATTTACAGTGTAAAATTATTTGTTTAAATGTCAAAAAAATTCACTTATTTTTAAGCACAAAGAAATGGACTATTGTTTGTTTCTAATATTATTATGTGCTGTGTTAATTGGTTACTGAGCAGCAATAAATAACACTGTAAAAATTAGGGAGTTTTCATCTTATTTTCTAAACTAGTGGTGTTTGAAATTAATGAATGCATAATAATCGTGATATCCGTGATTATTTCTCAGACTATAATCGTACAACCAAATTCTATAATCGTTGCATCCCTAAATTTAATATTATATTCCTTCATTACTGCAACTGATTCCTGGCAAATTAAACAGACACATTTCCCGCTGACCTCTGTGAAGAAATATTCTTTGCCCCAACGTGACTGAAATTTCCTGCACTCACTGTTGATTTTCCTTTTTTTTGGTTGTGCCATGGCTCGCCAAAACGTGGTTATCAATAATGTTTCCTTCAGTTTTGGCCGGTTGGTTTTACGTCATAACAGGAAAGGCTGCCTAATTGAATGCATGTAATAGCGACACCCGGTGGTTATTCATTGAATTACGTTCATTTTTGTATAGCGGGCCAGATTCTATTAATGTTTATTAAAAGCCTCGCGGGCCGCCACAAAACTGATTGCGGGCCGCAGATGGCCCGCGGGCCGTACTTTGGACATGTCTGCTGTAGACAGTCTCCAGCAACAGGTGAAACTTCTGGGAGCTAAACTGGAAGATCAGGTAGTGATTGCTGCTTTTTAAACACTGCTTCGAAACGTATATGAAACTTTGGTTTTGAATTAGTTCGGAGTGTGTATAAAATGAGCAAAGTCTCAAGATACCAGTACTGTTTCGTAAGGGTAATAGTTTTAAAAGGGTAATAGTTCTGTGCTTGGGGCTTCATTCATATCACACCCCCTCATCCCCCAGTGACGAATCACTGAACAGGTTTCATAGTTTTTCCCTGATTTTGATTCAGTTTTACACTCAAAAAAATATTTTTGCTGCTTTTTCAAACTACTTATTTAAAATGGACAACTTAATTATTTTGTGTTTAATCAACTTAAAAATCTAAAGCTAACTTAATCAATTTGTTTTGGGACGACATGAAGGAATTGTGTGGAACCCCACATTTTTTACAGTGTACGAATTGAATGTTTTTACGAGACATTATAAATAAAAGAATTAATAGTTAATAAAAGTTAATAGTCTCTTCACTGTGCTGGATTCCACACAATTCCTTCATGTTATCCCAACACAAATAGATAGTTAACTTAATTGTTTTAGGTTCAATACACTTAATTTTGTAAAAATCAATTAAATTGTTGCATAAAAACACAAAAGAATGGTGTTGTTTCAACTCATTTTACATAAGTAGTTTGAACAAGCAGCAAAAGTCATTTTTTGAGTGTTGTTGGCAGTGTTGGGGTAACACATTACAAGTAACGTGAGTTACATAATAATATTACTTTTCTAAGAAACGAGTAAAGTAACTCATTACCTTAAAAAAATAAGTAATAATATCTGAGTTACTTTTTTTGAAAATGTAACGCAAGTTCATGAGCTTTTAAAAAAATTAATCGCTGAATTAAAATTAGTCACAATGAATCAAACAGTCAATGAGAATGTGATCATTATTTTGAACGCATCGAAGAAAAGGAAAAGGAGATTATTGTCTCAATGGGCAGTGATTTTACTTAAGTCAAATAGTACAACAGTAGCAAACACATTACTTTAAACTTTCAATAATCTGTATGTACTGCATGCATAGCTCTGGGGTCAGGAAGTTCTCAGATAAAATTATCCTAATACATTTTTTTTTTGCTGTGATTTTTTTTTAGGGTAAAAGATGTATGCTATACAGTGCATTGTTAATTGCAGAGCTCCTCTGTTAAAAAAAGAAAGCCAGGTAATAAAAAGTAACGCAAAAGTAGCGTAACACATTACTTACCATTAAAAGTAACTGAGTAACGCAACTAGTCACTTTTTTGGGCAGTAACTCAATATTGTTATGCATTACTTTCAAATGTAACTTTCCCCAATACTGGTTATTGGCCTGTTTAACAGAGCCCACCACTGAACAAACAATAAATATAAGCCTTGAAAATGTCTTAAAAATGCATAACATGCTTACACTTAATATTAAATGATATTACATGATAAGTGCAATTATAGATTATGCTTTCAATTTAAAACTCACAGTATTTTTGAAAATGTCAATTTAATGCTGGTTTTGCCTGAGATTTTGTTGCAATTACACAGTTTGACCACTAGGTTCCTAAGACTTTGGGCCCTATCATACACCCGGCGCAAGGCTTGACGCAATTGTTGTTTGCTAGTTTCAGCTCGACACAAGAATCATTTTGACGTTTTGCACCACGCTCTTAAATAGCAAATGCATTTGCGCTCGTATGTGCGGCCATAGGCGTTCTGGTCTAAAAAAGGAGGTGTGTTGAGGCACATTGCTATTTTGAGAAACTAAAAAAGACTGTTTAATAGACCAGATAAGAAGAGGTCTAAAGTCCAGCGCAGAGCGCGTTAGTTGTGCGCTTAAACATTGCTTAATACACACAGGATGTAGAGCAATACTCAAATATCTTTAAAAATGAAAAAGAATTAAAGGATTAAAATATTACAAAAATCATTATTTTCTAGCCTACATAAATATAAAAACCACTGCCTTCATGCCTTCATCATCTCGAGGGCCTTTTTCAGTTTATTCATGACAATTTGCATTTGTATAATGTTATTATTATTAGCAGTGTTATTTATTATATGCATATTTATATTTGTTTTATTAAAAACAAGCTTAGATTTGCCCACCTATCAGGTTTTAGACCATATGGGGCATAGCATGTGTATTTGGATATAACTCAGTTTTTTGACCACACCTCATTATTATTGTTCAGTTATTCGTTTGCTGGAAATTAGAACTGAATTTAGAAATAGTTTTGAAACAAATCTTCGCGCTTAACAAACTAAATTAATTATGTATAAGCTAATGGATGTCTGTGCGTACAACACGTTTCCTTATCCACGAGAGTGAAAGTGAAAGAATGAGGAGGTACATGCTCTGTTTTCTCACTAGTGAAGCGTTCAGTTTTTCCACTTACAAAGTCCGCCATGTAAATAGCAAATGTGCTATGGTGCAACGCAACTGACTCTTAAAGGGAATGGGAGATCAAACTCTGGTTTATTCTCCAAACACCCTTATAACTCATTAAAAGAATAAGCTCAACCCTGTTAGACCATGCGGCGCGGCGCAAAGCGGAATTTCCCGTCCTTAAAATAGCAAAAGTCGATTCTGACACGCCCTTAATGCTTTTGCACCCTGCGCTTTGGACTTTGCGCCTAGATCGTTAAAATAGGGCCCTTGGTGTTTCAAATGCTTTAAAACAGTGAATCATTTTGCGAAGCAATTGTGAACCAAATTGCCCCTCAGGGACAATGAATAAAATCCAGTTCCAATCCATTCCAATTGTTTCAAAGCTTTAAAAATACTTTCAAACTACTTCAGGGATATGTCAAAACAGCTTTTTTAGGCATGCTGTAAGCAAAATGAATGATTATTTATGTTTTCTGTGAGGTATTATTTCAGAACACAGGTTACTGAATGTGTTACGGATGGCATTAGCTGTCCGATCAGAAACAAATGCATGAGGTGACCATGGTGTAAATATCCCAGAAGTTTAAGCCAGTGTTTCTCAACCACATTCCTGGAGGACCACCAACACTGCATGTTTTGGATGTCTCCTTTGTCTGTCAAACCCATTACAGGTCTTTTAGTCTCTGCTAATGAGTTGAGAATCTGAATCAGGTGCGTTTGGTTAAGGAGACCTGCAACATGTGCAGAGCTGGTGGTCCTCCATGAACGTGGTTGAGAAACACTGGCAGTATGAATGGAAATGCTTGAAATGTGCCCAGAATTCTGAATTAAGTCACATTCCAGAGCAGCAGTACTGAGTAAACCTGAACGTTGTGAGCAGTCTGACGTTCGGAATGAACCATTTACACGATTATACTCCACAGGACAGGTCAAAGTTAGATTTATTAGGCAGAAATGAGGAAGTTCATGCTTGTTTGCACAGTTTGGTTGATAAATGGAGTGACTTGGTGGTCCATAGCCAGTGTGACAAAGAGACCCTGAGTTAAAAGAATACAATATTTGTCATTTTAAGATGATGGGCCAAGCAAGTCCAGAGCTCCCAGGCAGCAGTCTCCTCTCTCAAATAGCTCACATTTATATCTCTACCAAGCCGTGAGATCTACTGAGAGAGATGATTAATGGGTTCGGGAGCCGCTCTCATAATTTCTGCTTTCTTTTTGTGGTCTGTTCAACCGAGCATGACAAACCTGACTCTGGATGCTTCTGGAAGATATTACATAGCATTTGCGATATTATTTGTCAAATATTCCAGTAAGTTTTTATTATAAAGAAGCAAATCTGCTGTAACTTTTAGATGTATTTAGATGTACTGTATATACATGGGTGACATGGTGGCTCAGTGGTTAGCACTGTCGCCTCACAGCAAGAAAGTCACTGGTTTGAGTCCTGGCTGGGCCAGTTGGCATTTCTGTGTGAGTTTGCATGTTCTCCTCGTGTTGGCATGGGTTTCCTCCAGGTGCTCTGGTTTCCCTCACAGTCCAAACACATGTGCTATAGGTGAATTTAATAAACTAAATTGTCTGAAGTGTATGTGTGTGAATGAATGTGTTTGGATGTTTCCCAGTACTGGGTTGGAGCTGGAAGGGCATCCGCTGTGTAAAACATATGCTGGTTAAGTTGACGGTTTATTCCGCTGTGGCGAACCCTGATGAATAAAGGGACTAAGCTGAATGAAAGAATGAATGAATGAATAAATGAACATATAACATTACAAGGTGCCTGTTTTACACAACAATCTATTCTTTTTTTATTAACTCACAAATGCAGCAGTTTTTGTAATTTCACACCTTGTAAAAAATACATAAAGCCAATAAATGAAAAATAAATAATAGGACATAATTAAATTTCTTTACTCATTTAGCAGACACTTTTATCCACGGATAAAAGAATCACTTCAAATCATCAGAGAGCAGCAGTACGTAAATGCTATGACAAGCCCACACTACCTGACAAAAGTCTTGTCGCCTATTCAGGTTTTAGGAACAACAAATAATACATCTAGTTGATCATTTGGTATCAGAAGGGGCTTATATGAAAGGCAAAGACCTCAAGATTACGCTTATTTTACCTAAATAAAATATGATCATGCCTTGATTTTTAATGATTTTTTTAGGACAGTAAGGTCTGATTTTGCTTTTTAGACAAAAGTCTTGTCACTTAACAGAAATAATGTACAGTAGAGAATATAAAGTCATGGTGCAGTGGAAAAATAATAAATTTTGTGTTTGACTCCCATGAGCTTAGACGACTGCATCCATACATCTCTGACTCAAATAACTTATTAATAAAGTCAAATGGCAAAGAAAGCGTTCTTGCAGGACTCCCAGAGTTCATCAAGATTCTTTGAATTCATCTTCAATGCCTCCACCTTCATTTTACCCAGACATGCTTAATAATGTTCATATCTGGTGACTGGGCTGGTCAATCCTGGAGCACCTTGACCTTCTTTGCTTTCAGGAACTTTGATGTGGAGGCTGAAGTATGAGAAGGAGCGCTATCCTGCTGAAGAATTTGCCCTCCCCTGTGTTTTGTAATGTAATGGGCAGCACAAATGTCTCGATACCTCAGGCTGTTGATGTTGCCATCCACTCTGCAGATCTCTCGCACGCCCCCATACTGAATGTAACCCCAAACCATGACTTTTCCATCACCATTCTTGACTGATTTCTGTAGGTCTTCTGCAGTATTTGTTATGATTGGGATGCAGTTCAACAGATGATTCATCTGAAAAATCCACCTTCTGACACTTTTCCTAATGATCAACTAGAAGTCAAGTTGCTCTTACAACTAGGATAGGACGTATTAGTGTATTGTTTTTATAGAATGTTTGTTTTAAAAAGTATAAATAGAATAAATACATAAACATATTTTAAAAGTCTATTAAACTTATCAAAGCCATACTTCTTTCTTTCAGATGCACTGACAGTTAAGTTATATGTCTAGTGCGTTTTAGCTGGTACTGGCAACCTTTAAAACTGCAATTTATCAGGTCAAGATGTACGAACAGCTTGCATCAGCACAAATCCTTTATTCTTGCTATTAAAAAGCTGTCATGATGTATAAAGACACACAGTGAAACATTAAAAAGCTATGGTCTGTGATACTTTTTTTCAGATGTAGGCATGATTTATTTAAATAATAATAAAAAAACGATGTCCTACGTGTTTCAACATGTACTTTGTTTTCTTAAATGTTGAATCATTTGAAATCAAAGATCATTTGAAGAGCGTAACATTTTCATTAAAAAAAAAACTCTCTGTGAAGACATTTCAAAATCATTAACCTACAGGAGAGTCGTATTATCTCAGTTAGGTGTCTCTCATGCCATAGCAACCATTTCTTGCCATTTTCTTATCACTGAACACAAATGCGAAAGTATCGGCTTTCAACAAGGTCCCAGTCCTCTATTATTGCCTCCATTGTTCTCCGACTTTGGGCTCTGTGTCTGTGCTGATATGCTGCCGCTGTGAAAATACGCCAATAGTCAGGACAGAGAACCGTTTCCACATCCTCTGGGGCTTTAGGAGTGTATTTCTTTTCAGACTTACAGCTCCAGCCTCCAGAGCCAGGAATAATTTACATTGAATTCATGTAAACATATATTTGCCTCCACAGATATTGAATGGCTTTGCGTTTTACAGCTAGTCTGCATTCATTATTTAAGAGAGAATTAAGATTTAATCACAGCAGGAAGGGCAGCTTTATTAAACCAAAGCCCATCTTTATAATTGTAATGTGTGTGCTTAGTGCAAAACACACACATTTCTGATTTGCACTGCATGAAAGAGATGTATAAAGACTGGTAAACTTTTGAATTCACTATTGATTTTCTGAAGTATCCAGAGTCTAGGATACTGTACATGATGTGATTGACAGTTTTCAGTCTGTATACATTTGGAATTATGCAAATGTTTGTTAATGGTGTCAAAAATATTATCACAAGAAAACTATGTTGTTCATTTTAAATAATTGTACAGCAGTTTGTTCAAGTTCTCAAATCTGACGTCAATCCCAGTTCTTTCACAGGTACTCCTTCACAGTATTACAAATGCTGACATTTCTGTCATACATTGTAGTGCTGAGATTCATTTTGGTTGGGAATGTAGCAATTTAGGCTTCATTCATTTTTCTCCGGCTTAGTTACATATTTATCAGGGGTCACCACAGCTAAATGAACCGCCAACTATTTCGGCATATGTTTTACGGAGCTAATGCCTTTCCAGTCACAATCCAGTACTGGGAAACACCCGTAAACTCTCGCATTCACACTTACTCATACACTACGGCGAATTTAGTTCACCTAATGCACAAATTCTACATGTCTTTGGACTCTGGGAGTAACCAGAGTAGCCGGAGAAAACCCATGTGAACACAAACTCCACACAGAAATGCCAACTGGCCCAGCCGGGACTAAAACCAGCAACCTTCTTGCTGTGAGGTGACATTGTTAACCACTGAGCCACCATGCCGCTAGTTTGGGTTTCATATTTGTAAATTATTTATAAATATATTGTTTGTCTCTTTTTTTATGTGCACTCCAAAATGAATGAGGTGTTTGAGTGTCCATGAACCAGTAGACGGATTTTCTGGAATCTACCACTGACTCTGGTGTATTGAGAAAGAATTGCCAAACTTGAGAAAGAATTTGTTTTAGATATATCTTATGGCCAATATTTAGTCTCAGAAATCGATTATTTGTGCCTAACTAGAAAAGACAGAACGTCCCCTACACTGAAAGAAATGACTTTTTGGTGTAGTAAAATCTAATAAATTTACTCTTATAATTTTTAAATTGTAATATTAAGTGTCAACGATAACTAGACTTTGTAACCATGGATAGACGCTGACAACAGGATGCGGATCCAAATGCAGGTATTTATTAAAGGAATGGTCAGGCAAGCAAAGATCAATACAGGAGCAAACAGTCTTATGAGGGAAATCCAGAATCGTAGTCAATATAGCAGGCAAATGGTCACAAGGATGGCAGCAGACAGGGAGAAACAGATAAACAAGGCGAGGGTCCAAACACGGCAAGAACAAGACAAGGTAAGGCTTAGAATTGTGACTGATAACAGGTAACAAGACTCGGCAACTGGGGTGAGTGTGTGTGCGGTTTATGTACTGAGTGTAATCTGTGCTTGAGCGGCTTCAGCTGTTGGATGTAATCAGTGAAGATATGGAACCGGTTGTGTGTGATGTGAGAGTAGTGCATATATGGAGATGTAGTTCATAAGATGGCGGATTTGTAGTTCAATAGTGAATGTGCATGTAAACCAGCGATCTATGGGGAGAAGATCGCTGGTGATCGTGACAGACTTGAAGTAAATATTTAATATGTACACATTTACTTGGTGTAATAAATTAAATGAGTGGAAAACATTAATATTTATTTACTTGTAATAATTAAATATTTTCTAATCATTGTAATATTAAGTACATTTCATTAATGGATATGTCTGTGCAGTTCTCAGCATGCTTTGCAATGGATTGAATTAAGAGGAGAATATTTAAAAAAATAAACCAATCTTAGGTGTTTAAATTTGACAGAAAGATATTCATTAATATTCATTAGTTTAAAAATTAAGAAGAGTTTGCAGTACGTTTTTAAGTTTTGAAGTTACCACCTTGCAGAAGAGTAGCACTCATGCTTTGGGTCTTGGCATTTTCTTTATCAGCATTAATGTTTGACACTTCACTCAGAGAGCCATAGCTGTGCTAACACTACCTCTGAGATCAGTAAGCATTGTTAAAATAAATATGATCTTGGGTTCAATTTGTTTTAAATAAAATAAAATGAAATAACACATTTCAAATCAGTTACTAACTTAACTATATAAGTTAGACCAAATGTACTAATTTGTAACTAATATGATTTAATATCTAAGCTGTTAAAACCAATATTTTATACTGAAAAGGACAAAGTGGATATAAAAAGAACTAATCTCAAT
Source organism: Danio kyathit (assembly GCA_903798195.1). Taxonomy (NCBI): domain Eukaryota; kingdom Metazoa; phylum Chordata; class Actinopteri; order Cypriniformes; family Danionidae; genus Danio; species Danio kyathit. The sequence goes on along the minus strand of LR812530.1, from coordinate 8,399,742 downwards.
TAACTAGTGAGACAAAATAAATTTAAGCACGCTGAAACGCAAGGTCTTGACCAATCAATGCAGAGAGGGCCATCGGACCAATCAGAGAAGAGTAATATAGGTGCTCAGAGGAAGGCCTTTATAGACAATGGATTATTAAATTAAATATTTCAGATGCTGTGAAATCAGAATATTTATATCACGAATAAAATATATATTTTTATTTTTAATAATTTTATATTTGATATTTGATATTTTCATATTTTTATTCATTTTTTAATAAAAAATATTTTGTATTTATTTTATTTTATTTTGATTTATTTTTGTTTGTTTTATTTAAATTTTTATACAATATTTTGCATCTATTGTATTTTAATTTAATTTAATTGTATGTTTTTTTAATTGTATGTTTTTTTATTTAATTTTTTGAAAATGTATTTTTGTATTTAATTTTTATTTATTTATTTAAAAAAAACTATTTTTGTATAATTTTTTTTTGACATTTTTATTATTTAGTTTTTTGTCTTTTTTATTTTTGTATTTAATTTAAATTGTATTTTGAATTTTAATTTTTGAATTTTATTTTTTGAATTTATTTTATTTTATTTTAATTTTTAACCCAATGTACATAATGAAGACCTGCTGAATATTTTAACAGCAATCTTTTTTCTCTGCCTGTTTTTGCAAAACCCTTTTTTTAGTATTAGTCTTTCACATAAACCCCATACATATATGTGATATAACTGAATCATATATTCTAGAACTTAATTATACATAGGGCTAAATAATACATACAGTATTTACATATTTTCCTCACAATTAATGATCATTAGGCATCCCTCATAGATACTTAATCCTCTACTCTGTTTATTGGAACTTCCTTCACATGTAATAAAGAAATAAATGAATAAATAAAGTTGTTTTGTCGAAATTCGGACCGGGGTGTCTCGGGGGTCATCATTATCCCGACTGCTCTTGCTTTTCTGTGATGCGTTTAAAGCGTTTGGAGAGAGCGAGTGAACGTCTTGATGAATCCTGACCTCTCTGAATAAAAGCGCATCACTGCAGCTGGTTTCATCTGCAAAAAGGGAAGATCTTTGAATCCCAAATTCGTGGAAGGTGTTCTGAATACAGACTATGATTTTCAGAAATGTACGTTTTTTTTTTCCAGTTGGGTTAATATGCGTGGTTTTTCAAATGAATCATTTTCGCTGAGCAGCTTGTGAAGCAGCTGTGCAGGAAACTCTTGATTGAATTAAAGTGGCTGTTTAATGCGGTTTTTCTCAGAAGTGCGCAGGGTTGCTGTGAAGTTAAAATCATATTCATTTTCCTCTAAGACCTTTCTGTGACCTGAAAAAAGGGAATACTGCATTGTATCGTACATCAGTGGTCCCCAAACTTTTTTATCACCGCATGGTGGTGGTGAGGGGTGGTGTGCATAGATTTTAGGCGAACTTCAACTTTTTTCTTAGAGGATGACAAGCTGACAAAACCATGTTGCAACGAGTTTTATTTATGGAGAAAATTAAAAAAAACACTGCAGTGTTTGTCTGAGATAGTCTACCGGAATGTGTATATTTCATACAAAATATTAAGCTGATTGGTCAGTTCAGGGGTGTCCAAACTCGGTCCTGGAGGGCCGGTGTCCTGGAGAGTTTTATGTCTAACTTGCTCCAACACACCTGCCAGGAAGTTTCTAGTATAGCTAGTAAGAGCTTGATTAGCTGGCTCAGGTGTGTTTGATTAGGGTTGGAGCTAAACTTTCATGGACACCGGCCCTTCAGGACCGAGTTCGGACACCCCTGGGTCAGTTCTTGTCACTTGACTTGCGATGCGCTCTCTTCACTCTGACTGTTTCAACTGGATGCACCTGGAACGTGCTCCTCCATTGAAAATTACAATCTTGTGCACGGAAAAGACGCGATATGTGAACGGCCACCGTCATTTACAGTCTCCAGTAGTTGATTTTCTTGCACGCACATGCTGGATTCACCTGATTTGTTGACAAATGGGTTGCGAATCCATACCTTGGCAGTTTGTGGGTTCTTTTGCCTTTCCCCCTTCGCAATGAAACTTTGTAAAGACGTCTGTTTCTTACTTAATTTTGCTGCTTGTGGGTTAAATTTTGGCACTCAAAACATTCACCGAGATGTAACCAAGTGAATAAGGACATTTTTCAAAATGAAGATTTTTCAAAATAAAAGATTGTTCAGACTCAGATAACAAATAATTGTAATAATAAGCTTGTGCTGCCTGGTACCAATTAATCCACGGGCCAATACCTGTCCAATACCTGTGTAATACCTGTTGGGAACCACTGCCGTACACTATAAAAAACTGAGTTCTAGACAATTCCTTTATGTTGTCCCAGCACAAATGGATTGAACATAAAACAATTAAGTTGTCCCCAAAAAATCTCACAAATTGTGTTGATTCAGCTAATTTTAAATGAGTAGTTTGAACAAGCATCAAAAATATGTTGAGTGTACAATGTAAAATCCTGGGTTCCACACAATTCCTTTATTTTGTCCCAACACAAATGGATTAAGTTAACTTAATTGTTTTTACAAATTTAAGTGGATTGAACACAAAACAATTAAGTTCTCCCAAAAAACACCTCAATATTTGTGTTGATTCAGCTCATTTTAAATAAATAGTTTTGAATGGAGTCTGTCTCATGTACACTGTAAAAAAAGTCTGGGTTCCACACACTTCCTTCATGTTGTCACAACACAAATCAGTCAAGTTAAATTAATAGTTTTTTTTACAAATTTAAGTAGATTGAATATAAAAGAATTAAGTTGTCCCACAAAACTTTAGAATTGTGTTTTCATCTTATTTCAAATAAGTAGTTTAAACAAGCACCAAGCATAATTTTTGTGAGTGAATAAACCAAAAATCTGAAAATACATCATGAATCGGATTCAAATTAAACAGACTTTGCTAACATTCATATATTTTACAAAAACATTGTGTAATGATATGTAATATGCAGCCTGATCTCACAAGGAAACGTAACTATTTTACGTTTTGTCAGTTTAGTGGCTAATTCTTACGAATTCGTAGTTCGAAGTTCAGTTGTACAAAAATTTACCATTTTAAAAAGGAGGCATGGCACCCAACCCCGCTCCTAAGCCCAACCATCATTGGGGGATGAACAAATCGTACTAAATTGTACGGGTGAGATCGTACGAATTCATATGAATTAGCCACTAAATCAAAAAAGTTACAAATTTGCCTCGAGATCATGTTGGCAATATGGGTGGCACTGTCGCCTCACAGCAAGGTTTCTGAGGCAAGAATTCTGATAATTCTGACACAATAAACTAATGCATTTTTTCTTATAATTCTAACTTTTATTTGCAGTTGTACGTTTTGCAAGATTTGTTGTTCCATTCAAAACTCCATAACTAAAACTTAAAACTAATTAAAACTTTATTACTCACAATTCTGAGAGTTTTGTTCTCTGCATTCATACATAATCTCTTGGACTTATATTTAGTTATATCTAATGATGCTGCCATTTTAGGATTCTTAGGTTACATTTAACAATTTTAACATTCTCAGAATTTAGATTTTCCATTTTGCAATAATGTGCAATTTTTAAAAATGTTTTATTCTGCCACAAAATAAAATAGTAACTGGCACTTTCTCTTCAAAATTCTGACTTTTATAAGTGAAAATCTTACTATTCTGACTTTTATTTCAGCAGTTCTTCAAAGATCTGAATTGTGAACTAAACTTAATTTTTTGACAAGTCTGATTTGAGAAGTCACAATTACCTTTAGCCCAAATTCACACATTTTATGCTAAATGTTTTCTTCCCCCAATTTGTGTATTGCAGCTTTTATTTTTTTATTTTCTCTTCTTTTATTTTTTTCTTTTCTTTTCCTTAGTGTTTCGGTCTGTTAAACTTTTAATTGCAAAACGAGAGATAACTTTGAATTCCTTTAATCTCATGGCAGCTATAATGTTTTTAGTTGAAACCTGCAGGGGAACCTGCTGAATAGCCCTGGTTGCGAATCACAGCTCTAATGAATCAAGATCAAGAGGGAAATTGTTCACCAGCTTCCACATTGGTAACAGCGAGAGAGTGTTTGACCCTCTGGGTGTTTGACAGATCTTTGATCTCCACCTTTACTGTTATTAAAGAAGCGTTTCAGCAAATGATGCAATTTACAGCCTCACCTCAAACACTTGTGAGCAGAACAGCGAAACTGATGATCTCAAACTATTTCATCTTGCTGATTTGAGGGTTTTCCAAAACGTTGAGCTGATTTAGCAGATGACTGCATGCATTTTACAAGCAATTCTTCTCATTTTATGTAAAAATCTGAACTTTGTCTAGTTATCATTTATGAGTGGAAGAAACTCAAACAGCTGGTATCCTTTGAATTCAATGGGGAGTTGCACTCAGAACTCATTTTCCCTTCCAGAATCAGATGTATTTTGAGTTAAATGGCGATTTCAGTTAGAATAAATCAAGAGTGTGACTTTTTTCTTTTTTTTTTCCGGTCTTTCTTTTTTAATTTTTCTTTTTTTTAAACAAGCACCAGCATGTACAGTTTTATTTTTACAACAAAATCGCTTTACATTTCTTAACAAGGATGAAATAAATGAGAGAAAAAGAAATTAAATTAAAAAACCACACAGATTAGAGAGTACATAATTATCAAATTACATATAAATCTATTACACACATTTTTCCAATTTTAGTTATTAACAAGTTTTATTAAATGCACTTTTACTACAGAAAATGCATACATACAAACATTTTTAAGCAAACATGTTAAAGGAGGAGCATATATTCAAGGGCACCTAGGTTACCCCTTTTTCCAGATTTAATATAAGTCTTTTGTGTCTCCAGAATGTGTCTGTAAAGTTTCAGCTCAAAACACCCATCAGATTATTTATTATAGCTTTCATAAGTTACTAATTTATAGCTTTGAGCAGCAGGTTACGGTTTTTGTGTACTGCACCTTTAAGGCTAGTCCTTCATGCCCACCGTTTCCACGTGCCTGTCAGCGTGCCTTAATCTCCTCCCTCGGCTGCCTCAGACAATAGACAGACATAAAGGAATAAGATCTCACGTAACTTTTGTGAGAAATACTACAGTAAGAACTTTACCAATGAGTATTTGATGCATTTGTTGTGGAGCTGCAACGAGTCACACACAATGTCTTACAAAGTTCACACACACACAAACACACACAGCGCAGATACACACACACACAGACAACGCGCGCGTTTAGCTTTGCACTCTTTTTGGACGCAAATGTGACAGGATACAGGTTAATATCCACTGCTGTATGGATATCTGTTATGTTAATGTACAAAATAAACCTGATTTAACGTCCACAAACTGGGATTTAAGCGTCTTCTTTTATAATTGTTCTGACACGCGGCTGTGCTGATGAAGTAAATCTGAAGTAAATCGCTGTAATTTATTACAAACATGCACTGTTTTAAAACATTTTAAACTTGTAAAACTCACTCTTGATCTCATTTGATGATGATTGATGATCCTAGCAATCTGAACAGACCTTTTATTCCCGCTTGCTTTGCGCTCGTCCTGTCTTGTTGAAATGATTATAAGCGTTACTACGGAGACATGTTAATACGCAGCTGTCAATCAATTCGGTGGCCGGGGGGACCGCACTTCTACATCAAGTTGCGGTCGGTCTCAAAACCGCTCCAATTGGTCCACCGTTTTTATGTTGTTAAACTGAAAAGAAAAAGACTGCATGTGTTTATATCACCCCAATATGACGGTCTACACACTATACCTTTAACTGTTTTAATTGCTTTTCTATTTTTAGACTTTTGTGACTTGTCATTTGATATACATTTGAATCTTTTTTCTAGCACCATGAAGAAAGGTTTGCTTTTGGCAAACTCGGATTTGTGTATGTGAAATTTACATAATAATAAAATAATGTTTATAATAAAACCAGCATCTTTAAAAGAGCGATCCTTAACATAATAACCCAAAATCACATGTTTATAAGATATAGAAAATTATTTAAAAATATTATGGGCAATAAAAGCTTCAACATTAATCCAAAAAAGTTGAGTATATTGGCAAGACTTCTTTTTCTTCGGTGGGAATTTAGTGTATCATAAAAAGTAGAAGTTTAATGGAGTCAAGTGAAAGGCATTTTTTTTGTATGTTTGTCAATATATGACTCAAATTTGTTTTAAAATTTGAGATTTTTGTGAGGGTAAGGTTTTGAGACTGTAGCATTCTTGTTAGTTCTTTGAGGTGGACTAGTGACTGACACAATAATCTTCGATCTTTAGAATCCTTGTTAGCACTTAAAAGGATAGTTCACCCAAAAATATCATTGCAATATCAATATCATCACCCATATTATATCACCATTTACTCACCTATTTGAGATTTTTCCTTCTGTGGAACAAAAAAGAAGATATCTTGAAAAAGAAAAAAATCTTTATGCAGTCCCATCTTTCATGTGGGAAACACTGGGTTGGATTTTAGTCGAAGTGGTGAGTGGAACTGGAGGGATTACACAAAATACCCCTTAAAGATACCAACACCATTTTCTTTGGTTTTGTCATGGTTGAAAGCGGTGTGGGGAAAATCTCCTAATTGTCAATGTTGCGATGGAGTGTCTTTTTGTCTATTGTGAATCATACTAGATGCAGATGCACACCATATGAGATATATTGTTCAGTTTTTGCCTTCTGGTACACATTATTATTCATGAAGGATAATGACACTATATGTCTAACATATGTGGTTGATGTTGTGCAGTCTGTACCATATTTTTAGATATTTTTTAAATATATTGAAATTTCTTTATTTATTATTTACAGCAATGAACGTCCAAATTAATTATAAATAAAATGGGGCTAATTTAGATCAAATATTGATTTTAAATGCCCCTTTTCATCCATTTGCATCATAATCCTCGACCCTTCTGCACGCTATGATCCTATTCTAATGCTTTTTTTTGTTTTGTTGCATTTTTACATTCAGTGGCTCATGGCCACCTGCACAGGTTTGTGTCAGCCATGCAGGAGCCCAGCTTACAGATCTGGAAATGGTTATGCAAACAGTGTGTAATTGGGTTTATTAATCAAATATATCAGAGGACAAACCCACATGCTGCCATGAAGGCTTTTTATTTACAGAGAAAGAACCTCCAGCATCTTCCTCCTTTGATCTCTGAATTGCTGGCAACGCTCGATTTGCTGTGAATGGAAGCCAGTCTGCACTGCCATTCCTCTCCACTACAGTCACTCTGCCGAGCACAGGCCGCAATGTTAAAAAACAAGATTTTCAGCCCATAACAAACCATATAAACCCAAACCGGAAATTTAATAGAATTTCAATTGCTTTTCATGCCAAAATAGGAAATGCGCTTTCATGTCGGTGCTGGTATGGAGAGGAAAGAGTTCTGTAGATTCAGTTTGTGAATGTCCTTCAGCTCCATCAGTGCAAGTCTCTATAGTGTTGCCAACATCTGAGTTACAGTGATGTAATGATACTAGCCTTGCTAAAATTATTTTCTTTTCTTTGTTAAGACTTTATGACTTTAAGTCCAGGCATTGAAACTTTGAGATCAAACTATGGCAGTGTAAAAAAAAATATTGCCACAGTGAATCATCCTTTTATTTTATTTATTTTATTTATTTATTTATTTATTTATTTATTTATTTATGTTTTAATGCCATATCAGCAGCATTGGCTATATTCATAGCAAAACCTATACTAAATATACAATATAAAACATACAATCCGTTTCTTAAAAGTGCAGTATGTAAGTTTGACACCCAGTGATTGAGTATTGCATTGCACTTCTGGTTAAAAACACACACAAGCGCAGGTTGCCAAATTGACGACACCAGCAGGAGTGTGCCTGACTATCGAGCCTAAAGGCTGATTTAAGTCGTGTTCTAAATAAAAGTAACAGTATGCGATAGAAAGAAAATTTTCCATATCAAAAAGAGTTTTTGTTCTAACCAACACCTGAACTTTATATTTTAGAAACGGCCTCTATTTCTTGCAGCTGAGCAACAGGATAAACTGCACCTCATGTGCTTTATTCAGTGTTAAATGCTAATAATGGGAGTTTGAATGCCATTTTACATAACGTTTATTGCCATACTACTGAAAGCAGCAGCAGATAGTTCACCTCAGATCTTGAAAATGAAATAAACCATTTGAAATGGAACTTTAGAACTGTGAAACAGTGCAAGCCAACACATATCAGTGATTCAGCATGTACTTTTAATATTGTTAAGGAGGTTTAATATGTATTAATTAGGTTATAAACCTTACCATTTTGTTGGCATGCAGTGAGTGCACTATTCTGAACTTCTGAATGGCTGGATTTAAATTTCTGTCATGCTTCATCTGGTGCCAAATTGCTTATCACTGCAAATCTAGTCTCGTAGCATGTTGTTAGGACATAGGGGTTACAATGTAAACTGCTCACCTAATGGTTACGCTCATAATATTTATATTATTTGCTAATTAATAACCACCTCATGTGAAACTCTGAATCTGTGTCTCATTTTGGAGTCGGCTACTGTCCACCGGAAGTCACATTTCGGTCACAGATGCATGCTTTGAGAACCTTCCTGACTGAATTAAAAAAATACACTGTTTTCCACCAAGACAACCTGGGGTGCTGAAATATAATTGGCTAAATTGGCATTGTGTGGGTTAAATTACCAAAACAAAGACAGCCGTTCCGGCACGTAATTCATATGTTTAAACCAGAATATCTGACTTTAGCATTGCTTTTCAGATAAACAGGAATGTTCACTTAGCATGTTTCTTAAATATATGCAAACATATTATGGTATTTTAATGCTTTAGAAGAGTCAAAAACTTACATACAGCACCTTTAATAAACATTCAAAAAAAACATACAAATAAAAACAATACTGAAAAGAGTCATATACAGTCTTTTAGTTTGATTAGTGATAAATATTCTAAAATTCCTCCAGAAGACACCCTTTCAAACATTTCCTTTCAAATATTCCCTGAATAAAAACATTCTCTAAAGTTGTTTAAAAATACACATTCTATTAAAATATGTTTTATCATCCAAATATTCTCACATAAGTCACAACTACCCCCTTCAGTAAATATGAGTGTGTGAGTGGCCAATTCTACACTACCTGACAAAAGTCTTGTCGTTGATCCCAGTTGTAAGAGCAACAAATAATATCTTCTATTTGATCATTTGGAAAAGTGGCAGAAGGTACATTTTCCAATGAATCATCTGTTGATCTGCATCCCAATCATCACAAATACTGCAGAAGACCTTTTGGAACCCGCATGGACGCAATATTCTCACAGAAATCAGTCAAGTTTGGTGAAGGAAAAATCATGGTATGGGGTTGCATCCAGTATGGGGGCGTCTGCAGAGTGGATGGCAGCATACTGAGGTATCAAGACATTTGCGCTGCCCATTACATTACAAACCACAGGAGATGGCACATTCTTCAGCAGGATAGCGCTCCTTCTCATACGTCAGCCTCCACATCAAAGTTCCTGAAAGCAAAGAGGGTCAAGGTGCTCCAGAATTGGCCAGCTCAGTCACCAGACATGAACATTATTGAGCATGTCTGGGGTAAGATCAAGGAGGAGGCATTGAAGATGAATCCAAATAATCTTGATGAACTCTGGGAGTCCTGCAAGAATGCTTTCTTTGCCATTCTAGATGACTTTATAAATAAGTTATTTGAGTCATTGTAGAGATGTATGGATGCAGTCCTCCAAGCTCATGGGAGTCAAACACAATACTAATTATTTCTTTACTGCACCATGACATTATATTCTATTCTGGACATCATTTCTTTTAAGTGACAAGACTTTTGTCCAAGCATAATCAGACCTTACAGTCCATTAAATCACTAAAAATCAAGGCATGATCATATTTTATTTTGGTAAAATAAGCGTAATCTAGAGGCCTTTGCCTTTCATATAAGCCACTTCTGATACCAAATGATCAACTAGAAGTCAAGTTATTATTTGTTGTTCCTAAAATTTGGATAGGGGACAAGACTTTTGTCAGGAAGTGTACATCTCGTATGTACAACCTGATCATGTCTATTTTCAAAATGGTAACTTTCTATAATTTACAAATGGATTTACTTCATACAATTTGTTGTTTCTACATTCATCCCAATTTTGCATAGATGTTATTCTTAATGCAATATAATACATTATTATTATTATTATTAATATTATTATTATATTATTATTATTATTTGAATGATCTAGTTAAGCCACTTTGTAAGACAGTTTTTTCCTGCTTTCAGTCATACAGTACAGCCAGGAAAAAAAAGGTGTTCTGCTCAAGTTGTCTCGGGGGTATTTCAATGACAACAATCCTTAAGAAGCCACTAAAAAGGATTTTAAATGTTACAAGTGTAGAATCACCCTTGCTATTTCTGATTCTCATTTCCACAGTCATCCGAGAAAGAGCCATTGTTTTGACCGAATGCGCGTTTCCCCGCTCTGTGATGAGAAAATAGAGTCCTGTTTTCTTCCAGGTCTCTTTAGAAAAGCATAATGGAAACGTTGTGTCAAGTGTCAGAGAGTCGAGCTCAGAAAGTCTCTTTGTTTGTGAGTCATAATGGGCGACGCTGTACTGACGGAGGGACTCTTGGGACGGGGCAAAGAAATGCAGGGTACGGAGGGATTGCTCGTGTCTCTTTGAAGGATGAGATAGCATTTGCATTCCCTGCACAGCAATGCTTATTTCCAATATTGAAACCAAATGCAATGCTCTGAAAAATCCTCAGAGACCGACAGTCATCATTTATTCATATACTTTTTTTATTTGTCGTTTTAATTCCACTATAAATCTTTAGTCATTGCTTTATCGACTGTGGGGATATGGATTATAAACACACAGATTTTAAGTTGGACAGGTATATTATTGAATTTCTTATTAAAACGTGGTGCGGTTTGGCATTTGGGGTTACAAATGACACTTGTTTATTATTATTATTATTATTATTATTATTATTATTATTATTTTAATGATATTATAGATGCATGTGCTCACCAATGAGCCATTACATTATGACCACCTCTGTCCTTAAACAATGACATTTACATTACATTTAGTCAATCAGCAGATGCTTTTGACCAAAGCAACTTGCAATTGTGGAGGCATTAGGAGAAAAATATACAAGGGTGCTAATAATTCAGGATGGCTAATGATTCTGACTTTAGCTGTATATGCAGTGGGTACGGAAAGTATTCAGACCCCCTTAAATTCTTCACTCTTTGTTATATTGCAGGCATTTGCTAAAATCATTTAAGTTCATTGTTTTTCCCTCATTAATGTACAGACAGCACCCCATATTGACAGAAAAACACAGAATTGTTGACGTTTTTGCAGATTTATTCTAAAAGAAAAACTGAAATAGCACATGGTCCTAAGCAGTGTTGGGTAAATCAGATTACAATTTTCCAGTAGTAGTCAGTAATTTTAATCTGATTACATTACTAAATACTTCATGTATAAAGTAACTTTTACCTTTCTTTGAAGTTACTTTTAAAACATATATACCTTTAAAAATGCAAAATAAACTGCAGCTCTATTAATAATTTAATATTCACTGAAAAACATTACAATGGGTTGATCACAGCAGCTTGACATATTCAAAAGACTTAGAGATAGTTCACCCAAAACTTAAAATTCTCTCATCATTCACTTGTTCCAAACCTGTTCGTCTTTTTTTTTTAACACAAAAAAAGACATTTAGAAGAAAACTGGATACATGTAACCATTGACATCCATAGAATGAAAAAGCACTGCACTGTTGGGGTGTTCTGTGTTTGTCTGAAGTTCTTAGTTTACCGAAATGTGTATATTCAATAGAAAGTATGAAGCTGATTGGTCAGTTCTTGTCACGTCACTTGCGGTTTTCAACTGGGGGCACCTGGAAAATGAGATGCCTCCAGTTTTTACGCTTAATGAATTCAAAGTGATTTGAAGTAATGTGTGTATTACCACTTGAAGAAGCAACTACTCTCGACAGCAGCCATTTCAGCTCACATTCTCCAGCTATTTAAAAAGCACATGCTGTTGGTGCCAATAGCCTAGTGGTACTGCGTGCAGACATATTGCACAGAAGTGCTCACAGTGACTTGAGTTCAAATCCCGACTCGAGGTCCTTTGCCGATCCTTCCCCTCTCTCTGGTCTAAATGATTTCCTGACTGAAATCTCCACTGTCCTATATCATAATAAAGGTGAAAACCCCTGAAAAAAAATATTAACATCATTAACTGACGTTGCATCAGAAAATGTTATTTAAAAGAAGCGTTTTTTTTTTTCTAAAAATAATATTTGTAACGTAAGTAACGCAATTACGTTGACTTTAGTAACTGTAATCAAATTACACAAACTTAAATGTAATTCCTTACATTACTGTGTTCCCCAAAAATGTAATTAGAATACAGTAACGCATTACTGTGAAACACGTTACACCCAACTCTGGTCCTAAGTATTCAGACCCTTTGCTCAGAGTTTAGTAGAAGCACCCTTTAGATCTAATGCAGCCATGAGTCTTTTGCGGCAACAAGTTTTTCACACCTGGATTTGGCCATCCTTTGCCATTCCTCCTTGCAGATCCTCTCCAGTTCTGTCAGGTTGGATGGTAAACATTGGTGGACAGCCATTTTTAGGTCTCTCCAGAGGTGCTCAATTGGGTTTAAGTCAGGGCTCTGGCTGGGCCATTCAAAAACAGTCATGGAGTTGTTGTGAAGCTTCGTTATTTTAGCTGTGTGCTTAGGGTCAGTCTTGTTGGAAGGTAAACCTTCGGCTCAGTCTGAGGTCCTGAGCACTCTGAAGGAGGTTTTCATCCAGGATATCCCTGTACTTGGCTGCATGTGATATTTCAGTTTTTTTTTATAAATCTGCAAAAATGTCAACAATTCTGTGTTTATCTGTCAATATGAGGTGTTGTGTGTACATTAATGAGGAAAAAAAGGAACTTAAATGATTTTAGCAAGTGGCTCCAATATAACAAAGAGTTAAACATTTAAGGGGGTCTGAATACTTTCCGTACCCACTGTACATATAACCTAATTGTATATGTATAAATGCACAACTGTACATGCCATAAAAAGGTAAAACAGATAAAGCTGACAAGGTGACAGAGTAAGTTAAATAGGTTAGTTTAATTGATTGACTTTTACATTTTTTTATTCCACTTTAAACCTTCAGTCATTGTTCTATCGATCGTGGTAAAATGAAACATAAACGTGCTGATCTCGAGTTTGACAGCGCCATTATTGCATTTCTGAGCAAAACATGATGCAGACTGACATTCAGCATTGAATATGACTGTTGTAATATTATTTCTGTTATAAAGCAATGCATGTAGGTTTTTATAAACTGTGATAGCTTCAGCGTGTGCGTCAGCATGACTTGGTGGCTGACTTTGAATGTAATTTTGTCATAATTATAAACACGCTGAAAAAAACAAACTGATTTAGACGAAAACACAGAGATGTCTTATTAAAAATGCATGGTCTTTTTTGTTTGACAAACAGCAAATCTCTAGGCTCACCTGTGTTTATGTAAAATATACACATTGAGTTCAGGGTCTGATTAACCATGGGGGTAATATTAAATGCATTGCTGTGGCTAAAGGCGTTTTCAACCTGCTCTGTAATTGTTAGATATAAACATATAAAAATAATAAGGATGTTTCACTTTTATTTTTCTTCTTTTGTGTATGTTTTTACATTTAAATATGTTTTATTATAAATATTATATATAAATATTAGTTATAAATATTACATAAATTAAAAATATACAAAATATGTATTATTGTGTGTGTAAATGCATGATTGTATGAATGTATTTTTTTTGTATTTCATTGCATTTTTTTATTTCATTTAATTTTTTTATTTTATTATTTTTGTATTTTATTTTTGTAGTCCATTTAATGTATTTATTTTAATTTTTGCATTTTTCTATTTAATTTTATTTTGTATTTTATTTAATCTTTGAATTTTATATAATTTTTATATTTTATTTAATTTTTGTATTTAATTTTTATTTCATTTAATAAAATTTTTGTATTTAATTTTTGTATTTTTTAATTTTATTTTAGTTTGTTTTTATATTTATTTAGTTTTTGAATTTTGAACTTTATTTTGTTTTTGTATTTTATTTTATTTTTGTATTTTTTATTTATTTATTTAATATTATTTTTGTATTTTATTTAGTTATTTTATTTTATTTTTTAATTTAATTTATTTATTTATTTATTTATTTTATTTTATTAAAAAAAGCCAGCAGATCTACCGCCTTTTAATCTTACTGTAATTCTAACTTTGGAAGAAGTAAAAATAGGTAAAAACAACAACAAAACACTTAACAACAAACAATAAATATGACAAAACTATATGTAAAAATAATGGTGTAAAAAATTATATAATGACAACATATGTAAATATGTTTTGATACAAATATAATTTGATTCAGCTTAAACATTTAAAGCAGCAGCAATTTTTTTTTTTACAAATAATTAATAAATAAATAACAAATAAATAATTTCACCGGATAAAACTAATAGCGCTATTTGGAAAGAATTTACATACGTTTATGTTATGATTATTTTGTAGAGTGCATTAAACATATGAAACCAATCAAAATTATTGATAAAAACAGCAAAGATATACTGTAATTGAAATAAACAACAACAGATTTACTTTTTTTTTTTTTTTTTTTGGGGGGGGGGGGGGGGTCTAGCAGTATTCAGATACACAAATTAAGTAATCAAATGTAAAATAACAGTGTAGTTTTCATTGTGTGTATAAATACTTACGTACAATCCATCTTTCTTAACGTTAAAACATTATAATTTCTTGTGCATGAATGCTTTAAACACTTACACAGTCACATGCCTTTAAAACACAAACACGGTCAACTATGGTTCTTGGACAACTACAATCCCAAATCAACATTGCAAATCCTGCGATGTGACTATTGCAGATGCACACATTGTTGTATCCATGCTGAAATGATGAAATGCAGCCCTGTTACTCACTATATTACTTTGTCATTTTTTGGACCATATTTGCAACCACATTTTGAACATTTACAGTACATGTATAAGCATGACTGAAACACTACTGACCAATCGGAAGGACTTCACCTATTTAATAAGTAATGATTTCTACGTTTTTGTATTATGAATGTTATGGATGCTGATGTAGTGATGGAGTCTGTGTTGCGTTCTTGTTATAATGCAGCAATAGTCCTGCTATGTCAGTTATGTAATTGCCATTGATGTGGAAATGATGCTCTATTTTTAAGTGCAGCTCACTCAGGAAGACTTTTCAGAAGTCAACCGAAGATTTTATTTCCCCCTTTCTGTACTTCTGGTCAATAAACAGACTTCAATAAACAAATTTCCACAGCTTTGGGTTATTTTAGGATGCTAAAAAAATGAAATCCTGCCATTCTATTCAAACAGGACAGTCAGAACGCAAACAGATCAATGTGATTATCCACCGTGCAGAAATCTGAGACAGTTTAACCTTTCAATCGATCATTGAATTGGCCCGCTTTAATTGAGCAGTTATTAGGATTGTCTCCACATGTCTGAATTATATGGCTAATTCCGGTAAAGGTCACTGAAATAGATCGTATCTATCAAAACGATCTCATTTATCTTCACTCATGTGTTGTCTGTGTGTGTGTTGCGGACTGATACTCTGGCACTCGGTGGTATTGATCTTGGAAGGAATGTCTGACGTGTGTTGGTCATCCTGGTTTCAAAGTTTGTTTTCTGAAGCAAAGACAACAGAGCAGAATTAAAGTATGTATGAAATCTAAATTTATTAGAGGTGGGCATAGATTAATTTGTTTAATTTAGATTAATCTAGATTAAAATGGCTCATTTGAATTCTGCCGAAGGCATTCAGAATATGTGTGCTACCCAAATAATAAGTCTTTGAGAACGGGTTTCTCAAGCCAGGTGGCGTATTAGACCAGGGGCTCATGTCCGGTTTCCAAAATGCATCACAAACTACTTGAGAAACTGTTCTACTATGATAATTGGTGATGAAAATAAATGATGTTCAATAAGATGCACTTGTGTTTACTAACTGTTTATTCAGTTAAACATGATATTTGAACTGTAGGCCTACATAAGCTCCAAACAGCAATTTTTGATTACCTTAATCTGACTAAAGTCATAACTGAACTAAACAGAAATGGAATTAAGACATGGAGTATGCAGATATTAGTGGCATTATTGAAGTAAACACCGCGGTCTTTAGGACCTTTCGTCATATTTTCCGAACAAGATCCACACACGGCTGTCAGTAAAGGACCGCACACACAAACACATCGCGAAATGCGGAAGTTTTTTCTTTCCATTTGGCGTGCATTATTAAATTCCATAACACTCTCACCACTTTTTACTTCTTACTTGCGTCTAATACCCCAGTTTGTCACAATGGCATGAATGAAATGCTCGTGAGGTAAAGTGAAACTGCCGAACTGCAGTTAGAGTCAGGCATCCTGCTGATTTGATTCAGAAGGGCACTCTTTTGTCAGACGGCTCACTGGTCAGGTATACATCCGCGCTAATATACATCAAGGTGAAAGTCATCATACCTTGCGTAAAATAGACCCAGCTCCCAACCCAAGTCTGAGAATAGATTAACGGCAATATTTTTTTTATCGCGCGATAAGAGTCTCACGTTAACGCCGATAACAGCCCACCACTAAAATTTATAATGTCTATTCTATTTTGCTAGCGCACATTGTTATTCTTTAGATTGGCATTTAATCAAGTTAATCAACAAAATTTTTTTGTAGTAATCTTCAATCAAATTTGACCATTTTGGAGTGCCGGTCCTTCAGTTTGACAGCTTCAGACACAATATTCTTAACCACGCCCCTTTTACTGTTAGTTTGGTATGAGGGAATGATGTGCAAAAAGAAAGCCCCGCCCCCTTCTCAATATTTTGTTTCAGTATGCTATATGCACTGCAAGTTAAATACATTTTTATTTAATATTTTCCTCTAACATATAACTATACTCATTTTTGGGCCATTATTGAAAGTTTGTGTTAGATTAATCTAGATTTATGGAGCTTAAAATGTGCCAAAGCAACCTGATTTTGAATTGTGTTCATTGGAATTTTTAACAATTGCAATTTAATAAAACTGAATATTATATGTCATTATAATTGTTTTGAATTTGAAATTCTTATCTTGAATATTGAACATCTGAAATTTAAGACTACTGATTTTTTTTAAATAAGATGTACAGTTGAAACCAGAAGTTTACATACACTGTACAAAAAGGCACATAACTTTTAAAAAAAGGTCAGATGTTATTGTGACTAAACTTTTTCTCTTTTAGGTAAGTTAGAATTATCACATTTGTTTCTGTTATGCTTAATAGCAGAATAATGAGAGAGATATTTTGAGAAATTGTTATAACTTTTCTTGAAAGTCAAGTTTACATACAATAAGATTAATATGCCTCTGAAAAAGCTCAGATGATGGTGTCAAGGTTTTGGAAGTTTCTGATTGGCTAATTGAAAACATTTGAGTTAACTGGAGGCACAACAGTAGAATAGTATTTAAGGAAACCTCAAACACACTGCTTCCTTGTGTGACAACATGGGAAAACCAACAAGCCAGAATAACAAAAAAGCCAGATTACAATTTGCTAAATGACACTGGGAAAAAGAATAATTTTTAGAGACATGTCCTGTGGTCTGATGGAGCTAAGATTGAACTGTTTGGCCATAATGACCAGTGTTAAATTTGGAGGACAAAGGAGAAAGCTTGCAAGCTTAGGAACACCATGCCAACTTTGAAGTATGGAGGCGGCAGCATCATGTTGTGGGGCTGTTTTGCTGCAGGAGGGACTGGTCCACTTCACAGCATAGATGGCATCATGAAGAAAAAACATTATGTAGAAATACTGAAGCAACATCTCAAGACATGAGCCAGGAAATTAAAACTTGGCCACAAATGGGTCTTCCAAACAGACCATGACCCTGAGCATACTGTCAAATTAGTTAAAATGTGCTTTAAGGACAACAGATTGAATGTTTTGGAGTGGCCATCACAAAGCCCTGAGCTCAATCTTATAGAACATTTGTTGGCAGAGTTGAAAAGGCTTGTGCGAGCAAGACAGCCAACAAATCTGACTCAGTTACAGCAATTCTGTCAGGAGGAATGGGCCAAAATTCCTTCAAACTATTGTGAGAAGCTTGTGAAAGGATATCCAAAACATTTGACCAAAGTTTCTCTCATTATTCTGGCATTTAGCAAACGTAAATCATTTAGGTAATCCTAACGGACCTAAAATAGTAAACGTTTAGTATGATTTACCATCAGACATTTTTAAAAAAAATGGTTATGTTCCTTTTTTTAGAGTGTATGTAAACTTCTGGTTTCAACTGTACAGTATATAAAACTTATTTATTTTTTTCTGAATTCCTAGACTGCAGATAACCAGTTTGTAAAAATACAGTTTCAAGTTTTTTAAGATGAAGAAACTCATATATGCACAGTGTCTCAAAAAAACAAAAAACAAGCAGTAACATATCATACAAAAATAAGGCTGCTTATCGAACTACAGGAATAAGAATGATTGAATTTCGTACAGGAATAACAGAGCAATCAGTGCATTAGAATAACCCTTTTATTTATTTTCCTTGGTGATGACGTAATGATGACGTATTTATTTTTAGCTTTGTGAAGCTTAAATAAAAGTGGTGTTTTCGAATGAAGATAAGAGTTTGATCATAGGTTTCTGAGAACTAAAATGTTGCAGTGCTTCACGTTTTCTTCGTGAATTTCTGAATAAAAACTGGACAAACGATTGATTGGATTCCTTGTTGGAGAAAATTTATCACACTGAATCAGTATGTGGTATGTCGGGGAGTGGTCGTCCAGGTACTGCCGTTACTGTTAAAAAATATAACCACTGTCGAAGACATGGTACTGATCCAAGAAGAAGACTCACCACACACCCATTGCTCTGTCCAACAGATTGCACAGGGGTCTGGCAATTAATTAATTAATTAATTCTGACTTCAACTGTATATATATATATATATATATATATATATATATATATATATATATATATATATATATATATAGGCGACGCAGTGGCGCAGTAGGTAGTGCTGTCGCCTCTCAGCAAG
This sequence comes from Danio kyathit, assembly GCA_903798195.1. Lineage (NCBI taxonomy): Eukaryota > Metazoa > Chordata > Actinopteri > Cypriniformes > Danionidae > Danio > Danio kyathit. The sequence goes on along the minus strand of LR812530.1, from coordinate 8,380,573 downwards.
AAGGTCGCTGGTTCGAGCCTCGGCTGGGTCAGTTGACGTTTCTGTGTGGAGTTTGCATGTTCTCCCTGCGTTCGCGTGGGTTTCCTCCGGGTGCTCCGGTTTCCCCCACAGTCCAAAGACATGCGGTACAGGTGAATTAGGTAGGCTAAATTGGCTGTAGTGAATGAGTGTGAATGAGTGTGTGTGGATGTTTCCCAGAGATGGGTTGCAGCTGGATGGGCATCCGCTGCGTAAAAAATGTGCTGGATAAGTTGGCGGTTCATTCCGCTGTGGCGACCTCGGATTAATAAAGGGACTAAGCCGACAAGAAAATGAATGAATGAATATATATATATATATATATATATATATATATATATATATATATATATATACATACACACAGTTATGTAAGTCAGAATTATTAGCCCCTCTGTTTATTTTTTTCCCCAATTTCTGTTTAACAGAGAGAAGATTTTTTCAACACATTTCTAAACATAATAGTTTTAATAACTCATTTCTAATAACTGATTTATTTTATCTTTGCCATGATGACAGTAAATAATATTTGACTAGATATTTTTCAAGACACTTCTATACAGCTTAAATGACATTTAAAGGCTTAACTAGGTTAATTGGGTTAACTAGGCAGGTTAGGGTAATTAGGCAAGTTATTGTATAACGATGGTTTGTTCTGTAGACTATCGGAAAAAAAATTGCTTAAAGGGGCTAATAATTTTGACCTTAAAATGGGTTTTAAAAAATTTAAAACTGCTTTTATTCTAGCTGAAATAAAACAATTAAGACTTTCTCTAGAAGAAAAAATATTATCAGACATACTGTGAAAATTTCCTTGCTCTGTTGAACATCATTTGGGAAATATTTTAAAAAGAAATGAAAGGGGGGCTAATAATTCTGACTTCAACTGTGTGTATATATATATACTGTATATATATATGTGTGTGTGTGTGTGTGTGTGTGTGTGTGTGTGTGTGTGTGTGTGTGTGTGTGTGTGTGTGTGTGTGTAAATATCAAAATCACACAAAACAGGAAACCGTTAATGAACATGGCATGTTTTTATATATTCAGTAGCCTGAGTTTCATTCACTAATAATTGCATGCTTCATTTGCAGTTATACACAAACGTGAACTTGGTAGGAAACAAATATCTAACTGTATAATTAATGTGATCTAGACCTCATGCTGATAGTAAAAAAAAGAAAAATGCTATGCTACACCAGTGCTGGGCTTACAGTACATGTGTTTTTTTTTTAAGTGATTCACATTTCCTAATGCATTTGATTCAGAAATCCCAGTGCGCTGGTTAAAATATAATTGCTCTTTCTTTTTTTTCCCCTTGTTTTTTTTTTTTCTTCACAGTTTAGATCACACGACAGCCATCCGTACCGGTGTTCAAAAGCAGACTCTTACTGTGCTGTACTTAACGCAGAGAGACAATGAGCTTGTTAAGCGAGTAAAATCTCAATTTCATTTCATTCCGTTTGGACCTGCCTCATAAGACAAATTTAAGGCTTGAGGGAGTTTGCAATGGTCTGAAGGATCCGGCAAAGGCTTTTTTTTTTATTTCTTTGAAGGAAATGAGCTCCCAGATTAATTGAGCTTGCGAACATCGGCTTGATTTTTAAGGTGGATCCGTGTTACAGAACATCGCTGTGCTTTTCTAATGGATCGTGCCACGTGTCCTCCGTGGATTCACTGATAGTGGAAATATGCTGTTAAAAGGAAATATGTTTTGTCGTTAATATCTAGATGACCTAGCCAAATTGTCTCTTGCCTAAATGCTTCTGCGGATCAATGCCATTTGTTATGCTTACAGCTGGCAGGGACTGACAGGTAATTAAAAAGCAAAGCAAACATGGGTTTCAGGGCCATATAACCAATAATTCCTCATTATCTCCACAAAGCAGACATTAACGCACTGAGGGAGAGGGGAATTTGCAGAGCGATGGTCATCCAGCTGAATATCAAGCTCATTTCGGGATGATATTGGGAAATATATGCATAGTAATGATGTGACCTTTTTCAAACAGAAGTTTAAGGGCAAGCGGGTTGACTTAAGATTATACTTAACGGATTTCATTGATATTCTTTTGATACGGTGTCGTCAGTCATTTGCAGTTTTAGTAATTTTGTAAAATCAACACAATGATTTTTCTTTAACTGTTTCAGTTTGGACTCTTGCATTTTTATAATATCCAAAGTACTATAATGCCAGGGACATACATTTTTAACATTAATAACAAACCACTTACCGACTGGTTTACTATTGGTGATCATATCAGAAACATTTCCGATGGATCATGTGATGCGATGAGTCAAATAAATGAAGTCTTGGTAAACAAGAGACAATTTATTTTCAAATATGAAAAAAAGAGTCATGTTAAGAACATATATTATATTATATTATATTATATTATATTATATTATATTATATTATATTATATTATATTATATTATATTATATTATATTATATTATATTATATTATATTATATTATGTTATATTAGGTGGGAGGCGTGCGTTGGCTTGAGTGTCCTAGAGCCCCACACCGGTGCTGATATAGATATAAAACCATATCGCACTGCTACTCATGTAATATTGCGTTTATACAACAGTTCGACGGCATAATTGTGTGCATAAAAAAGAAAATCAAACACAGAGAGTCTCAAAACCCATTTGTAACTTTCTTCTGCCATTCATTCACATCTGCAGCTGACGTCAGAACAGCAGAAACCGTTGCTCATTTACCAACGTCACTATAGAGCTAGTATTGAATGATTCTCTAGCGTAATGTCTAAAGTAATGACTAAACAGGGGATTTTGCTCACATTTTAAGATTATCAGGCTGAACAGCATGAAATGCCATCAGTCTAAAGAGATTTCCCAGTATTCCTCTGTTGCAATCGGGAAATCACAATATTAGTATGGTATAAATACAGCACTACAACATACAAAAGAGAAAGATCGACTTAGAAAGTCATTTACCTGTTTAATAATGATTCGATCAGCTGTAGTTTGAGATTATGCTGTTTTTCTCTTAGGGCTTATTATGAGGTCTCTGTCACAATCTTGTGGATGAACATCGTCAACCGTCTTTGTTGAAATACAGGCTAATGGCTGCCGAAGCACTGTTGTTAAGAAATTATAAATATTTTAATATTTAATAATATTTTAATAAACTTAACAGTTTGTTAATAATATGTGTATTATTTAGATATTATTGTAGTTTAATTAATATTCTGAATGAACTACATTACTTTATAGGTTCATTTAGTAAGTTTGTCATTCATTTCTATTATTTTAATTGGTTTTGCTGTTTTTCTGCATTACACGTGTAGGTATTTTATGATTATTTAAATATTATAGTTTCAATAATATTCTGAATGAACTATGTTTAGTAATCTTGTCATTCACTTTGATTATTTTATCAGGTTTTGCTCTTTTCTGCAAGTTACACACATATTTTATTATTAACTAAATATTATTATAATTAAATACTATTCTGAATGAACTACATCAATTTATAGATTCATTTAGTAATTTTGTCATTCACTTTCATCATTTTAATAGGTTTTGCTTTGAAACGTTTTCTAAAATACTGATGTAACTTTAAAAAGTTGCACAATCTATCATTGCTGCTGCTGCTGCTGCTTTCTGAAGATCAAAAAGAACCCTGTTTGTGCTAGATTAAACAAATATCTCTATTTTTTAAAAGAATTCATAATTTTAGATACATTGGGATGATTTTGTAAAAGTGTTCATCTCCATAAAATATATTAACCAATCGCATAACTTATCATAAATACAGTAGAGCAAATGTATAAATAAAATACATTTATGATTTTGGGAGTCTAGCAGTATTTAGATACCCCAATTGAATAATTAAATTTAAAATAGCACTGTATAGTTTTCATTGTGTGTGTGTGTGTGTGTGGTGTGTGTGTGTGTGTGTGTGTGTGTGTGTATATAGATGTATGTTTGCATGTATGTGTATATACAGTTGAAGTCAGAATTATTAGCACCCCTCAATTATTAGTCACCATGTTTATTTTTTCCCCCAATTTCTGTTTAACGGAGAGAATATTTTTTCAACACATTTCTAATCATAATAGTTTTAATAACTCATCTCTAATAACTGATTTATTTTATCTTTGTCATGATGACAGTAAATAATATTTGACTAGATATTTTTCAAGACACTTCTATACAGCTTAAAGTGACATTTAAAGGCTTAACTAGGTTAATTAGGTTAACTAGGCAGGTTAGGGTAATTAGGCATGTTATTGTGTAACGATGGTTTGTTCTGTAGACTATCAGAAAAAATATATAGCTTAAAGAGGCTAATAATTTTGTCCTTAGAAAATGGTGTTTAAAAAATTAATAACTGCTTTTATTCTAGCCGAAATAAAACAAATAAGAGTTTCTCCAGAAGAAAAAATATTATCAGACATACTGTGAAAATTTCCTTGCTCTGTTAAACATAATTTGGGAAATATTTAAAAAAGAAAAAAAAAATCAAAGGGGGGCTAATAATTCTGACTTCAACTGTATATGCTCAAACAGTAACTTTATGGTTAAACTCCATACAATCATGAGTGTTTAATACTTTATTACTTTAATCGTGAGTCTACAATACTGATTCAACATTACAGATTATGTGATATGAATATTGCTGATGCACATATGGCGATATAAATGCTGAAACAGTATATTCTGCAGTCCTATTTGTGTGTAATATGAACCATGTTTTGTAACGGTCAAGAAGACTCAGAGATCATTCAGCATCTGCACAGTTTTATTTACAAGAGGAGTGTGCAGTGGGTTCAGGGGGAGTTGGAGATTTAGCGGAGGGATGAAGATCAGGATCATCTGTAGATCAGGTTGTGTTTGTTGATCCACAGGTGCTTTAGTTTCAGATCTTGCGTGTAGCGATGAAACAGCAGCCCTCCATCTCTCTTCTCCTTCAGGAGTTTTCTCTCCTCCTTTTTCTTTGCCTTCTCCTTGGCCCAGAGGGACCGAGGGCAGCGGGAGAAGTCCTCATATGATGAAGAACATGCTCTGGGCAGAGCGGTAACATCATGAGCTTCAGGAAACACACTCAGAAGAGCTCCTCGTCTTGTAGGAGGACGTACTGAGGAGTAGCGGGAGAACATCTGATATGACGGACACGCTCCAGGCAGAGCGGCAGCATCATCAGCGTCAGAAAACACACTCACAGGAGCTCCTCGTCTTGTAGGAGGACGAATAACTCCACCATCAGGAGACTGAGAGGTAAACTCGAAGTCTCCAGCTTCAACGAGGTCCTCCTTGCTTTGATGGAGATCCATCACTATGCTCATCCAGGATTCTTCCTCCTTTTCCTCCCAAGCAACCTTTCGTCTCAATGGTCTGGGACTTGCAGGAGAGCTACAGGCTTGGATCTCCTCAAACTCTTTCTCCTCATCCTCAGTGTTGACGTCTGGAGGAGATGCAGAGCACAGCTGAGGCTTTGCTGGACTCAGAGGAGCAGCTCGTCTGGTAGGAGGACGAACTGAGGAGCAGTGGAAGGAGAACAGCTCATCTGGTGCAGGAACAGGACGTGGAGGAACAGGCCATGATTTTGGAGACCCTGGCAGCGAGTGAATGTGAACATCTCCAGAGACGCCTGGAAGCTCAGGTAGGTCTCCGTCATTGGACATCAGCACAGAAGGTTTGGCAGGAGGTTTAACTTCCACCAAAAGAGGATTTGGCTCCTTCAGCTTTCTTCTGAGCCGTTTCTTCCTGCACTTTTTGTCGTTCTCAGTGCAGTCGATGGCTTTGTTCTCTGCACGTTTCTCAACCACCACCGGTTCTTGCGGAGCACACTTCTGTGTCTCCGTAACACGCAAGAAAGGTGTAAAACAGCCAAAAAGCTTTCGAAATGCTCTGCTGAACAGCGCCATCATGAAAAACGAAAGGCCAAAATCAATTCAATAAGCAGGAAAAGTAGCTGTGGATAACTGTTAACTCCTCAAACACCAACAGAAGGTCAGATTTAGAACTGCAGTTTCTGCCAGAGCGGAATTCTAATGATGACATCATAACATTCTACTCTCGGAACACTGTGAGAAGCAGCAAATGCACACACACCTACATTCTACATTCACACTAAGACACACACACACATGCACACACACACACACACACACACACACACACACACACACACACACACACACACACACACACACACACACACAAATAAATGCAGCTTTGATAAACAAATTCCCATTCACAATCTTGTGTGCAAGTATATTACAGTTTTTCCCAATTGTTTACACACATTTTCTGAAAGCATGTCTCATTTTGTCAGAACACACAAATCACAAAACACACACACATTGGGCAAAACCCTTCAATTCTCCTGCAAAATGAAACTTTACATTCAAAACAATGTGATTCCTTCTCAAAATGGTGTTTTGTTTTCAAATGACACACACAAACCATCACATGAAGAGACATTTATAAGAACCATTTGAACACTGATGTGCTTAATGTAACACACTATGACCACTTCTTCTCCATTCATCATACGTGATGACTTACTGTGAGCCTTTTTTTGTTCGGTGTTACAATTACCGCAGACAGTACACAACAATTTTGTTTTTATAGAAAACACACAAATACACGGTACCAAATATATTTTACTGTATTTTTCCCATAAAAATGGTGTACATCCCAACCAACACAAAGTTGCGCATAATGTGGTCTATATATGCCATCAACCAAAGTATTTACAGAATACAGTTACAGTAAAAATAAATAAATAAATGTAAAAAAAGTGTGGATTTCAGTCATACACTTTCCATCCCCAGGCAGAAAAAAATTCCTCACTAGGATTGAGAAATGGAGAATATGAGATGAGCTCTGATTTCCAAATTGCAATTTTGTGTGACAGGTGTTTACCCATGTGATGAGTTCGTATGCAAAGTAGGACAACTGACTTTACAATTTTGAATGACAGTGTGTTCCTTGTGAAAACAAGAGATTTTCTGCATGAAAATTGTGTCAAATGCAGAGAATTGTGTGTGGTGTTTTGAAAAAAAGTGTGTTTTAAACCTGCAATTTGAGTGTAAAGCAGGAATTGTGCTTGTAGTTTAGCAGAATTGGTTCAGGGGGTTGGTGCATCAGTTACATGTTGTAGTCATTGTGTCTAAAGTACAAGTAATTGTGTGTAAACAATTGGGAAAAACTGTAACCCTAATTTACTGTTGGGGATGTTTTCATCCACTCTGGGATGGTTTTGAGTGTTAATTTGGCCATAGCTGTTTCTGTGTTTCAGCTAGCAGATTGATTTTTAGTGACAAATCTCATTTTGACACATATTTTGAGAAAATGCTTTGACATATTTTAAGGAAATACTTGCTTAAACCCTAACCTAGATGCTTATAGCACAATTTATAAAACGATTCATTCTTTTAGCAAAACCACTCACTGAGTTTGCGAAATTAAAAGCACAAACACTGCTTGCACTAAGTTTGCAATTTTGTAACACACACTTTGCAAAATTGTAGGTACAATCCACTGCACAGCACTCTTTTTGCAGAGCTGTTCTGCCAACTGTCTGGCACACTGTCACATGTGAAAACTGTTTTAGATAATTAGTTCACTTTGCAATCAGATACTTTCCCCGGTGCCTTGGACTAGAGGACACTGCATGTGATGTAGATGAAATTTTGTGGCCGGACCCAGACAGACGACACGATGTAGTCTGATTTTTTTTTTTTCTCAGTGAAATTACTATTTTGTGTTTTGATTTGTAAAAACACTTTTGCTTGTTTTACAGTTTTTCCCAATTGTTTACACACAATTACTTGTACTTTAGACACAATGAACAAATGAACAAATTCTGCTAAACTACAAGCACAATTCCTGCTTTACACTCAAATTGCAGGTTTAAAACACACTTTTTTTCAAAACACTACACAAAATTCTCTGCATTTGGCACATTTTTCATGCAGAAAATCTCTTGTTTTCACAAATAACACACTGTCATTCAAAATTGTAAAGTCAGTTGTCCTACTTTGCATACTAACTCATCACATGGGTAACCACCTGTCACATATAAACGCAATTTAGAAATCAGAGCTCATCTCATATTCTCCATTTCTCAATCCTATTGAGGATTTTTTTCTGCCTGGGGATGGAAAGTGTATGACTGAAATCCACACTATTTTTTAAATTTATTAATTTATTTATTTTTTACTGTAACTGTATTCTGTAAATACTTTGGTTGATGGCATATATAGACCACATTATGTGCAACTTCGTGTTGGTTGGGATGTACACCATTTTTATGGGAAAAATACAGTAAAATATATTTGGTACCGTGTATTTGTGTGTTTTGTATAAAAACAATATTCTGAAATATTTTACAGTGCACTTCTGTAGGCCTGTGTACTGTCTGCAGTAATTGTAACATTGAACAAAAAAAGGCTCACAGTAAGTCATCACGTATGATGAATGGAGAAGAAGTGGTCATAGTGTGTTACATTAAGCACATCAGTGTTCAAATGGTTCTTATAAATGTCTCTTCATGTGTGTGTCATTTGTAAACAAAACACCATTTTGAGAAGAAAGTACATTGTTTTGAATGTAAAGTTTCATTTTGCAGGAGAATTGAAGGGTTTTGCCCAATGTGTGTGTGTTTTGTGATTTGTGTGTAGAGTTCTGACAATATGAGGCATGCTTTCAGAAAATGTGTGTAAACAATTGGGAAAAACTGTAATGTGTGTAAATAAACACCAGTACTTGAAGTTTGCATCCCTGTATGTTTACAGAACTATGAGAAAGGTGTGACCTCAAACTGACATAGGGCTTACTCACACTATGCTATCCGAACCGTGCCCAGGCCTGTTTCCTGGATCGTTTGAGAAGTGTGAGTGCTCTGAATCGGGCTCAGGTATGGTACACTTGGGTGGCCCTGGCCCGGTTGGAAGAGGCGGGCCAGAGCGCGGTTCACTTGGGCTCAGGCGCGGTACGCTTACAGTGTGATTGCAAGCGTGCTTGATCCCGAAACTGAAAGCGAGACGGACTTTTATAAAGGGACTGTTTCATATGGATTAATTAATCATTCGTACTGTTTAATGAACGCAAACTGTCGTAGATTATTAAAAACGCAGACCCCTCACTGCACGTCAGCTGCACCTTCAGCAAACTTCCTAATTCCTGCAGCACGAGGACTTTATGATTGTTTATGAGCGTCAAAAGTGGCTGATCTGTTCGGCGAAATATTAGACTGCGTGTCACCGCAAATGACTTAAACAATATAACTAGAGAAATCTCCACTGTGCTGAGCAAGAGCGCTTACTGAGCAGCGTGTCATCGATGACATAAGCGTGCCCAGGCCCGAATGTAATGTGAGTGCGGGCCGCCGGGGGAGACGGGAGGGGGAACAAGCGTGCTTTGGCCCGGTTGAAGGCAACTGTACATAGTGTGAGTACGGCCATAGCCTGGCTTGTGCTCAGAGAAGGCAAAAGCCAGATGTTTTTTTTTATTATTTATTATTATTATTTTTTATTTACCTTTCAAAAACAACAATTTAGGCCAAACTCAGTCCAATCATAATCTTGCACACACTGATTGAAAAATGTCATACACTGAATCAAATATAAAGCCACAAAATGACACAAAAACAAAACAAAACAAACAAATAAACCAACAAACAACAAAAAAGAATAATAATAATTACTTAACAAAAAAAGAACAACATACCGTGCAGACATCAAATAGAAACTCTGTAAGGGGTTAAATAAAACCATATTCTTGAAACAAATCATACAATTGTTTAGTCTTCTCACTCTTCATTCGTTTTAAAGCTTCTACATAGGTGGCAAACTCCTTTTTAAAGACAATCAGTTGAGGAGCTGTTTTCTAAGCAAAACCCAGATGTAGTTTTTATTCATTCCATCAGTGTGTAGTTGGTAGGCCTGTCACAATAATCAATATATCGACTAATCGCACAATACATGGACATGACCTCAATAATTTTTGGTGATGCAATATATATCACCCGAACATAAAAACCAATTCCAGCAAAATTTTAGCCCAGGATATGTGTTTTAACATTCTGATTCCAATGCCTAATTATTTAATTATTAAAATGACTATAATTACAGTTTTTCTTAGTTGTTTACACACAATTACTTGTACTTCAGACACAATGACTACAACATGTAACTGATGCACCAACCCCCTGAACCAATTCTGCTAAACTACAAGCACAATTCCTGCTTTACACTCAAATTGCAGGTTTAAAACACACTTTTTTTCAAAACACTACACAAAATTCTCTGCATTTGGCACATTTTTCATGCAGAAAATCTCTTGTTTTCACAAGGAACACACTGTCATTCAAAATTGTAAAGTCAGTTGTCCTACTTTGCATACTAGGGGGGGGGAATACAGTAAAATATATTTGCTACCGTGTATTTGTGTGTTTTGCATAAAACAATATTCTGAAATATTTTACAATGCACTTATGTAGGCCTGTATACTGTCTGCAGTAATTGTAACACTGAACAAAAATAGGCTCACAGTAAGTCATTATGATAAATGGAGAAGAAGTGTTTTACATTAGGCACATCAGTGTTCAAATGGTTCTTAAAAATGTCTATTCATGTGATGGCTTGTGTGTGTCATTTGAAAACAAAACACCATTTTGAGAAGGAAGTACATTGTTTTGAATGTAAAGTTTGATTTTGCAGGAGAATTGAAGGGTTTTGCCCAATGCGTGTGTGTTTTGTGATTTGTGTGTAGAGTTCTGACAATATGAGGCATGCTTTCAGAAAATGTGTGTAAACAATTGGGAAAAACTGTAAATGAAATATTCGTAAGAATAAAATATTACGTGTTCTTTGGAGAAGTGTACTTGGATTGTGATGATATCGTATTGTCATTCTGGCATTATATAATGAGTGGCATAAAATTTTGTTAAAATGACCATAATATCATTTATCGCAATATATTTTGGTGCAATATATCGTACGACAAAAAATAGAAATCGTGACAGGCCTAGTAGTTGGAGCATTGTGTGCTTATTACAGTTTTTTCTGATAGCTTAAGCACATTTTTTGTAACTATTGGCTATTTTTGCAGAACTCTACACACAAATAAGAAAACCCTTCACCAAATCTGCAAAACATTTTAGTTCTCCTGCAAAAGCTGATAAACCTTGCTGAACTCTTCAAACCTTCGTAAAAATGGTATTTTTGTATCAAACATTTAACACAAGCCATCACATTAATAAGCACACAATGCTCCAACTACACACTGATGGAATAGATAAAAAATACATCTGGCTTTTGCTTTAAAAACAGCTCCTTTATATATATTTTTTCACTTTTTATACTGAAAATACGGCATTTTGTGTGTGTGTTTTCACGAAATCAGTGATATCATTTATGAATTTGGCAATTAAAGAGTTAAAATCCTGTAATTTTTAAAAACATTTAGTAGTTTTGATCAGGACTAAGATTGATTAACAGATTTATGTAAAAAAAAAAAAAGAAAAAAGTATTTATCTGATGCATTTTTACAGCAGTTTAATTCAATGTTTTCATCCTGAACATAACAAAAGGGTAGTACATTTGAACAGTGCACAAGGGTTAATCAAATGACATAGTTTATCATCGGTCACATTCTAAAAGTGTTTATATTTATGAACAAAACTGGGTTATTTAACTTTTTTCCAATTAACTTCACTCTCTTCCTGTAGTCTTAAGACCCGAGCAGAAATTATATCCACGCCACCATTAAGCACATGCCTTTGTTAAGCACTGAAAGTAATTAAAGGTGCTCAGTTACAAAAGCCTACATAGATCTCTTTAATGTGAATAAACTTATTCAAGCAGAAGGCAGCAGGCATTGTCTAAAACGTGCGCGAAATGAGTTTCAAGCCGAGTCATAACTTTAGGGAGTGTATTGTCGCCAGCCGTAAAAGTGAAGCTTGAATAACAACAAGAGCAAACAAATGGAGTGGAAAAAAGCCTGGTAAAGTCAGGTGACCGACTAATGCTTTGCTGTGTGTGTGTGTGTTAACTTGTAATTGAATTTTCAGTTGTCACAGGTATGTACATACAGCTCTCCAAGGCTATTTTGAGTCCTGAGCTCTATTGACTGAAGGGAAAATAACATGCTCTCTCAAATCAAGTCATCAGTTTAATTTAAAGTGAAAATGTTGCCTCGTTCAGAAATTGGTTGGATGGCAAATTCGCTTGCCGGTATACTTCTGCTTACGCAGCACTGCTGAACCTACAGCTTCGAAATATAAAGCTCACTCCCTAGATCTTAAGAGGTAATTGTGTAATGACGCGTGTATACAGCAGTACCTTTGGTACAGGTTTTCTATTTGTGTCAGCCCTCTCTTTTCAATCATGGCCAATACATATCTGTAAGCCAAATATATGTTGTATGAAAGACTTTATTGGTTATAAATAAACAGAAATCAATTGAAAGTGGATATATATCAGTCTCCATACTTATTTTTATAGTGATTTACAATTAGATGTATTGGTTTAGCACATAAAAATGAATGCCAAAGTACATGTTTGTAAAAAACTGCACCAAGTTTGTCACCATGTAAACTAGGGATCAGCGACATGGACTTAACATTCATTCATTCATTCATTTTCCTTCGATATAGTCCCTTATTAATCAGGGGTCACCACAGTGGAATGAACCGCCAACTATTCCGGCAAATGTTTCATGCAGCGGATGCCCTTCCAGCCACAACCCAATACTGGGAATCACTCATTCACACAAACACTCATACCAATGCCAATTTAGTTCATACAAATTTACCGATAGCGCATGTCTTTGGACTGTGGGGGAAACCGGAGCACCCGGAGGAAACCCACATGAACATGGGGAGAACATGCAAACTCCACACAGAAATGCCAAATGGACAACCCAGGACTCCTGCATTAGATATCATATGATTTCCCAGTCAGACAAATCCAGACGCACATAAATAACTAGATTACATTACCTTAGCCATCTTTGTCTTAAAAAGTCCCCCCATCCACACAACGACGACTCCTTATTCCTAGCATAATACAGGGGAGTTCTCGAAACCTACCTGAGCTCAGACTCCCCTCTCTCAGGAAGGACCCCTGGGCTCGAGGATTTTCCTCATGCATTTACCTATCAGACATCAGCTGTTATTTTTGTTTGTATGTGTTTGCTATGTTATAATGAAGCCCCCTGGTAGGATTATCAACGTTGTTAAACTTAAACTTAAAAACTATTAAACTCAAGTGGAACATTTAAATTAGGTGAAAAACATCCTCCGAGTAAACTAGGGAGAGTGACATGATGCGAGTTCTCGTTAGAGCCCAGCATTAGTGAATAATAGTATAGCACTACATGAAAGAATCCTTCAAACAAATATGAATGACGTTCCAATAACATTAGCACTATTTAGCATAAAATAAAAGTGTAATATGGCGACGCAGTGGCGCAGTAGGTAGTGCTGTCGCCTCACACCAAGAAGGTCGCTGGTTCGAGCCTCACTGGTCAGTTGGCGTTCTGTGTGGAGTTTGCATGTTCTGCCTGCATTCGCAAGGGTTTCCTCCGGGTGCTCCGGTTTCCCCCACAGTCCAAAGACATGCGGTACAGGTGAATCGGGTAGGCTAAATTGTCCGTAGTGTATGAGTATGAATGGGTGTGTATGGATGTTTCCCAGAGATGGGTTGCAGCTGGAAGCGCAGCCGCTGCGTAAAACATGTGCTGGATAAGTTGGCGGTTCATTCAAGGGACTAAGCTGAAAAGAAAATGAATGAATGAAAAGTGTAACATTGCATATGTAGTTGACAGTATTCTGCATATTTTGTTGATGTATTTTTATTTATTAGATTTATTTTTCATCATTTATGAGTATGATGACAGGCAGTGAAATTGGAGAGAGAATGGGACAGGATCAGTATCAGGAAAGCTTTCACAAGCTAGAACTCAAACTCAGGATACCTGCAGTGCTGTTGAGCTAAACTGTATGTCAGCACACTGCCCACTAGGCTATCGGCACTGACATAAACAATATATATTAATCTTGGTAAAAATTGAAATAATAGATTTCGTTCATAAAGATAATAATCAGGATAGTAATAGGCTTTGTTTGTAAGGTTAATGCACACTCACTGGTCACTTTAATTGCTTCAACTCAATGCATAATGCATGTAGATGTGGTCAAGACGATCTGCTGAAGTTCAAACTGAGCATCAGAGTCTGGAAGAGAGGTGATTTAATTGATGGTATGAACGTGGGGTTGTTGTAAGTGGCAGAAAGGCCTGTGGGTTTCAGAAATTGCTGATCTACTGGGATATTCACATATAACCATCTCTTCGGTTTACAGAGAATAGACCAAAAAACTCAAATCTTCAGTGAGAGGGGCGGTTCTGTTGTGAAAATGACTTGTTGATGCCAGAGGTCAGAAGAGAATGGATAGACTCAGACCGGTTTGAGCAGATAGAAAGACAGCATTACTTCAAAAACCACTTGTTACATCCGAGGTCTGCAAAGGACTATCTCTGAAAACAGAACAGCAAAGCGAGGCTACGATTCACACAGTCTCGACAAAACTGCACGATAGAAGATCAGAAAAAAAGAAACGCTCAGATGGAAGGGTCAGAATTTGGCATGACCGACGTGAAAGCAGGGATCCATCATTTCAGACTGTAGGTCAGGGGTCATCAACTATATTTGTCAGACAAATACAAATACAAAACTGAAGGCATTTGATTCAGGCTCCCATCACCTACACCACAGTCAACCACTAGGAGTGATAGATATTTTGCCTCAACTCAATTAGGCTAAGTCAACAAGGGGAAATGTAACTTTAGCCATTGATTAAGCACTGTGAGTAGCCCGTTTCAGCATTGTGATGTGAATTCAAGTCCACTTAACGTTTCATTTGATATGCGAATATTATTTGTGACCTGTTTTGTTCTGGTTATTTATTTACCATGCTATTTTTAGTTGTGCCAAATAGTTTTTCCTCTTTTTTTAGTCCTGAGGCAGACATCCCAAGTCTCCCGGAAGTTCTGTGAGTCTCCCGCAAATGCATAGAGACTCTCGGATGCCCGCAAACGAATGATAATCTCCCGGAAATTGCGCGTCTCCCTCCCTCTCCTCAAATACGTCACGCAGTCGCACACCCCTCTCCACCGCATCCCTCCTTGCTCTTCATCACCAGTGTTGGGGAGTAACGGAATACATGTACTGGCGGTACGTATTTAGAATACTATTTATGAGTAACTGTATTCCATTACAGTTACTATTTTTAAACAGGGTATTTAGAATACAGTTACTTTCCTAATACCATTGGAATACTTTGGGCGATGCGTGTCTGGCCCATAATAATATTACTAAATTGCTGCCGAAACCATAGAAACAGAAGCTACACTCCCGACTGCAATCACCAGCGTTAACTCAGTGAGACTCATGCAAATGACCCTGTTCTCACGCTCTCACGCCACACCTTCATTTTCTCACGCAACACAAAAGACGATCGCAAACAGCGAAAAACCGGACAACAGCCATGATTTTCAAATAAACTGCTTTTTTTGCCGTTATTGTTCGTGAATTCGCTGCTTGATGTTACGTTTGTGCTTTCAGAGGTTTCGTTTACGCTCAAAGCCCTCTTCATCAAGTACAACGCTACATCCTGTAGAGCGACTCTTCAGCCAGGGGGGACTCATTTTTACTCCTCATCGCAACAGACTGACAGATAAGCACTTCGAAATGTCTCTATTGCTGCACTACAACCGCCTTTACTTGTCTGTTGATTAGGAAAGCATAGGTAGTTAGGTACTGTTGATAGGTGGCTACTGGCTAATATGTTTGACAAAACTTGTTCATTTTGATGTTTACATTTTTGTAAAGCAAACACATTTTGCATTCTTCTAATATTTGCAATATTGTTCTTAGGTGAGAAGTTTTCATAATAGAAATTAAAATGTTGGATAGAACCTGTTACATTACCTTGATTTTACATAAACTATTTTGAAGTTTTTCTTTTCTTGTATACCTGATATTTTTCTGTGCAGACTGTGAAATACAAAGGGTAAGCAAAATGCATATTATATACATATACTGTATATTACAGAGTGTAATGCTGTCTATGTTCAAGCACTTTTTATCTTTATTACAGAAACAGAAATTGAATTTGTTGACACTTTATTAAATAAACTTTATTTAATAAACATAATTATACTGTTTTATTTATTTTTCCCTGTCAGTCAATGATGTTTAGCATTAGAGGCCCTCTGTTTTCCTGCTGAAATTGCTACCAATGCATAGTGTGACATTTAATAGACTTGAAGGCTGTTTTCAAGGGGAGTATTCCAAGTATATAGAATACAGTACCAAGATTAAGCAAAGTAACAAAATACGTTACAAAATACATTTTAAAGCAGGTATTCTGTAACTAAATACATTTACACAGTATTCTCCCCAACACTGTTCATCACACACACGTCGCGCGCACTTCGCCTACACCCCACCCGGTCTTCACTTACGCTAAAACCTGTTTGAAACAATAATTGCTTAACGCCGCATAGTCTGTCTGAGTCTGTCCTCATTTCGAAGTGTAGCCTAAATATAGTCATAAATGGTGTTTATTCTGACAAGAGTTGCTTTAATTGTGTGGACCACTATTTTCTTTCTGATCCTCACAATTTTTGGAATCCTGTAGCGGGCCGGATTGAACGGCTCAGCGGGCCGGATTTGGCCCGCGGGCCGCCAGTTGATGATCAGTGCTGTAGGTAGTTATGTAATGGTTATTTGAAACACTCAACTGTCACAAGATTGACGTACCTTAAAGGTATCTTTAAAAACTTTCATATTTTGACAGTGGGCTAAGCTAAAAATAGCACACCTCTTCTTAATCATGGGGTGAAAAATCTAATATTGAGACAACCCCAGTAGTTACGTTAATAAATTAAGTGTTATCCAACAGTATTACCCTGCAGTGGAGAGGTTATGCAGGGTATCGTCCACATTAACACAACTCTCGATTGCATTCCGCCATGATACCCTCTCATTACTACTCTGCCAACTTTGGCAATTCTTCACAGCCATATACATAGCATATAAATTGGATACAGTGCCCAGCGGGGTGGTTTAGAATAAGCAGGTACACCATAATAATCCCACCACCTTTAAGGCCGCCAGCCATCACAGGAGTATGCACTCATAGAGGACCTTGCGGCGTCCTTCCATTTCGCTTGTAATTAGCTTCATTAGAGCAAGTTCACTGCGGCGGGCATGTCGTCTCTCAGGTGCCACAGACCAGAGCTACAGGCAGGTGGAGGTAATCTGTGGTAATCACCCTTCTGCAGCGTCTTCGGGATCACAGTAATGACTTTTAGCTCCCGCAAACTTTCAAGCATTTTTGGAGTCGTTTGAGTTTCTATGGAAGACTCCCAATCGGTGGATTCTAAGGCTGTGAAGTTTGCTGAGAAAAGTTGGCAAGTAAAACATAAATCATTCCTAATTATGTCTCCAGAGAGGCAGGTCAGGAATTAAGTTTTCTTGGAGATTAGAGAGAATCTCAGTTATTTGCATGGACCAAATCTTCAACGTTATTTTTTTCTTTTAATATAATATGGTTGGAATTGCATGGGGCTGACTGTTTGTAAGCAGAATCAGGCATCTCCGTTAGATCTACATAAAAGCCAGTTTTTTCCATTCAAATAAATCACCATAGTGACAGCTCAAGGTGAGAGGGCCAAAACACGCTCATTATAATTAAGACGGAATTATTTTGATGCTGTGAAATCCCCAAATTCTGTTCCAAAGATGTGTAATTTACATGCTAACTTTAATTAATGAGAACACACTTTTTTTTTTAAATCCTTTTTTTCTCCCTTTTGTGTCTGTGAAAGCAGCAAAGACGTCATAAATGCGAAATCACTGAAAACCTCACAGGACTGAGAATGAGATGTGAATCACAATTTAGTAATATCTCCGTATAACTGGTGGCATAGCATGTACTGTTCAACAGTGTGTTCAAAATAGTGTGGTTTAAACATGTGACCAAATGTGGACAACATATAACCACGTTATAATTCTCAAAAAAAGGTGCATATACTGTATACACTCACTGGCCGCTTTATTAGGTACACCTGTCCAACTGCTCGTTAATGCAACTAAATGCATTTAGGCATGTAGACATGATCAAGAAGATCTGCTGCAGTTTAAACAGAGCATCAGAATGGGGAAGAAAGGGGATTTAAGTGACTTTGAACATGGCGTGGTTGTTGGTGCCAGACGGGCTGGTTATGTATTTCAGAAACTGCTGATCTACTGAGATTTTCACGCACGACCATTTCTACAGTTTACAGAGAATGGTCTGAAAAAGAGAACATATCCAGTGAGCAGCAGTTTTGTGGGTGTAAAGGCCTTGTTGATGCCAGAGGTCAGAGGAGAATAGCCAGACTGGTTCAAGCTGATAGAAAGGCAACAGTAACTCAAATAAGCACTCGTTACAACCGAGGTAAGAGCATCATCTCCAACTTTGAGGAAGATGGGCTACAGCAACAGAAGACCACACTGTGTGCCACTCCTGTCAGCTAAGAACAGGTAACTGAGGCTACAATTCGCACAGGCTCAACCAAAATTGGACAAAAAAAGACTGGAAAAATGTTGACTGGTCTGATGAGTCTCGATTTCTGTTGCGACATTCAGATGGTAGGGTCAGAATTTGGCATCAGCAACCTGAAAGCATGGATCCATCCTGCCTTGTATCAACGGTTCAGGCTGGTGGTGGTGGTGTAATGGTGTTGGGGCCCATTAGTACCAATTGAGCATCGTGTCAACGCCACAGCCTACGACTGTGTTTATGACCACAGTGCGCCATGTCATAAAATGCGAATCATCTCAGACTGGTTTCTTGAACATGACAATGAGTTCACTGTGCTCAAATGGCCTCCACAGCCACCGGATCACAATCCAATAGAGCACGTTTGGGATGTGGTGGAATGGGAGATTCACATCATGACAAATCTGAACAACTGCGTGATGCCATCATGTCAATTTAAACCAAAATCTCTGAGGAATATTCCCAGTACCTTGTTGAATCTACGCCATGAAGGATCAAGGCACTTCTGAGGGCAAAAGGGGTCCAACTCAATACTAGTAAGGTGTACCTAATAAAGTGGCCGGTAAGTCTAAACAGTATATGTTAAACTTAAATCTTTCACTAGTTTTTTTTATTTATTTTTTTTTTTCCACAGGCAGGCAGCTCACACATTTTTGACTGCAACTGTTAGTGTTGTGTGAATAGGTTCAAACGTGCACGTTATTAAAAGCAATATCATTAACATTTCCATGTAAACTATAAAAGCATGATTTCATTTACTAAAGTGACATCACGCCCATGCTTATTATGTGTTCAGATTACAAGTAACAGTACATAAAACATAGCACCAGTGTTTCTTTACTAAGTGAAATTGCCAACTCAAATTATTTTGACAATGGTAACACTTTATTTTGATGGTCTATTTGAGTATTAGTAGACTGTCTGCTTAACATCTGTTGATACTGCTCCTTCAACAGACATTTAACTGACTATAAGAAACTTTGCATGTACATGTCAACTTACACTGACCTCAACCCCAACCTAACAGTCTACTTAAAATCTAAAGAGAATTAGTTGGCATGTAGATGCAATGTAATTTAAATTCAACAAACGAACCATCAAAATAAAGTGTGAGCAAATGTTTAATTATTGTGTGAATATGCCCTAAATGAAACTCTCCCGAAGGCTCTGGTATTGCACATGCTCATAAATGTTGAAACAGTCTCGTGTTCACTCTACTTGACTTGTTTTTCATCACCATTAGATATTTTCCCCCTCAAACGCTGAAACAATTACCCGAAGCTTGTGAAAATGAGGCATGTGATTGGCTGTCAGTTGCTAAGCATCTAGCCGTAACATTGTGACACCACATTGATTAATTCTGCGCGTTTGGCACCGCAGTGTAGAGTTAACAGTGCAAAACCCAGTGCAACGTGAAATGATTAAGGAAATAGAGCAATATTTGACAAAAATATCCCCTCATTTCTACTTGACTCTCTCCAAGAAGAATTCAAAGTGGACATTCTGGCATTTGAAGCAGGCACACTAATAAGGACACTTATTACCGTAACTTCTAAGGTCTGTCACTATTCCATTCTAGTGTGTGTCACTAGTGAACTTGAGATTTAGGCAGTGAGGTATACTCAAACAGCTGTCACTAACTAGCCTTACTCCCATCGGGTCATGGCACCAATTTTATTAGATTTGTTTCTTTACAATCCACATGCAATATAAGACAATAGCAATAGCATATGGAGGCAATATAAACAGGAGCATATGAGAGGATCCTAAATACTGCATTATATATGATCTAGTGTGTCTCTAGAAGTTTACTTATACAGCTCTCATTAGCTAGCCTCCATTACACTCAAACCCTTAACAGTATGAGAATTGAGACACTTGGTTTGCTACAAGACATTTTTGAGTTGTTCATAATTCAACAAGCCAATGAGATTGTCAACACAGGGGCAAACAGATGTATACAAGCAAATTCAGAGTCGTGGTCATACAACAGGCGAATGGTCAAAAGGCAGGCAGTCAACGTAAATAAACAAAACAAGGGTCTAATACGGCAAGGCAAAGGAAAACGCGTCGTAATGTTCACAAACAAATAAACAAGACTCAGCCCAGATGTGTGTGCTTGCCGTATTTAAAGTCCATGTAATCAGTTCGTAATGATTCTCCGGCTGTGTGTGTAATCAATGGAATGAGGAACTGGTGTGTGTGAGCGGTGCATGACTGGGTATGTAGTCCATGTAACGGCGGATTTGTAGTTCTTTAGCAATCTGCGTTTTTACCAGCGATCGCTGGTGATTATAACATTATCTGATTCTTTGCATATTTTGTTCTTGGAGTATGAGCTGATGAATTCTAGCAGAATATATAGGGTCCAGTTATGCAGGTATGATAGTTATAAATATCCTTTTGTTCATATTATTGTTCTAAAATACATGCTAGTATTGTTTATATTAGGATGTATTTCAGAATTACAAATTTTAATGTGTATGTTATAGGGATGCAACAATACAGTTAGCTCACGGTTCAATACATACCTCGGTTTTTTAACACGGTTTTCGGTTCGGTTCGGTTCTGATGGCTTAACACATAAGTGTTTTTTTTTTATTGTTATTCTATGCTTAGGCAATAGGAACAGTAAGAAAGAGAAAAAAATAAAAACGATTTATTGCAATACTCCTTTATTTTACTTCAAAGCCTAGAAAGGTACACTAGTTCCTAGTGTATTGTATAATAAAAAAAAATTAACACTAAAATCTCACAGCTGCTGGTAGCCTATGTACAAACTGGGCATTAAATATTAATTAAATCTTTTTAATAACTGCTTTTTTATTGTATGTAGTTTCAAATAAAATTATTACTCCAGACATTATTGCTTTTATTACTATTACCATTAAAAATAATAATAATAATAATAATAATAAAAACAATAATAATTAATATTAGAGTGATTTCTGAAGGATCATGTGACTCTGAAGACTGGAGCAATGAAGCTGAAAATTCATCTTTAAAATCACTGGAATAAATGATTAAATTAAATTATAAACTACTTTTGAACAGTTATTTTATAGTGCAATAACATTTTACAATTTTACAATGTGTGCTATATTTATGATGAAATAAATGTAGCCTTGGTGAGCAGGAGAAGCTTATTTTAAAATATTTAACAATCATACTGACCCCAAACTTTTAAGCGAAAATATGCACTTTAATTTTGACACCCACAGACATAAATACAAATCAGAGAGGTCAGACTTTCTCATACAGAGCCTCATTTCAGTTGTCAAGTTTTGTAAAAATCTATTGAATTAATCTATTAAAGAAACGTTGGCTAGAATTATGCATTATAGGCTTAAATTACAAATAAATAGATGAACCGATCATCAGATCATGCATTAGATCATGAAGCAGATCAATGTTGATCTTTCTTTCGAGCTGTCAGTGCAGAAATGAACAAAACAACAGGCCTAATATAACATATTATAAGATTAAAATTTGGAAAGATTATCAGTTGGTAACTTCGGTCAATCTTCCTAACTGATAAACAGCTCTCGTTAATATTTCAGCATGCTTTCACTTTCGCATTAGACACGAAACGCACATTTACCGGTAGGAATGACATCCCGCCCTGCTCATCATTCGTATATATGGCTATTACACAATCATAATACACTGTGGTATAGCCTGGGTCCTTAGTTCGTTGAATTGTTTTGTTTTCTCACTACAATCGATCTGCTCAATCGAGCAGAGACCACCTCATTCAGGCGATCTCGGAGCGATTGATTTGGCGCTGATTTGAGCGCGATTCCTGGACTCGCATATGCCAAACGAACCGCACTAACGGGGGGAAAGAGACAGATTCCGAAACAAACGTCTATGTGTGAACGCATCCTAAGATTGTATTTGAACGCATTTGACAGACAGTCGCAGCCAAACTTTTGTGACAAGGCAGCACTGGCCCGATCGGACACCTCCCTTATGACCATTCTGTACACTGGCCCGAGCGTCTCTCATGCTGGCCACGGGCCATCGGGCAGTCCTTATTTTCGAGCCCTGTAGTGATTGAATATTTACTCGCGGGGAGGAGTTTCCTCATCTCAGCTCTTAAACTTACAGGGACACACAAACAGTCTATTCGGAGAGAAATAAAACGCACATAAATTATTTAAACGTAAAACCGGAAAAACCGCAATTCACAAGCGCGTATTGAACCGTGGATGTCGTACCGAACGGTTCAATATTGTATTGAGAATTGTGGCATCTCTAGTATGTTATATGTTGTCTTGTGGGTGTCTATGTCGTTGACCTTGACCTTAAAACTTTCGTCCAAGTGGGTCATGGCACCAATGTAAGGCCTCAGGTTCTATGTGACCCTCTCTGAGTGGGATTTGAACCATTTTGTCCAGCATTAGATGTTGAAGCATTAGCAATGACTCTCAATACAATGACAATGACAGCCTCTAGAGATGAGAAAATAATTCCCGGAAAGCTCTTATTTTGAGTACCAGGAATTCTGCAATCAATTTCTGTAAACAACAGCATTCTATACCAAAATGTTAGAAGCATGGATTGCAGTGCTTCTGTTCTAGAAGGTATTTGTGTGCTTACATAATTTTGTAGACAAACTTCATGAACTTCACCTCAATCAGGAGCTTTATATAATAAATGAGCGCCCATCTGTTTTCAATCTTGTCCTTTACCCACTATTTATAGGGATGGTTAACCCAAAAATGAAAGTTCTGCCATCATTTGCTTACTCTTCACCCACCTTTCTTTCTTCTGCTGAACTGAAAGGAAGCTATTTTTTGAAAAATGCTAGTTGCTGGAACCCATTGTCATCTGTAGTATAGATCTGATGGAAGTCGACGGGTTAATCAGTAGGGGTGTGAACCTACACTGGTCTCACGGTTCGGTTACGATTATCATGCCATCGATTCGGTTCAATTCGATATCTCGGTGCATCACGGTGCATTGACGATGCTTTCCATACATAATTAGATTTTTTTCTTTACAACACAAGAAAAAAAATTGTATTAAAATATATAAATATGTTTATATTTATATATTACTAGTAATACAGTTTTGTCCTTTAATACAAGCAGTGAGATATATGAACTGTACCTTTAATTTTACCTGCTCAAAAAAAAAAAACACTGAATAAAAAAAACAGTGAATGTTTTAGACAAAACTCCAATACATGCACAGAAGACAGCACGAGCATTCATAACAAATAAACTAATGTAAATATTATCCCGCTTGCTTTTTGAGCGCTGGCAAGTTCTTACACCCCTATGACTGGTTATTGTCTTCACCAGCTCAACAGAAAGGGCTGCGCTTGGCTTTAGAAACGAAAGCGATGTTCACCCATGAGTGACGCGGGAAAAACAGCCGCGGGTCAGTCTATATGCGCATGATACACCGTTATCAGGTAATCCGTAATAGAATAAATACAATACAATAAACTCGCACCACAGGCACGCTTGTGTCTGGATCCACAAGTATCGCTTTAACAGCCGAGAGGAGAGGAAAATTTACCTCATGAACATGCCAACAGGTCAAATCAATGCCCAAAGTGTGTGTGTGGGAGAGAGAGATCGAGGGGGGGGGCAGAGATGGCGTTTTACAGCATTTTTCCCTAGTAGTGAAATAGTGGCTCGTGCTTTACCATTCCTCAGTGTCAGTGAAAGATCTGCTTTTATTTACTACCCCTCGCTTCCTTCGCCATAGTATTCTACCGCGACGTCGAGCATAGGGGATAAATGATGTCAGTGCGTAATAACCAGTTATGATCTATTACTGAACCGGGTCCCACTTTATATTGTCGCTTATACCTGTGAACTTACATGGTAATTAGATGTGTAAGTAGTATGTAACTACAGTGTATGTACACACGTTTACATAGTATTTACTTTTGTATTACTGGTGTAACTACACTCATGTAACAACCCACTGAATAGTATGTGTAAGTACAAATGTGTAACAGGACATTGGTAACAACGGTAGGAAAGTACACATCTGTAACAAGAATTATGTAAGTGCATTGTGTAACAACAATATGTACTTGCAGATGTTTTCCCACTTCCACACCTGTTTGCAGATCATGCACTTGTGAACACTGTATGGCAGAACTAATGCTGCATTAGAAGGTTTCACCTTGTGATACCAGTGTACTTGCATGGTAACTCCACAGGAACTGTCCACTTAATATAAAGTGTAAAATGGTCACAAATTACTGTGTAACTTGTAGAAATATCCTCTATGCAACACTTTAATAACAGTGTAGTTACATGGTAACTCCGCAGGAACGGTCCACAATATAAAGTTTAAAATAAAATTCATTTTCGTTTCGGCCTAGTCCCTTTATTAATCCGGGGTTGCCACAGCGGAATGAACCGCCAACTTATCCAGCATATGTTTTACACAGTGAATGCCCTTCCAGCTGCAACCCATCTAAGCCGAAAAGAAAATGAATGAATGTATGAACAGTAATTTGTGACCATTTTACTCTTTATATTGAGTGAATCCTGTGGAGTTACCATGTAAGTACACTTGTATCACAAGGTGAAACCTTCTAATGCAGCATTAGTTCTGCCATACAGTGTTCACAAGTGCATGATCTGCAAACAGGTGTGGAAGTGGGAAAACATCTGCAAGTACATATTGTTGTTACACAATGCACTTACATAATTCTTGTTACAGATGTGTACTTTCCTAGTGTTGTTACCAATGTTCTGTTACACATTTGTACTTACACATACTATTCAGTGGGTTGTTACATGAGTGTAGTTACACCAGTAATACACAAGTAAATACTCTGTACCAGTGTGTACCTACACTGTAGTTACATACTACTTACACATCTATTTACCATTTAAGTTCACAGGTATAAGCGACACTTAATATAAAGTGGGACCCTGAACCGATATCGAATTGTCCCCATCTGCATCGCGATGCACCGAAGAACGATTAATTTCGACACCCCTATTAATCAGCATCAAAATATCTTCTTTTGTGTTCAACATAAGAAACTCAAATTATGTGGTCATTTTCATTTTTAGGTGAACTATTCCTTTAAACTTAAGACTGTAAGGCACTGACAAAAGAACAGTCATTGCAACATTCATCGTCAAATTTTTTAAACTTCAATGAGGGAAACACCGAGCTGGTATGGTATAAGTGCAACTGCAATTAGTCCAAAAATGTGTCTGCAAGACTTCTGACAGGGTCTCGAAAGCATGAACACATTTTCCCAGTTCTTTCCTCTCTGGGCTGGCTGCCTGTCAGGTATCAGGTATCGGATTGATTTTAAGTTTTTTTTTTCTATAAATCCTTAAATAGTCTGGCACAACCTTATTTATTAGATCTTCCATATGTATATAATCCTGGTAGGTCATTAGGGTCATCAGATCAATCTTTTCTTTCTGTATCGCCCTAAAATGCTGCAACTAGCTTCCATTTCACAATAGACATGCTCCAACTTTGTTTCTTTTTAAAAACCTTCTGAAATTACATCTTTGTCCTTTTGTATTTGAGCCTTTTTAATGTTGAGGGGTTTGTCTTAGGTTTTAGTTGTTGCGTATGTGCAAATTGTTATTTTTTATTTTAATTAGTAATGATTGTGTTCAGCACTTTGGGCAACGTTGTGTTCTAAACATTTGCTATATAAGTAAACTACTACTACTACGTAATTCATTTTTGCAAATTAAGGGAATTTAATTCAAAATTTGGCATTTTGCGAAACGTTTCTTATGTGATACTTCTAAATGTGCATTAACACATGCTGATGGAAACCAAGCTAGTAGAGCCATGTGCATTTTTAAAACTATACAGTAGTTTTCCTACACACTATTGTTTAAGAAAATGTACTAATTTGACTAGAAACACTGGAGGCTGGAAATGAAAAGCACAATACCAGCAGTCAGACTAGACTTCCACATTCAGGAAAGAGGAGGATACCTTAACTGTTGGTGTTTACCCAAAGTTAACATAAGACAAGACTGTATTTTAACATTAGAAATAATAACACCTCTTCACCTTTAAACAGGGGAGCTGTGGTTATCTTTGAGTGTAAAGCACTCCTCTGGAATTAATAGTGGTTTTGACATTTGGAAGCAGATTGTCGGTGTGTTTAGCGATCTGTCACGCCGCTGACCCCAGAGCCTCCGCTCCATGACCAGAAGAAGTGCAATTAGTAGTGTGATGATAAACTGAGCTGTGGCCTTTTGGTTTTTATGGTTTTTATCGGTGGATTGGCTGATTTCAAGCTGGGACTTGAGCTCACAGATTTCATAAGCTTGACTGCACAGAACTCGGGACACCAGCATGATATACTGCACATTTGTGTTCTTACAGCTTAATGCATTATGTGTGCAAAAATGTTTATCTTCAGTTTTATATGTTTAATTTAATGTTCAATATTGATTAAAAATAGTTTGCAATGCTGTTTTCAGAAAATTACATTTTCGCTGGTAATAAATCGGTATTAAAACATTATTATACAGTAATGTTCAGCTGTTCAGACATTATATCACCCAACCAACTAACCAACCAACCAAATCCAAACTACCAAGACCAACAAACCAACCAAACCCAAACTACCAAAACCAACCAAACCCAACAAAGCAACCAACCAAGACCAAACTACCAAAACCAACCAACCATCCAATCAAATCCAACCAACTGACCTACCAAAACCAACCAACCAACCAACCAAAACCAACAAACCAACCAACCAAAACCAAACTACCCAAACCAACCAACCCAACAACCCAACAACCAAACCCAACCAACCAACCAACCAACCAACCAACCAACTAACCAACCAACCAACCAACCAACCAACCAACCAACCAACCAACCAACCAACCAACCAACCAACCAACCAACCAACCAACCAAGACCAAACTACCAAAACCAACTGACCAACCAAATCCAACCAACTGACCTACCAAAACTAACAAACCAAGCAACCAAAACCAACAAACCAACCAACCAAAACCAAACAAATCAACCAACCAAGACCAAACTACCAAAAACCAACCGACCTACAGTACCAAAACCAACCAACCAACCAACAAACCAACCAACCAAAACCAAACTACCAAAACCAACCAACCATCCAACTAACCAAAACTAACCAACCAAACCCCACAAACCAACCAAGACCAAACTACCAAAACCAACTAGCCATCCAACCGACCAACGGAATCCAACCAACCACTCTACCAAAACCAACAAACCAACCAACCAAAACCAACAAACCAACCAACCAACCAAAACCAAACGACCTACACCAACCAAAATACTAGCCAACCAACCAAAACCAACCACACCCAACAAACCAACCAACCAAGACCAAACTACCAAAAACCAACCGACCTACAGTACCAAAACCAACCAACCAACCAAAACCAACAAACCAACCAACCAAACCAAACTACCAAAACCAACCAACCAAGCAACCAACCAAAATCAACAAACCAACCAACCAAAACCAAACTACCAAAACCAACCAACCATCCAACCAACCAAAACTAACCAACCAAACCCCACAAACCAACCAAGACCAAATTACCAAACCCAACCAACCGTCCCAACCGACCAACGGAATCCCACCAACCACCCTACCAAAACCAACAAACAAACCAACTAACCAAAACCAAACGACCTAAACCAACCAACATACCAGCCAACCAACCAAAACCAACCAAACCCAACAAACCAACCAACCACGATCAAACTACCAAAAACCAACCGACCTACAGTACCAAAACCAACCAACCAAAACCAACAAACCAACCAACCAACCAAAACCAACAAACCAACCAACCAAAACCAAACTACCAAAACCAACCAACCATCCAACCAACCAAAATAACCAACCAAACCCCACAAACCAACCAAGACCAAACTACCAAAACCAACCAACCATCTAACCGACCAACGAAATCCAACCAACCACCCTACCAAAACCAACAAACCAAAAAAAATCCAACAAACCAACCAACCAAACTACCAAAACCAACCAACCAACCAAAACCAACCAACCCACAAACCAAACCCAACCAACACCAAACTACCAAAACCAACCACCATCCAACAGACCAACCAAAACCAACCAACATAAAAACCCAACAAACCATCCAACCAACCAAAACCAAACAACCAAACCCAACCAACCAATTAACCGACTGCCCGACCCACCAAGCAAAACCAACCGACATAAAAAACCCAACAAACCATCCAACCAACCAAAACCAAACTACCAAACCCAACCAACCAAGACAGAGTAAAGCCCTTCGGTCTTATACAACAATGTCAGGTTTAATTCTGCAAGAACATCTGCTTGAATGTACTTTATCCCTTACATATAATGAAATTATAAAAACAAAATGACAGCCTGTATAATCCTGGTTATGTAGAGAACTACAGCATGCAGACATCTTCATGAAGAGGAGTAACAGATTTTGTGTGTTTGCGCTTTTTAATCTAGTCTCATTTTCCTCTGTCAAACTAAACACATTTCCTTGTTTTTAGGTGTGTTAGTGCCATCCTTGTTCTTTTGGGGTTTATATGTCAAGTTTCAGAGGGCTCGTTGGTGTGTTTTTTTAGGGATGTTAGTGATCCAATTAAACTGTAGGGCAACGTCTTAGATGCTGGAAAAAATGACAAATGAAATCTGAATGCCAATTATGCACTACTCCTGAGAAATTATCAAACTGAAGGAAAAAATTATATAATTGAGCTGACGTATTAGACTGTATTTTAAACTAATTAAAGTTCACTGAAACATTGATCAAATGTGACTTTGTTATTCTGGAAAAACATACAAAAGCTCATCAAATGACCAGTGGTTTTTACTATATTTATTTTTCTCCATGTATGGCATAGATCAGTGTGGTTTCTCTTATAAAAACAGTATTCAAAGTACAGTGATTTTTTTTCCTTCTTCTATGAAAAGGAAGACCTGTGTGTTTATGACAGCTTCCTCTCCATCTAATGTTGGAAAAAGCTGGAAGCACTGCTCATTTTTTAAAAACCTGAGCCCATTTGAGCTGCATGAAACTGAGACATTCTCTTCAGAACTCATCTAACATGTCAATGTTTTTCTTTTTCAAAGCCCCTCTGCAGAAGAGAGTGTTTTCAGCACCACGGACAGCACACAGGGAAAACAGCTCTATCACTGCCTGCCCATTTACACCAGAATGGATCGTGGTTGAGTTTGCCTCACTTTCAAACACGGTCAGTGATTGTTACTTATTTTTATGGAATGGCTACTCTTATTTAAATGATTTGTAAAAATTTACATAAACCATTTGCATTCAGTTGACAACTCAAACATTACATTTGTATAACAAATTACATTTTCATTGTGCATCATTGTTGCTTTATCTTAAATCCAAACAGCTAATTATATACACTATAAATTGAATATTTAATATAAAAACAAACTGTAAATGAAAAAATACCACCATTTGATCAAATTAATATCATAATTACTGTTATAATACTTAATTTGTTATTTTGATTATTTGTTTGATTGTGACCCTGGAAAAAAAATCAACTACAATAAAAATCATAAGTTTCATTTTTTTGAAACTGAGATTTATATGTTAACTAAAATGTGAATAAATAAGCTGTTTTGTTTGGATAGGACAATAAAAATAGGAGACAAAAAAAATAGAAAAAAAAATCTAAATACTGAGAAATCATGTTTAAAAATTATCCAAATTTAGTGTTCAGCAATACACATTAGTAATCACAAATTGAGTTTTGATCTAAAGTAATGACATTTACAACATATCTACATGGAACATGATATTTACTTAATTCCCTAATGTTTTCTGGCATTAAAAAAAAAAAAAAAAATCTGTAATTTTGACTTATGATGTAACAGTGACCAGCGATCCAGCCTGTGCAGATAGCTGAAGAACTACAAATCTCCCATGAACTACAAATTCCAACATGCACTTCACTCACACACCTGGTCCAGATCCCCCTTGATTGCAAACACACACAGCTGAAGCAGTTTAGGACTAATCAGATGGACCATACACACACACACACACACACACACACACACACACACACACACACACACACACACACACACACACACACACACACACACACACACACACACACACACACACACACACACACACTTTGCTGCGTCAACTGTAACTTTACTCTGCGTTATTTCATTGTTTTGCCTTGCCCTGTTTCCTGACCCTCGCCTTGTTTATTGTTTTGATGTTGTTTGCTGCCTGTACCGATCTCTTCGCCTGTTACCCCAACTATTCTTTTGGATTACTTGCAAGCTTCTGTTTGTTCCTGTTTGACCATTGCCTGCCTGGCTAAGCTTTCAATAAACTGCACGTGGATCCTCAAACGTGTTGTTCAGCACCGTTATAAAATTCATTTTTGGCCATTCCTTTAAATATAGCCTACCTGTGCAACATAAAAATAGTTTTGTGGTCCAGGTTCACATTTATTCTTCAGTGCATTTTTGAATTTGGTTGAATTTGCTTTTATTTTCAACCAAATATGGACAGTTTTAGGTATAAAAACTAGAGGTGTGAACCTACACTGGTCTCACGGTTTGGTTACGATTATTATGCCATCGATTCAGTTCAATTCGATATCACGGTGCATTGACGATGCTTTCCATCGACAGTTTTATATTTTACTTCACAGCCCAGCAATTCTTGTATTAAAATATATAAATCTATTTATTTTTATATACTATTTGTAATACAATTTTGTCCTTTAATACAAAGAGTCAGATATATAAACTGTACCTTTAAAAACTCAAGTACATGCACAGAATAACAAATATAAATATCCCGCTCGCGCTCGCTTTCTGAACCTTGTCTGATGAGTTCGTTCTTACACCCCTATGATTGGTCATGCGCTCAACAGAAAGGGCTGTGATTGGCTCCAATGCTCTGGCGCAGTTCACCGATGATAAACACTGGTAAACGGCAGCGGTGATCACATCTATCATGAATCAGCTGTGATCGGCGCAGTGGCGCAGTGTTGCCAGATTGGGTGGTTTTGGATAGGCATTTCGGCGAGTTTTGAATAGTTTTTGGGCTGGAATCAGTTAGCTACATCTGGCAACACTGCAGCGTCGATCACAGCTGATCCACGATGGATGCGGTGGAGAAAACATGCGCGCTCGTGTCTGTATCCAGAAGTATCACTGTAACAGCCGAGAGGAGAGGAAAAGCCACGCCAGCAGGTCAAATGGGCCACAGTGAGAGAGAGAAAAGGAGTACTTTCATTTTCTCAATCGCACTGAAATAGGGGCTTCTGCTGTTAGTGTCAGTGAAAGACTGTCCAGCAAACACACACGCAGTGAAATTGTGAAGTTTCTTCGTTTTAAAGTAGTTGGAGCGTTTTAAATACTCGCGCTCGCCTCCCTCGCCATAGTTAGCTACGGAGACCTAGCGCAAATGAGATAAATTACGCCAGTACATAATAACCGGTTATGATTATTACTGAACCGATACTAAATTGTCCGCGTCTTCATCGCAGTGCACCGAAGAAACAATTAATTTTGACACCCCTAATAAAAACTATTTAAATCTTTCAATGAAAACTATTAGGCCTTTATCAACTCATTAATACTAAAGCTCGGGACACACCAAGCTGATGTTAAAGAATTAAAAGCAATGAAAACCGACTGTGTTGTCTATGGAAAGCCAGAAAGCTAATTTTTACATTGTTTGTATGTAGTTTACAGGCAGCATTTGTGGTGCTTACATGTGAAAAGTCGACACATAATTTAGGATTAATGCGCAGACAACACACAAACAAAACATTCTTAACATGTTGTTTACGTGTAAAACTTTGCATGGTAAAACATTCCGGATGTGCATAGCCGGCTGTGTCTGGTCTTATCTGGACCAAAAATGATAACATACAGATGTCACCACTTCAATATGTTCCCTCTGCCGCCGTTGTTACCGCCATCGCGGAGGTAGTAGGTGCGCCAGCAGCTTTTGACCGCTGGGTGGCGCTTTAACCACATATTTTCAGCTTTGCCTTTTTACAATCCTAGATAGGATGGTACTGTATGTGTACCTTATGTGATGTGATGTGTTCAATTAAAATATAATTTGTTTGTTTTTGTTTCTTAGTAATAAACATCCTTTTACACTATACAATATGTTTTAGAAAAGATACAATACATGATGAGAAGTATAGCCCTTGGCTTCAAAAATTAAGCAAATATAGGAATTAAGTTCTTTAGCCTTTATAGTGCCCTATTAAATTGCATTGGGGTGAAAAGAATGTTTTGATTTTTTTTTGGCCATCATGGCGATGTTATTATGTTAAAGGGTCACGAAACACCAAAACACATTTTTTGAGCTGTTGACAGTCATATATGTGTCCTACGCTGCTATAAACACTATTAGGACACATATATTGCACTAAAAAGTGAAAATTGGTTGTTTTTGCATTATTTTGAGCAAATTCGTTCTTCCGGTTTGAAACGAATTTTTGAAGCTACGTCATGGCCATG
Source organism: Danio kyathit (assembly GCA_903798195.1). Classification (NCBI taxonomy): domain Eukaryota; kingdom Metazoa; phylum Chordata; class Actinopteri; order Cypriniformes; family Danionidae; genus Danio; species Danio kyathit. The sequence goes on along the minus strand of LR812530.1, from coordinate 8,347,433 downwards.
AGATACATAGGTGTAAATCCAGCCAGGAGAGTGGCTGTCTGTCTTTTCGAGGACGTTCTGACGCATCTGAGTGTGCCGCATTAATTCATGAGAAGACGTGCTTCAAACCAATCAGTGCGCTCTATTGTGTATGACGTGAAACTTCATTAATATGCATGATAGCTCCGGAGACTGTTTACACTGTACAGACGGCAGAGAGACGCCACGTTGTGTTGCTAAAACAAGTGAAAGAACAAGAATTTGGAGACATGGGTCGTCGGTGTGCTGCAACGAAGGTTTTGTTTTCATTTTCCCTCTATGAGAGAGCTGCTGGACTCACGTGTGGATTACAGTGCACGCGACACGCGACAGAAACGTGTTTGTAAGGAACATTTTTACCCGAGAGTTTTTCGCATTTGGAAATGATGAAATCATCTCGTCTCCTTTTAATAAAAAGACACCGCTCCAGTTTGATTGTCCTGTCGCTACAGATTAGGTAAGTGTGTGCAGTGTTCTTTGTTTAACCCAGATTGCAAAGTTTGTCGTATCTTCAGCAGTGCTTTATTCGTTTTTAAAGACATACCTCAGTCAAAATTATTTAGTTACTAAGTTTACAGTATGTTAATATCACTGCAATATTACAGTACAATATTATAGACTGAAAGATCCGCTAATGCTGCTCTCTGAGTGTAAACATTTAAACACAAACTATTCCCGTTGTGCAGGATTTTCGCCGCATTTTGTGACAGGATAGTCTATACACACACGGCTTTCTGACGCTACCTACCGAGTACATAAGTTACAGAGAAATGCGGAGGATTTTTTTTCTCCCATTCGCCATGCGGTATCAAAGCCTCTGTGTTTCATTTCTTCAGCACATGGCCAAATGGAAACTCCCTTCTATGCAAATCTTACCCTCTTTCCCTCCCCGACACTCCCACACTCCCAGAGCTGGACACGCCCAACTTTCCTGACTTTTTTCAAACTAGAGGTGTGACAACACCCTGCTGAGACGGGGGTTTCATGGCCCTTTAAATCCTAAACATGTGCACATATGAAAACCGCGGCACAGCACACACTACAAAATAATATTAAGATGATTGTGCCGGTGGCTTGCTTTATCAGTAGGCTAGTTATTATTTACAGGCTAGGTTACAAGTATTTGACCAACTGCCACTACATGTAAAACACTCCCATGCACTCAAAGTAGGTTCCCTTTTGCATAGCTATTAGTGGTGGTTATGAATTAAATAAATGAGCATATCCGTACAAAAGTGAGCCGCATATTATTTATCATCGGTTCATTTTTCTGTTTATTTCTCTCTCACACGCACGCAGAAAGATTCTGCTTGTTTAAAAAAGTGCATTATGTCCACTAATGTCTACTAATATATCCATAATGCCGGGATGCGTTAGCTTTGACTGGATATCTAGTTCAAAAACAGTTCATTCTTCACCTGTGTGAGATTATTTATATCTCCATACGTGCAGGTGGCAGTATCTGTATTGTCATTCCACAAAGAGAAACCAGAATGTGCTGCACACATACAATCATACATTGTAATAAGTTAGCATAAATCCTTCAAGATGTCCCAACACAAAACGATTGTGTGGAATGCAGCGTTTTGTACTGTGTACACTCAAAAAGTGACTTTATAGGCTTGTTTAAACAACTTATTTAAAATGATTTGAAACTATACAATTTTTTTTTTTTTTTGAGGGGGAAACGTAATTGTTTTATGTTCGATCCACCTAAATTTCTAAAAACTATTAAGTTAAATTAATTGATTTGTGTTTGGACAACATGAAGGAATTGTGTGGAACCCTGCATTTTTTACAGTGTGGATTCACTCGTGCATTTATGTCTGATAATTCATATTGTTTGAATATATTTAAGAAGGCAACACAGTGGCTTTCTGGTTAGCACTGTCTCCTCACAGCAATAAGGTCGCTGGTTTGAGTATTGGCTGGGTCTGTTGGCATTTTTTTGTGAAGTTTTCCCCGTGTTCGTGTGGGTCCCCTCCTGGTGTTCCGGTTTCCCCCACAGTCTTCGGACACAGTAGGTGTTTCGAAACAGTAGGTGAATTGAATAAACTAAATTGGCTGTAGTGTATGGGTGTGTGTGAATGTGAGAGGGTATGGGTGTTTCCCAGTACTGACTTGTGGCTGGAAGGGCATCCACTGAGTAAAACATATGCCGGAATAGTTGGTGGTTCATTCCACTGTGGCAACCCCGATGTATAAGGGACTAAGCCTGTTATGATCACCAGCGATCTTCACTCCATAGATCGCTGGTAAACATGCACAATCACTAACGAACTACAAATCCGCCATCTTATGGACTACATCTCCATACATGCACTCCGCTCACACACACGTTCCTCATCCTGACTGACTGCACACACACCACCAGAGGATTGTCAAGGACTGATTACACACAATATATAAGCAGCAAACACACTCTCTCTAGTCGCCGAGTCTTGTTAACACTTAGAGTGCTTTCACACTAGCACTTTTGGTCCGCACCCGGGTTCGTTTGACGTCATAGTACGGTACGTTTAGCTAGTGTGAACGTGTCTTCTGAACTCGGGTGCGCACCCGTGAACCGTACCCGAGTCCGCCTGAAAGAGGTGGTCTGGGGTACGGTTCATGCGAACTCTGGTACGGTTCACTTGAATGCAATCGTACCAAATAGCGGAAGTGAACCGGCAACTGTACAACAAACTATCGTTTTCATAACGTTCATTCGTGTGTGTGTATGTGCGCCACGTATTGTATCTTTAGCGGGACTGAGCCAAGCACAGTGATACACAGTGATGTCTGCTTGTCTCCTCCAGAAACAGCTTCTGCAGACACTGTGTGATGTTCTGAATGTTTATAATATTTTTGCAGCAGACAGACGCGAGTCGCTTTCTGTATGTCCAAAACTTATGATTCAGTAAAAGCAAATCGACCGCGATGTGCGGAAGTCTCCATTTTGGCGCTTTGCTTTCGTGACTGTCACCTAGCAACAGCCGTAAACAAAACAGCAGCTCTATGACGCAAGCGTACCGGGGTTCAGAAGGAAAAAAGACAGTGTGAACACAAACCAACCGAGAAGGTGGCAAGGGGGGACAATCGAACTTGGGTACGGTCCAGGCAATTGAACCAAGTGTGAAAGCACCCTGAAGCAGGTCGCACACCAGAAGCGCCGCTCGGCGACGCGCCGCACAGCACCACGCATTTCAGAATTCTAAAAATAGGTTTCAATCAGAGTACACACACCGGCGCCGCAAGTCGGCGGCTGTCCGCGGCTGTCCGCGGCTGTCCGCGGCGCCCAGCCACGACTCAGGACATTTCATAATTCTGCCGCGCCACAGAGCGCCATCTGATTAGTTTCGTTTTAAATAGCCTGCAAATGTGCGCGTCTGGTGTGCGATACTTTCAACTGTCATGTGCGCGCCGTGTCGCGGCGCTGAGCGGCGCATCCGGTGTGTGACGGGCTTTAGTGACATTACAACGCGTTTTCTTTGTCTTGCTTTGCCTGGTTTTGATCTTTGCCTCGTCTGTCTGTTTATCCTGTTTGCTGCCTGCCTTGTGACCATCTGCCCGTTATTGTGACCACGATTCTGGATTGCCTTCACACATCTGTTTGCACCCGTGTTGACCGTTGCTTGCCTGATCTCCTCATTAAACCTGCATGTGGATTTGGACTCTGTTGTCAGTGTCACATCCCTGGTTACAAAGCCGAAGGAAAATGAATAAATGAATGAATATTAAAGAAATGCAGTTATACGACAGCTGAATTCTTTGTGTTTCTTTTTGATTCATGTCATTTGTTTAGTTCGTCACTGAAAAAAAAAATATTCATTGGATTTACTCCATTTTTTCAAGGTAAGTGGTTGCAAACAATTCAGATGGGCTGAGTTTAAACAAACAAATTAGGTAGAACATTACTAAATTTAATTCAGCCCATATCAATTATTTCCAAAAATCTTTTTTTCAGTGTACATGCTAAATCAAAATCCCTCTGAAGTGAACCCAACAAAAAGCAAGATGTGGAACGCCAAACAAATAGCCTGACAAGACAGCCAATCAACAGCTTGCTGTATCCTGGCCTTTAAATGACATTTAATTGTGCTAGGCTACATTTAGCTAATCACATCTTCATTTACCCTACATAACACATCCACATGATAATGCAAATCATATTAACCGAAAATCCTATATTACCTAATCCCATTTGCCTCTCATCTTACTTATTTTAGTGTGGAAATAAGGAAAATTTAACTCTGCACAGATTGTGCCCAAATGAAATTAAGCAACATATAGATCCCTGAAGTAATTAGGCAAACACAGATAGATATATCGGTACAGTTTGAGGTAATGAGAGATCAGTACTAATCCAGTCTAGAGTTGTGTTAGGCAAAGAAATGAACAATTTAATCCGAGCCAGCCTTGACATAAGGCCTGATTTTATTTGAAGTCTTGTTTTTTTCCACTACACCACAAGTATCGAGCAGAACAGAGGTGTGTTTGTTCATTTGTACAACAACAAGCCTTCTTATTGTGTGTGCTGTTGAACCGATAGGCCTTTAAAAAGCTGCAAAATGATCTACAAGTCGCTTAATACACACGTCGGCTGTTAAATTAGGTATTCGTTACCGATGAGACGCAGCTCTGAAACTTATTGAGGCGGTGTAATTTGAATAAACCCCAGTACAAAATGTTTCAATAGTGTTCTCTGCCAAGACCTTATTGGCTGTTTGGTTTCACGAGCCTCTCTTGGGAAGAGGCTGTGTAGAAAATAGCAGGTCGGTAATGTTAGAGAATTGATATTGTGATGAGCACAACAAAAGCTTTCAGACACCCGGGATAAGTCATCTTTGGATGCACTAACGTCACACGCAGCATGTCAAACACTTCAAGTGCACTTCAAGGGCTGCACTATGTTATTTAGCATCTATAAACGTTATTTGTGGCAGTGTGTAATTGCGATCTGTGTGTTTTTTTTTATTCTCTTTTATATTTGATGCAGTACATGAATGCATCAGTCTTTCAGCCAGAGTGGCCTCTTTGTGGACGCCATTGCTTTAGCCTACAGACTACGCATTTGAATGACAAATATGCATATCGAGTGGTATTGCGAGCTCTTAAGCTTGGGGTTTAAGAGAACACCTGGCATTAGACAGAGGCCCTCAAATACCTGCAAGCGTGTTTTTGTGGTCAAGAGCTGGTATTCAGAGCGCTGGAAAAAAGGAAAGCATCGCTTAATGAGCAGATGTGTATTGGAAATCACATATTATGCCTAATGAAACAAGTTCTCCGATTGTAAATGCACTAAACATCTGCTCATCGCTAGAAAACAACATACACAAACTGTCACTTTAAGGGGATTTATTTACTGCATGTTGTTATTTATGAAAATCTATTTTAAATATACAGTTTGTGTGTATTTTAGTAATTTAGTTAGTATTTTACTGTATTCAGCAACTTTTCAGTTGTCAGTACTCTAATTTTATTAATTTGGTCAATAAACATTTCTTAGTTTTGTAAAACTGCTAATTAAAAAAATGGTTTATATTCATATTTGCACCCATTGGCCACTTTATTAGGTACACCTCACTAGTCCCGGGTTGGACCCCCTTTTTTCTTCAGAGCTGCCTTAATGCTTTGTGGCATAGATTCAACAAGAAACTGTAAATATTCCTGAGATTTTGGTTCATATTGACATGATAGCATTTGTTGGCTGCACATCCATGATGTGAATCTCCCCTTCCACCACATCCCAAAGGTGCTCTATTGGATTGAGGTCTGGTGACTGTGGAGGCCATTTGAGTACAGTAAACTCATTGTCATGTTTAAGAATCCAGTCTGAGATGATTTGCGCTTTATGACATGGCGGTTATCCTGCTGGAAGTAGCCATCAGATGATGGGTACGCTGTGGCTATAAAGGGTTGGACATGGTCAGCAACAATACTCAGGTAGGCTGTGGCATTGACACGATGCTTAATTGGTACTAATGGGCACAAAGTGTGCCAAGAAAATATCCCCAACACCATTACACCACCACCAGCAGCTTGAACCGTTGATACAAGGCAGGATGGATCCATGCTTTCATGTTGTTGACGCCAAATTCTGACCCTACCATTCGAACGTCGCAGCAAAAATCGAGACTCATCAGACCAGGCAACGTTTTTCCAATCTTCTGTTGTCCAATTTTGGGGAGCCTGTGCAAATTGTAGCCTCAGTTTCCTGTTTTTTAGCTGACAGGAGTGGCACCCGGTGTGGTCTTCTGCCTCAAGGTTGAATGTGTTGTGCATTTACAGATGCTCTTCTGCATACCTCGGTTGTAACGAGTGGTTATTTGAGTTACTGTTGCCTTTCTTTCAGCTGGAACCAGTCTGGCCATTCTCCTCTGACCTCTAACTTCAACAAGGCATTTGCGCCCACAGAACTGCCACTCACAGGATATTTTCTCTTTTTCGGACCATTCTCTGCAAACCCTAGAGATGGTTGTGCATGAAAATCCCAGTATATCAGCAGTTTCTGAAATTCTCAGACCAGCCCATCTGGCACAAACAACCATGCCACGTTCAAAGTCACTTAAATCACCTTTCTTCTCCATTCTGATGCTCGATTTGAACTGCAGCAGATCGTCTTGGCCATGTCTACATGCCCAAATCCATTGAGTTGCTGCCATGTGATTGGTTGATTCGAAATTTACGCTAACAAGCAGTTGGACAGGTGTACCTAATAAACTGGCCGGTGAGTGTACAATATTTAACATTAACAAAAAAAGTGTGAAATGTAAAAGTCAATTTAAATGTAGTGATATTTGACTACTTAATTTAAATTATGTAATTTATATATATTAATGTGTGTGTGTGCGTGTACTGTTTTTTTTTATTTTTAAACTCTGAGATACAATTTGTTATAGGGAAAAGGTCAGAATTACAAAATCATTGGTTGTACACTTTTTCAGCTTAATGAAATCTGTCCTTCATTGACACTCATTGTCATCCCTCATGTGTTCTGGGTCAGCAGGTTAGCATCCTTACCCTGTCAACTTCTCTAGCTCCTACAGGGGTATCCCAGAGCGTTGCCAGCCCAGCCCAATAGACATCATCCCACCAGCATGTCCTGCCTCAGGGTCTCTTCTCAGTTCGAACACCTCCACTAGAATAAATCCAGCGGAAATCCTGGAAAATCAGCTCATCATTTCCTTTTAGAATGGAGGAGTAGAGGTCACAATCCAAGTTCGTTCTGGATGTCTGGGATTCACACCCCATCTCACAGAACCAGCTCAAACACTTAGGTGAAAACTTATTTCACTCACTTCAATTCACAGACGTGTTCTTTCGGTCACTACCTAAAGTATTGGTGAAGGGATGGAACATTGATAGACACTGAGAGCCTTGCCCTCAGGCTCAGCTACCTTTTCACTATGATGGTCTGGTACAACGAGCACATTACTGCTGCCATCACACTGTATATCTGGCTATCGATCTTATGCTCTGACCTACCCTTACATGTGAACAAGACCTAAAGGTAAAGGAGAAGCAAATCACTCCATTGATGAAGCAGGTAGTCCACCATTTTTAGGCTGAGATTCCTTGCTTTAGATTTAGAAATGCAGACCCTCCTTTTCAATTTTTCAACAAACAAACAAAAAATACGATATCATAACGCCTGCAAATTTGACACCCACTGAACCAGTGCCTTATCTAAGATATTGTCCATGAATATACAGGAGTGTCTAACCCTCACTTAATGCAAGCTCATAAACGTGAAGCAAACCTATTTTACATTACCATCTACTATCATCATTCATAATCATACTCCTTCACTATTTAGGTACTGGGTGGTGGAGACAGCTATGTAATAAACCCACCCATATGTCAAGTTCCCGTCCACCGTCCTCCAGTTCCTCCTCTGGAATTTCAAGGTGTTTCCTAGGCCATCTGATCCCTCTTTTCCAACTGCTATTGCCAGTTTGGAGCTGATTTGTGTGGAGAGCCTTCTAAGAACTGCTTTGCTTTTCCACCATCTTGAAAGCCACTGTAAAGGCAGATCTGATCTCACTGTATATGTTAAATCTTTTACAGCAATACAAGCATGGAAGTGCCAAATACTTAAAAACCACTTTTCAAGGTTCAGAGCCAGTGCTTTGGGTGTTGAAAGACAAAGAACTCACTTGGATCTATAGGCTCCGGCTCCGAACCAGCACTCAAACTGCCTTGGTGAAAAAAAAAAGATATGACAGATAACTTCAAGTTCTGGATCTGTCCCAGGATTGTCTTCCATTCTGAAAACCTCCACCAGAGTCCTTTCTAATCACTGAGTTCCTTCGCGACTCTTCATGAGAACTTCGTACCTTGCCTTGCAGGAGCAGTCCAAACACTCTGTAGTAAACACTCATTTTCCACCTTTAATCTGCAGTCTCATTCTTTCATTCTTTACCAAAAGTCCATGACAATAGGTGAGGTTTGCCCTTAGACTCAGTCTCTTCCCTACCATGGCAGTCCAGAACAATGACCACATTACTACTAGCGCCATACCAATTAGGTCTGGGACAATAATATTGTGATTCATGAATCGATTCTGAGATTTTTGGAATTGCATTATGATTTATTCTGCAATCGATTCTGAGCTTAGTTTTTTTAACAGCAGATGGCACCTTAGGCTTGTTTATACACACTTAATGAGCACGAATAAGGGCGTTGTGCTTTCAGTCATATTCTGTAAGTATGTCATGTCTACTCTTGGCTCCCACCACACCACATGACAATCTCAAAACATGCAATTCTGAGTGTGTCTCATACAGGTGAGTGGGCTTGACAAACCACCCATAGAAGGACCCCTCCCCCCAACTCTAGAACTCGATTCTCTGAGCACAAACAGTTCCTTTGTATAATTAGCACTTCTTGTGTGTATTGCCTCTTCGTGTTGAATCGCTGAATGCCTCCTCAATCGTAAGTCACTTTGGAAAAAGCGTCTGCTAAATGACTAAATATAATGTAAATGGTTAAATGTTTTTATTCCATGGGATTAATGTAAACACCGCTCACTATGGACCCTCTTCTAATTCACCAAAACTTTCCAATTACTAAGCTCAGAATCGATTCAAAAGAGAATCGCAGCATATTCAGAAAATTTCAGAATCAATGCAAAATCGTTTTTCGATTCGCAATGCATTAACATATTGTCAATAACCTACTGAACCCCCTGTTGGACTTATGTTCTGACCTAATGTACCCTCACTTGTGAATAAGAGCCAGAGTTACTTGGAAAAAGGTTGATTTATTGTCAAAAATGTGAACACAGCTTTATCAAGTGTGGGATTTGCGTCACCATGACCCCGATACTATTGAATTGCCCTTAACAAGACACCATACACTCTCGGAAGTAAAGGTACAAAAGCTGTGACTGGGGTGGTACCTTTACTAAAGGTATAATTTGGTTCCAAAAAGAACCATATTTGTACTTTAAAGGTACATATTAGTACCTATAAAGGACAAAAGTATACCTTATGCTACCTTTAAAGTATCGGTGTGGACTTTTTAAGTACAAAAGTGCACCTTTTAAAAAGGTACCACCCCATTGTCAGCTTTTGTATAACGTATCCATGCTTTCATGTTGTTGATGCCAAGTTCGGACCCTACCATTCGAATGTCACAGCAGAAATCAAGATTTATCAGACCAATAAAACATTTTCTCTATCTTCTATTGTCTAATTTTGGTGAGCCTGTGCGAATTGTAGCCTCGGCTTCCTGTTCTTAGCTGACAGGAATGACACCCGGTGTGGTCTTCTGCTGCTGTAGCCCATCTGCCTCAAGGTTGGACGTGTTGTGCGTTCAGAGATGCTCTTCTGCATACCTCGGTTGTAACGAGTGGTTAATTTAGTTACTGTTGCCTTTCTATCAGCTGGAACCAGTCTGACCATTCTCCTCTGACCTCTGGCATCAACAAGGCATTTGCGCTAACAGAACTGCCACTCACTGGATATTTTCTCTTTTTCTGACCATTCTCTGTAAACCCTAGAGATGGCTGTGCGTGAAAATCTCAGTAGATCAGCAGTTTCTGAAATACGCAGAACAGCCCGTCTGGCACCAACAACCTATACAAAGGTATAATTTGGTTACTTATAGGTCCACATTAGTACTTAAAAGTACATATTAGTACCTATAAAGGACAAAAGTATACCTTATGGTACCTTTAAAGTATCAGTGTGGACCTTTTAAGTACAAAAGTGCATCTTTTAAAAAGGTACCACCCCATTGTCAGCTTTTGTACTGTTATTTCTGAGGGTGTAGGGTAATGGTTTCAAACTCAATTCCTGGAGGGCCACAGCTCTGCTCTGCAGATTTCAGCTCCAGCCACCTCCAACTCACACCTGCTTAATAGTCTCTAGTAGTTTTGAACACCTTGATTAGTTGGATCAGCTGTGTTTGATTAGGGTTGGAGCAAAACTGTGCACAACTGCGGCCCTCCAGGAATCGCATTTGAGACGGGTGTGAGGAAACACAATCCTAAAAAACACATGTAGACTGAATAAGTCAGAGCTGTCCAATCCTACTACTAAAGGGCCTGCATTTGAGCTCCAACAGCTCCAAGACTCTTGCCTAGACATTTTTTAGAAAGTCTGAAGACTTTATTATCTGTTTCAGGTAA